>OZ010712.1:11202737-11275794 GCA_963932345.1 Ophion ventricosus | reverse complement strand
ATAAGATTTCAATAAATTTCTGTACAGATTGTTTTTATTAACTAAAACAAGTGGAAAAATCGTATTTGGAAAGGAAACATCTATCTATCTGTGCATTTGCGCGTTTATAACTTGATGTCTACGTCGAGTAATCTCTCACGGAAACACAGCTTGAAGTGTGTAATATGATTTGGGCTATCGAGCTAATCAGCTATGTAGCTAATTATATTTTCAATAAGCAAGCGTATAAATAAACATTGCGTCCATCTATACATATAAAACAGTTCCGTGACTGACTGATATATGGACAACGCACAGACTAAACCGCTGGAGATTTCGGGTCTATGCATAACTCCGGATCGAAAATCGAGTAATTTTCATACGATAAATATTTACCAAAAAAGCGATGTTAATCAAATAAATATGTTCCATTCTGTTCACTGACTTTCTGCCATCCCTCCACACGCTTTATTATCCCTCGTCCATAGAAATACTGAGTTCTTTGGACAAAGAAGCCATCCAAGTGGTTTTTTAAGGCACCCAGGGAACTGAAGGTTTCATTATTCAAAGTGTTCTGTAGCGACTGGAATAAATGATAGTCTGAAGGTGCGGGGTCCAGACTATACGGTGAGTGCACCAAAACATCCCACCCATGCCGCCATAACTTATGCCGGGTCATCAAAGTGGTCTACTGTTGTCCTAGTGAAACATTACACGCTTTCTGTTCCCCAATTCGGGCAGCTTCTGATCGATTTCTCGCTTTAATTAGGCCAGTTGTAAGCCTTAACTTGGTCAAATCAATCGTTTTGTAGGTGGCAGCAGTTCATAAGAGACGATTCCTTTCCAATTCCACCAGATACGTAGCATGACCTTCTTCGGGGGTCATCCAGCCTTTTCGACCGTATGAGCAGCCTCCCTGAGCTTCAACCACGATCTTTTTCAGCTGGCATTATTGTGGACAATCCACTTTTCATCGTCAGTAATCATTCGCTTTAAAAAGGATTCGTTTTGATGGCGTTTCAGAAGCAAATAGCAAGCTGAAATTCGGTCCATTAAATTCTTTTCACTCCGATCGTGCGGCACCCAAGCATGAAGCTTGTTCACCATCCCAAGCTCCCGTAAATGTCTCGAAACAGTTGATTGGTCTATGTTGAGGTTATATCCGATCTCTATAGTAGTCAAATGCCGGTTGGAGTCGATTAAAGCCTTGCTTTTTATCATCACTAGTGACTGGCCGAATGGAGCGAGGAGCATCTTGGAGATCTCAATCTTCACAACGAAATTTCGCAAACCAGTTCCGACACACCCTTTCGCTTACGGCATTCTCTCCGTACACGGCGCATATCTTTTTGTGACGTTGCGACGTGTTTTTGCCTTTTCGGAAATAAAAAAAGCGCAATGCATCGAAAATACACGTTTTTTCCTTCCATGCACAAAATATAATGAAACGTCCTATACGTCACAGGTCTCGATGGAGACTTTGTTAAAATGTCGGCACAAGTTTCAGCTTTCACTTAATACGCGACGCTTCATGTGGTTGACGCATGTGCGAGCGGAGAAACAACTGCGAACGCTATCTATTGGAGTTGCGCTACGGAATTATGTATAGACCTAATAGAAACATGAAATTTGGAAGATATGTTCCTGAGAAGGTATAGACGGGTCACTGAGAAAGGATTTTTCGAAACATCACTCTTAAGGGGGTGAAGTGGGGTGTTAAATGTTGCAAGAAAAACTGTATTCCTTGCGTGTGTCAACTTGAAACTTTGTATAACTATTCTTCAAAATAAATGCCGAAACGCATATTTTAGGATTTTTTGAAACAACCCGTAATAAGGGGTGCAACTGGTAATGAAGTCTCTATGGGCCAAATTCCACGCGTGGGAAGCCACGGACCAGAAGCTAGTATTAAAAAAATAAGCGGCGAAAATAAACGAGCGTAAACAAACAAAGAGATAAAGACATAAGCGAATGAATAAACGAACGCATACAATTTTATGATCTGTCTTTACAGTCGCATTCTTTTCTTTATAGTCATTACAGATTATTATTATGACGGAGAAATGGCGGTGAGGAAAGAATCAGAGAAGGATGGAGCGGTTTCAGTGGGGTATAAGGGTATTAAGCACTGAGATAGCGCGAATCCATCTCACAAAGAAACCGCGAGAGCTGTCGCTTGCCGATTTTGATAAAATTTCGCATGTTTGTAAAGTGAGTCAAAATATTCGGCACGTATTTTTTATGTCGGCAGAATTCCATTTTTAACCTTCCCGTGATACACTGGATCATTTTGATCGGGACAAATTTTAAGCAAAATGATCACGTTTCCAAAATTGAGAGTTTTCAATATTTTTTTACAACGATTTAATTATATATTTTTCAAATTTCAACTATGCAGACATGTTAAGGTCTCGCCACAGTCACGTTAAAAAGTTTATTCTTCGCTCAATCGATGAAAACTTCGATATATTGCGAAGTATCATTATAATGTAGGTTGTACATCTTATCGAGATGTAAAAACTTATAAAGTAATGATAAAAACGCCCAATATAATGTTTACCTAACCCTCACTTTTGTATCAGACTACCCATTCCGGCTACTAATACGTAGATACTCTGCGTATACGGATATGCACACAATACTGTAATCTAGTTCCATTTAATTTAAATCGCTTTATCTCTGGAACTAGTCACCCAAAATTCATAATTTTCTTTCCCACTTCGTCATATGTTCCTCTGTAATTAAGAATAAAAAAACAATCTGTAGAAAAGTTTCGAAGTTATTGCGTGAAATGTGAAATTTTCCACTGCTCCCCATAAGAACACGTGTGATACCATGACATCTTTGATTGCCAATATCTCCAATACGAAACGGTGAATCTTTTTGAAATTTTGCAGGTAATCATTTAATAGTGTCGTGAATGAGTCATCAAAATGAAAAAAAAAATCTATAGAAAAACGCCTTGGCGAGACTGCTACCTTAAAAAGTGTGAAAAGTGTATACCTGATTTAAAAAATAAAAATAAAAATTGACCCCAGCTTTGTCAAAATGATGACCAGAGATAAGTGTGTCAACAGAAGGTGAAGGGGTGGAACGCACCCTTCAAAATCGGTTTTTTTCGTTTTTTGGCATATGTAAGGTTTTTCACAATATCTCTGAAAATAAAAAAAAAATGATGAAATAGAATTAAACCTAATTGCGAAACCCGTCCGTGCACATTTCACCTTGACGTCCCAACCACTTTGCGTGTCCGATCGAACTCACCGAAAGTAGAAAGCCAAAGAAACGCTTGACAATAGAGGGCTGTCCACAATCAGGTTCTCATATAACGGATTGATCATTCGAAAGGAAGTTCGTCCATGAAGAGAAGCAAAGATACCGAAGGACGAAGATAACAACGTTTGAAATGCGTAAGTGGAGTAGGGAGAACGCGAATTGAGTGGTAAATAAGAAGCTGCACGCAATGACACCGTGATTGCGCAAAATGGAGCAAATGCCATCTCATTTATGTGCCTATATATACGAGCGTGTAAAATACTCGTGGTCGCCCACACGACCTTCGTATTTAATTGGACGTTGGTGGGCACGATTATGAGTTCTTGGAATTTCAAACCGTATGGGGCTTTGATATTACAGCACCGAGAATAAAAGTAGATTCGTCTAAATCAAATGAAATATTCGGCTTGTCAGTAATTCTACGTTTGGAAAAACACTTTTTACATCGATGAACCTAAGCCAAAAAGATTTTAATGAACGCAAATCAAGTCCTAATCAAAGGAATTCAAGTAACTTTTTCATTAGCATTCATTTGCGTCTTCTATCATGAATAATCTGTATAAATTATTTTGCTGTCATTTAACGAGAGCGAACATTGATCACTATATCATCATATTCCAATATCCAAAAATGTCTTTCACGGCTTTACCACTAATTTACGTGATCATTATGTCGGGTTGACGACTTCATCAATTCCCGAAGATGCATGTGACCACATCTTTCTCTCAACTTACTAGCATCTACTATTGTTCAATTCGCACGTCGGGACGATCGAACAGAGTAGATATACCCGCGAAATGTAGAGGGCTGCGGTGAAAAAAGTGCTGACGCCGGAAACGCGAGCTGAGGGTTGTTCCGGTATGCCATGAAGGAACGAAGACTTTGGTGTCGGTGGTTGTTCCAGGCTCTGCAACCCCCCCGGGGATAGTTTTGAGGTTGACGGCGCGCGGAGAGTCGAACGAATGGGGGTGCTTTACCAACGCACGCGAAAACCTTTCGGTATGTAAACATATATATATGTATATACAGGGTGTTCCTTTTATCTTGAGACATCGAAATAACTCAAGAACAGCGAAGTGAATCGAAAAATTTCGAAATCCGAATCGAGTGTATTAAAACGAGGAGTAAAATGGCAATTTCGAGGGCGTCTATTTGAAAATGGAAATCTATATTTTCTATAGCGGCAATTTATTCTATGTAAAAAAACAAACCTGTTTTTTACGCATCCTTTTTTTTGTTTGGCTAATAGGTTCGCGCCGTTCTTTCATTTGGCAATAAAACATGTTCAAAATTATGGTCTTCCACTTCCAAATATAAATTAACCCAAGAACTCATGACTGGCGTCCGTTCGCACCTCAATTTTTATTTAAAAAATGACGGTTTTTGCTGATTTGTTCCGTTTTTTAGTCTTTGAATGGACTTTACACTAATTAAATGTTAAAATTAGTGTAAAGTCCATTCAAAATGAGTCATGAGTCCGAGGGTTAATGCGACGAATAAATAATTGATAAACTAGAATAACAGTATAACTTTTTGATTAAATCGTGACAATCGTAGCCTTCATCGTTGTGTACAAAATTGCTTCATATTTGTTGAAAAATAAGTTTAAAAAACGTCCGAAAATAATGTCCAAATGAAAAAAGGTTTCGGATAAGGAATCTGCGTTTTTACGTAGAATAAGATGGCGCTATAGAAAATATAGTTATCCATTTTTCCAATCAGTTGATCTTAAAATCACTTTGAAAACGTCCACTAAATAAGGGAGTTAAAAGTTATCGTTTGAATCCACTCGATACGTGTCGCGGTATTTTGAAGTTCTTCAATGTCTCTTCAGGTTTTTCAACGTCTCTAAATAAATGAGACACCCTGTACATGTATATACATCAGAGAATGTGGCCCACAGGAATCAGAGAATCGATGCGCAGCTTTCGGCGCTTTGGAAATCTCAGAATTCCTTTTTTTTTGTCTCTTGCATCTATATCGAACGGCGTAAAGCTTCTTCTGCTGACGCCAGATTTTTTTTTAATTCGGCTTGCTTTTCACCCAATCTATCCGGACAACCGCACGGGCCACTTGGTGATATTCTCCGTTCGGGAAAAACAAAAAAAAAACACGCTGCGAAACAACGAGAAGAAACGATTTCAGAATCATTGAGCAGTGAATAAATTGAGGGGCGAAAGGACGAAGAAAGGGGACGGGGTTGATTGTATGTGTAGATGCAGAAGAGGGTGTGCGGAAGTGCGAGCATCTCGATGGTCATAGAACTATCATATATATGTATATCGGGATGTTCCAGTGGCGAATGAAAAAAAAACGAGCAAAAACACGAGAACGAATAAGAGCCGTGAAAACGCGACTGGAGTTTTTCCACGACACACACTCAAACGAAGAGGGCAAACAGCGCCATAAAAGTCCCTCCTTTCCGCACTCGGAGAGAGTTCATCGATGCTCATGGCTGAATGGACCCACCCGCAGTGAGGAGGGTGGATAACCGACCCTGGTCTCGTGGGTGAACGACGAGGAAGAGAGAGAGAGAGAGAGAGAGAGAGAGAGAGAGAGAGAGAGAGAGAGAGAGAGAGAGAGAGAGAGAGAGAGAGAGAGAGAGAGAGAGAGAGAGAGAGAGAGGGAGGGAGAGGGAGAGAGAGATACATATAAAAGGTCCACTCGAATCTAGTCGTGAGGGTGCGGGTTGTCCGCTATGTGTCTCCCCGTACCATCGCATTTTTTATCCCCCGATTCGCGAACTCTCGTATCCCATGAATATCATTGTAGATCTCTCGGCTGTATGTACCACACGGGACTGCGCTACGAGTTACCCTCGAAACTACCACGTTTTCCATATTTTTCCCACTTGTTTTTTCTCTCCGATGGCACGCGCACGAGTTCACCAAAATTCGACGATGCTTTTTGGTCTCTTCAACTCCCATGTTCTCATATTTATCACTGATTGTAATCTCTTCTTTTCTCGATCGTCTATAGGTTCCAATCAATTTACTTCACATTGCGGAAAAACATCGATAAAAACTTGCATAGGAAAGATTCGGAGAAGTTTCCCGTGCAGAAATTGTCGTAGGGATCCAATTGGATTCCCATACTTCTCTCTATTTCCTGATAGGAATCCAATGAGTCATCGCATTGGATTGCTGTACTAAAATGTCAAGCTTGTACATTAGATTCTAATCGGTATTCCCCATTGTAATCCAATGTTCGAATCCAATTTCAATTTCGAAGGATTACAACATCATCGTACAGAATTCGGTACAATTCTTGATGGACCCCATCACGTTCTATACGTTGAGTTTTCTAAACAAAATATAAAGATATACAAAACGAGTGAATCTTCAAAAGGTATAAATCTTATCTTAAAAAAGTATAAATCGCTTAACCCTCTAACAGCTGAGTTTTTTTGGAGCATTTGGCAAAGTTGGTACATGGTGAAACTGAATTCATGAGTACCCAATGTGAGAAAAAAAATATTCGAGAATTTTTCTACCCTCAGAAACTACCTCCAAATGAAAAAACCACCCCAATCGCTTGAAAACATCTTAATTTCATTTCCCATCGTTAATTTCTGCCAGAAATTGATGAAAAATCATTCCAGGACACGTACTGGGATTCTGAAGAACTTACGGATCAATCAACGCTTATGAACTACCCCTCAATTGAGAGAAATTCACCCCCAATGGATAAAATGTTATCACCTCATTTTCTGCTATTTTATCATGGTCTGAATCGAAAGATGAGTGTTCCAGAACACATAAGCATATTCTGAAGAAATTACGGATAATTCGATGTTTTGTTACTGATTTTGAGTCAGATTTTCTTGCTACAAATTTTTCATGTGTTTTCAAAAATTTATATGAACTGAACATCTATAAAAGTGCATTTTCAGGTGCATCACCACTGCTAGGGGCGGTTTTTGATGTTTTGTTACTGTTAGGGGTAGTTTTTGAATCGGATATTCTTGATACACATTTTCCATGCGTTTTCGAAAATACGTATGAACTGAACATCAATGGAAGTGCATTTTTGGGCGTATTACCATTTCTAGGGGTAGTTTTCGATGTTTCTTTACTGTTAGGGGCAGTTTTCCATTCCGATATTCTTGCTACAAATGTTTCATATGTTTTCAAAAATATTTATGAACTGAACATCAATGAAAGTGTATTATTGGGCGTATCACAATTGTTAGGGGCGGTTATCGATATTTTATTACTGTTGTGGGTGGTTTTTGGTCCGGACCTTTTTGCTACAAATTTTCGATGTTATTTCAAAGCACACACTTGAGATCGCGACTCTAAAAAAAATTTGCCTGAAAGTTATGCTCATTTCTCATTTTTTGTCGCAATTTTCGCACTTTTTGACAGGGTGTGAAACTGAAGGGGTGCAACCTTTGCGTTTGCCGAATTTATAATGATTAAATGCATTCTTCATCTTCAAAATGCGACCTTAAGGATGTCGATATGTTCATTTTTCTGTAAGTTACGATTTTTCAAAGTAGGTGGGACGTATGTGTCTCACCGGTCGTTAAAGGATTAAAACAGTATATCTCAAAAATTAATTTGAATCACATAACTGGAAATCCACTTCAATTATCGTTTCTCATTTATTTTACTGCACTTTGGCATATCAGCACACAGATACACGCTCACGAACGTGCAGGTTATGTTTTAACTCGACGAGTTTTTCCTCGTAACTTTTCACGTATTTTCGATTCGGACGTGGTAAAAATCCTGGAAAGGCCTCAATCGAGGAAGAGTGCAGAATTTCATTGGATCCCCATGAGGACTTCTTATGTGCGATGTCCCTAACAAATCCCTATAGAGATGTGGGTGCATGTTGGGACTTTACGAGACACCATTTTCGAGCCGCATTCAACCCGTAAAATAAAGGCCTCCTTCCCCAGGCAGAGATCGGCGATAATGGATTATCGGGTACCTGAACGAGGGTACAATGTTTGGAATACCAATACGTTAGGGCCTCCGATGAACGTCTCGAATGGCAGAAACTGGACATTGTCACTCAAAGGCGGCTAATGAAGAGCGTAACTGAACCTGCGAAATCCAAGGTGGGCCTACTTCAAACGCTTCCGCAGAACCTACTGCCTCCCCCCCTTCGGCCGACTGTAAGCGCACTGTAGACCCTCTGGACCCTGCATTCAGCCTACTGTAGGCGCACTATAGATCCTCCGGACTCTCCATTCACCGAAAACGTATTTATTTCATCATCGAACGGGTTACCGATCAGGCCACAATGGAGTGTTGATGGAGGAGATATCGAATTTGGGCTCAAAGCAGGTTAGGTAGGGTCGAGGTAACGGATTTGAAATCGAAAACAGGTTAAGGACGCCTGTGTTCTGCACGTTTCACTGAAACTGGGGGTCGAAAGAAGGTTTGGAAGGACTAACAGAGGTTACACTGGACCAAATGGACACCTCTTCGTGGCACTGAACTCGAAAAATGGGGTTTGGTAGGTTCAACGGAGGCTGGCGGCTTGTGAATTGCAAAAGAAATGGCCACTGCGAGTGTTCAGAGGAGGCTATAAATTTTGACTCGGGAATTCCCAAGAAATTTGTGCACGGAACCACGAAAGATATATATATTTTTTTCAGAGATCCAACAAATTCTGGTTGAGCATTTCAAATAAAAAAATGCTCAAATGATGTCAATCGGAAAATAGCGCGGTATCCACTTGGATTCCAATGTCGACTCTCTACGTGCGGCGTCCCTATCGAATCCCTATAGGGATATGGTAGAATCTGAGGACTCGCCAACAAATGCCTACATGGGTTATACTAGACTCGCTGCTCCATTGAGTCTTTAGGGCAGTATTCTAGTTTAGAGGCTTACATTGCGAGCGTTCTTTCAGGCTTGATAAAAATAAATAAAAAATATTTTTATTATGCATTTTTTTAAGCTTTTTTTATTGATGTTTCAAAAACTTACAAAAAGATTTGTGTGCAAACAGAATAAAAATTGAAAACGTGATCGGCCTTTAAATTTGAGCGTGAAAAAAAAAGTTCATTGGTCGCCCCATTTTTTCAAAGTTAAAATATGTTTTTAACAGTAATAATAATAATTCCGCAATGCCCGAGGTAGGGACGATAGAGAAATATAGACTGAAGATCCATAGCAAATTTGAAGTCAATCGATAGAATAAAACTCGAAATTTTATATAAACCAGGTTGAAAAAAGTAGTTTCGAGAAAAACGCGTTTAAAGTTTTGAGTACAATTCCAGACAACCGCAACTATCTAACAATAAGTGGTGTAATGGCAACTTATACTTGCGTTATATTAATCGGCCATTCCTGCCACGTAATGTGTGCTTTCCTCGAATTCGAAAATACGATTTCTGCAGCTCATTCTTCCCTGCGAGCGGTTCCAGCTTCCTTAAAATCTTCTGATTGCCCGACTTGCGCCGGTGCGGCCTGTCAATCCGGCTCTATTCAAATCGCTACAAGTTTGTAAATATTGGGAACTTCGAAATTTCCTTTTAAGTGCATATTCTTAAGTGTCTATACTTTAAGAAATGGGAAAACATCGAGTTTTTTCAATTTCTAGACTAGAATACTGTCTTAAGATGCGAAGCAGCAGGGGTGGGGTGGGAGGGGCATGTTGAGCAGTCGGGTAAGTTGGGCAATCGAAATATCTAGAAAACTAAGAACTGCACGGGGGTGCATGCAATGGCGGAAAGAAAGGTATGTGGAAGGGTAACACATCACGACATTTCATTATTTTTCCACTTAAAAGTAAAAAAAAAACGTGATTGAAATATTTTCTTCTACCATTGTATGAGAAAAAAGATTTCAAAGTTCATTGTAAATAATGTTAATGTTTCAAAATCTAACTAATTAACAAGCAACTGTTGGTTTATTACTGCATTGTACGAAATCATGTTGCATACGTCTGATTTTTTTATGCAATTCTTACTTTACCTAAATTACCTCATACTCATACTCAACTTACCCCACTATCGGGGCAGGTTGAGCAAATATGTCCTTACATTTAAAGAGCGATTATCTGTGAAACAATAAGAATAACAGGAATTTCGTCTACAGACTTTTTTTCCAGAAAAATTTTCTATTGACCAAAGTAGGTTTCATTTTTTTACGGCAGACTGTCAAGGAATTACATGACTATAATTCCAAACTTGCTCAACATGTCCCTCCCACTCTATATCATTTGATTCGATATACCAATTTATTTATTTTACACATACATCGATCAAATGTACGACAATTTCGAATCTGCAAAAACATTTTCTTTTGTTTCGTTTTATCGAAACGTTGAGCGAGAATAATAATCGTGCTCCGAATGCAATTTACATATATAGTTTCGTAGCTATGTATGTAGGTTAATTGCAAAAAGCGAATTCAATATGAAGTCCACGTGGAACAAGTGTATTAATGGCACCGAGGTCCGTGGGGCTGAACTCGTGGCCACCAAAGTCGGTCGGAAGAACTTCGATCGCGTGACTGCAGATTTTTGCACCATCGCATATACAGAGAAACACTGTATGCATATATATAACACTGTTCGTATAAATATACTGGGTGGCAATTATGAAGCGTCCATGTGGCTTGTAAAGGTCTTGCCTGAAAAATTTGGTATCGAGAAAAATATAATATTTCATGGTTTTTTAAATACTCTTCGAAAAAAATTTAGAGTATTTTTGTGATGAGTAATCTTTGCCAGAAAAAATTAAAGATCCTGGAAAAAAATCCGAATTCCATCTTGAGTTCAGCGAAACGAAGATTACATTCCGAATACGAAACTCTCCTAAAAAAACTGATTTCAAACGGAATTAAATTCCATTTGAAATCAATTCAATAACAAGATTAAAAAAAAAGTTTTTTCCGGAGTGTTTTTTAACCGGAATTCAATTATCTTCATTCTTCTGAACGGAAAATAGAATTTTTTTTTTCGAAAATGCTCAATTTTTTCTGGCGGATTCTACTCATCACAAAAATACGCGATTGCATTTCTTTTTGAAGAGGATTAAAAAAACTATCATCATATATTTATCGGTAGCAAAATTTATGCACAAGACCCTTAAAAATACATAGCCATCTTATAATAGTCACCGTGTCATGCATACATACATACACACATGTTAAATAATATGAGATAAATATAACAAATATACAAATTATAATTATATATTTGTATTTTTTATATTATATATTTTTATTTTTATTTTATATATTGTATTGTTGTATATATTTATATTTGTATTTTATATATTGTATTGTATATTTATATTTGTAATTTCTATTTATAATTCCAAATATACAATGTACAAAAAACAAATATATAACAAATATAGAAATATATTTTTTTGTATACGCTCGTCTCAAACGAGAACGACCGCAGTCATATACCCATGAAAATTGCTCTTTCATTTGCGCATGACGTCATATCAAGATATACCAAATTCATTCTTGCGAATTTATTGTTAAATACAAAAAAAATCGACAAGCTAATTCTTGCTAATTACGCAAAATTTATCAGGAAAACGTTTAACTTTAAGAATTTCGCAGAAGACGCAGAATGGTCCGGCATAATTAATTAC
This sequence comes from Ophion ventricosus, assembly GCA_963932345.1. Classification (NCBI taxonomy): domain Eukaryota; kingdom Metazoa; phylum Arthropoda; class Insecta; order Hymenoptera; family Ichneumonidae; genus Ophion; species Ophion ventricosus. The sequence continues at coordinate 11,263,967 of OZ010712.1, read as the reverse complement.
ATTTTTTTTTCTTCTATCAAAGCTGATTAAATAACGTCTCAAGTTAGACATTGAAATTTCGCGCGATTGTTGAAAGTACGAGGTTGAAACGATTGCATTTTACAGCCAAAGAACCGCTCTATATAATACTCAGCTACGTGGCAGGCGCATTATACACACGTCGTTTATTCGACCACGTTATTGTCTTTCGTAATAGCATAATCGATACAATAGCCGACGTTGCGACTATCGTCTCTTCAGGTCGAATTATTTCTGGTGTACTTTACATGCACCAGGGCTCGAGCGCGCGCGCGCATTTCGACGGCACTTTTTCTATTCCTTATGTGTCATCGTGAACCATTCGTCACGTATATTCGCACGCTCATGTGGATATATTGCCTTTTATCGCTGATCGTTTAGTCGGTAATTGATAAGCTCTATGACTCTTAGCATACCTACATATTCAGCATTCTCGCTCATAAATTTCACACGTTATTTACCTCACTATCGTGGGAGTGGTTTGAAAAAAAAAAAACTTTAAAATTTAGCTATTTGATCATTTATTTCCGCGATTTTCTTTTACATACAGATGTGTCTGATAAAAATGCAATCAGACAATTTCTGTAAGTTATACTGTTTCGTTTTCGAGAAAAAAAAGTCTCTGAACAATTAAGCAATTGAGAAAAAAGTGTATGGTATGTACAAAACCACCCATGGCAAAAGATAGTCAAATTCCCTATAGTTTATTAACACTGCAATTATAATATGGGTAACACAACTATAAGCGAAAAATATATCTATACATGCGATTTTAGTGGCGTGTTTGACTAGTTAGTAACCTTGAAATAAATATTGACTATTGTAAAAAACTTGACAATATAGGTATGGTTAATTTAGTGCTATCACAAAGTTGTTCACGAATACTAACGCTAAGTTTTCTTCCGGTTCTAAAACTATGTTTTAGTTTTAAAACTTTTTTAGTTAAAATTTTTTAAGTTCTAAAACTAGTTTTAGGGACTAAGTTTTAGAACTATTTTTAGAAACTAAGTTTTGGAACTGTTTTTAGAAACTATGTTTTGGAACTGGTAAAACTAAGTTTTAGGACGAGTAAAACTAAGTTTTAGTTCTAAAACTGGTTTAGTTCTAAAACTAGTTCTAAAACTAAGTTTAAGTTCTAAAACTAAGTTTTCTTCCGTTTAAACTTCTACTATTCTATTCATAGAATTAGTATTTGTGCGCCGATTTTGTGATAGCACTTCCCAGATAGACAGTCATGATTATCACAGCGTGCATACAATTGATGAAGCAAATTTTACAGCATATTGGCTACATGTTGTGATGCAAAGCCATGAACTCATTTAGTAGCATGCATTTACAAAACATTTTGATCTTAATATGTCGTTTACAAATGCATCGTGCGTTTAGAGCACGTCGAACTCATATCGCTGTGCTCAAGTGTCCGCAATTAATATCCGCAAATTTTACGTCATATTGAAGTCATGTGTAGACATTTTGGTGTGTACTCACTATGGTAACATCAATTGCTCTCATGAATTGTACTCTACATGAACGCAATTTCGTTTACGTTGGTGAATACATTTCATGAGCTCATTCAGTACCTTGAATTTGAGATACATCGTGACTTAAATTTGTCGTTTCGAAATGCATCATCCATTGACTACAAGATGAACTCATAAGAGGACAAATTTAAATTCTGCAATGAATATTTGCAGATAGACGTCATATGGTAGTGAACCAATGATTTTTGTTGGTGTATTCACTGGGTTAGCACTGGTAGTAGACATGCCATGCAAGCAATATGATGGCGATATGCATATTTCTCAGTGATACACCCCATGAGCGCAATATTCCGGTAAAATGCATGTTTCTCAGTGATACATTCTATGACGGCGATATGCATGTTTTCAGTGATACATTCGATCAGCACAATATGACGGCAATATGCATATTTCTCCGTGACACATCCCATGAGCGCAATATGACGGCGTTATGCGTGTTTCTCAGTGATACATTGTATGACGGCGATATGCATGTTTCTCAGTGATACATTCGATGAGCGCAATATGACGGCGATATGCATGTTTCTCAGTGATACATTCGATGAGCGCAATATGACGGCGATATGCATGTTTTTCAGTAATACTTCCTATGTGCGCTATACAACGGCGGTAGTAGGTACGATATAGTGAAATAAAATTTCAATAACAATTAATTTCTAAGAATTTGGTGTTTTTTTATTCAAATGGATGTATTGTACCTTCTTCAAAAATTGAACATTTTTTCATCATTCCTTTTAATGCATCTGGATGGCTTTCTTACATCACTAAAATATTTAGCAAGGACAACAAGGTATTCATTTTATATGATACATGTAATAATAAATGAAGTTATTCGTTTATTTTTATCATCAAAAGCCTTGAAGTCGTAAAACTATAGAAAGAATACGTTAAAACGTGTGTTATTTTTACTGCCTAAATGGGCAAAAAAAATTCAGTAGTCAAAAAGAATTAATTTTCGTTGCATTGCAACAATGCAAACTTCAACGTTTTCCCACTTATTGAGATTTTTTTAAATGATAAAAGTAAGGAGCGAAAAATAGGAAATTTACACAAGTGATAGGATGGTTAGGTAGGTAGCGCGCTTAGCTCTAGAATTAGAAGACGTAGGTTCGAAACCGAGGCTAGACAAAAACTTTAGTGAGGCAGAGAACACGTTTTAATCCAATTATCCTATATGCAGCAATATAAGTAAAGGATATGGAAACGAAAAATACTCCCAGATTTTTTTTTTATTCATAATTTGTAGACTTATTAATTTTTTCATTTCGGGCACAGATTCGACCGCCTTCACAGTGTCGTAGTACGGGTTACGCCCTCTAGCGTCCATATAAGCACAACAATTGTATCATGTCATGACGCCAATATGAGCTTCATATGAGCACTACAATTTTGTCACGCCGTGACACCCATATGAGCTCCAAATGAGCACAACGTAGTTGCGTCACGCCGTGACGCCCATATGAGCTCCATATGAGCACTAAAATTTCTTCACGTCGTGACGCTCATATGAGCTCCATATGAATACAACATTTACGTCATCCTGTGACACCAATATGAACCCCATATGCACTCCCTTATTGTTGAATATTCGTGATCCGATTTTGATAGTGCTGATGAATTCATTGTATGCATACTCGCGTGAGAGCAACTTTGCTTTAATTGGATGTATTATCATGAATCGTCATGTGATGCAAATATGACCTGAAGGTGAGCACTCATAAGCGACACATAGCTGTGTTAATTTCTATGCATCATAGATAATGCCCATATGATGCCAATATGAGCTAAATGTGTCTATCTGGGTTATTTAACCATATCGACATTGTAAAGCCTTCCACAATAGTTAATAGCTATTTCGGGGTTTATTTCTCTCAGTGTGGCATTAATTGTCAATGAGCGCGGCGAATTTATCGGCAAGACCCTGTGCAGAAATTTGTTGCGGAGCCCCAATTCCCACCACATCCTTATAGGGATTTGATAGAGACGCCCACGTAGGGAGTCCACATTGGAATACAAGCGGATGCCGCGGTATTTCCGTTTGAGAATTTTTCATTTGAAATTCTCAACCGGAATTTGTTGGAACTCAAAAAAAAAATATATCCTTTTCTGATTCCGTGCACAAATTTATTGGGAACTCCTAAAATTCACCCACATATCTCTAGGAATTTGTTATGGTTACCGCACATAGGGAGTCCTCATCGGGATCCAATTGGATTGTGCACTGTTCCCCGATGAACAACGTTTGAGAATTCTTAACACGTTCGAATTGAAAATATGTGAAAAGTCACGAGAAAAAAACTCGACGTGTTGAAACATAATCTACGTGAGCTTGTACGTGTGTAGTGATATTGTGTCAAGACGCAGTAAAATAAATGACAAACGATAATTGCAGTGGATTTTCAGTGACGTGATTCAACCCGTGCGGAAAATTCGCAGGGTATACCTAATACAATTCGGGGCCTTCAATGGATTATTTGTGGATTCCATAGTAGGGTTTTCCGCAAAAGAGCCGGACCGGCCCCATATTAGGGAATGGGAGGGTAGGTAAGTTGACTAAAACTATGGTCTAAGTATGAAAACCAAGTAAAGGCCTTTAAGGGGTGTAGTTATAGATTCCCTAGTAGCGATTTCCCCAATTCTACTAAACTTTGCTATTAATAGGGGCAAATCAGTATAAATTGCTTGACTAAAGAATTTGTGGCATAATAATTATCAAGATTGATTAAATATAATAATTAAACTATGCGTTTAGTAGACGAGCTGTGATGCCTTGAACCAACACACATGCCGTTCGTTCATTTGAACAACGCGGGATCAACCCGACTAGAAATTTTGATCCGGCAGCCTGAAGACTGATCAGGCCCCGATCAGGCTGCAGTCCGGAATGCCGTACTACGGTTTCACTGGTCCAGCGGACATCCGGCCATGATCAGGCGTGCCGTACTACGGTTCCACTGATCCGGTGGACATTCGGCCCTGATTAGACGTGCCGTACTACGGCATTCCGGACGGCAGCTTGATCTTCCCCGTGTTGAAGCTGCCATATTTGAGAGTCTTGGCGGTGTATGCACGCGGATATATGCGTTTTTCCAATTTCCTGGCTGAAATAATAGTGCAAAATGGATCAAAAAGATTCCCGAAAAAAATTATTGGGACACCTACGGGTGCGAAAGTGGCGTGCTGTACACGCAGAAAGAAAAAAACAACGGCTAACAGAAGTAAATTCTTCACTCATACTAGGTGTGTATATACAGGGTGAGGCACATAAAGTGTTACAGAGCAATAGCACTCAAACTATTGATCATATCCAAAAACGTTTCAGACAAAAGTTTCAGTGTTCGAGAAGGCCGTCATACTGGACCACCCTATTTTTTTATCGGTGGAGGCGCTGAAGCTACGTCAAGGTCAACTCCACTTTTTTGAATGGAACCATGTATTTTTTTTCGATGACATTATTACCGATTTTAAGACGAATTCAGCGACCTACAACACAAGGTCATTCTGGTCATGCAAAGTATGAAAATAGTCGAAAAATCGAAAAATATCGGAATAATCACTTCCAAAGGATCCACTAACCTTGGTTTGGGTCTACCTACAGAAGATGCTCGAAGTGATGACCCTTCGGATCATCGGATGCCGATGATCCGAAGTCGGATGATGCCGGGTCGGATGCCGAAAAGCGGTACACGACTGATAAAGCCCTGATCCGGCCGCCTGATCAGTGCCGTAGTACGGGATACGGATGCCGGATCCGGCCATAGTGAGTCCCGTAGCAAAATTTCTAGTCGGGAAACTTGTCAAAATACTGGCCACTGATGACCCATGTAAGGCTTCCAGACTAGGGCCTTAATATAGTTAGGGAAAATTAAGATGAGCCCAATCAAAGCCCGAACTCAATTTTCGCATGGGAAATCGATTTTGAAGAAATTCCTTTTTTAAGCTATTTGTATATTTTTTATGAAATTTATACTTTTTCAAGATCCACCCGTTTTTTATATCTATATAGTTAGTTGAGAAAATGTAACGCACAGGATACGATGTGATCCATGAAGGATCGCATCGAATTATTTGATAATGTAGGAATCCTCCAGAATTCAGGTTGAATTAGTACATTGAAATCCAATGAGGAATCCCGATTCGAATCTAATACACGAGCGCGACGTTTTATTATATCAGAAAATAGGGATAAGTATGGGAATCCAATTGGATCCCTACAACAATTTCTGCACGGGACATGTTAATTCCGACTAGCTTCACGATTTACCTCAAGAAAGTTTGCTAAATGCCTTGGATTGTAATTTTGTTGTTTTTTTTTCTTTCGAAAACGATTCATAAAATACTGCCGTTAAACATAGTTTGAAAAAAGTTACGCTATCAGAACGAATTCGACGGTACCATCCGCTATCCCGATCCGTCTCAGCGGACGGAAGGCCGTTGTGAAGTGCACGCGATCACCAACCGTAGGGTGTTTTTTTTTTGTTTCTTGCTGAGCCTGACAAAGCCACGTTCCGTCTTACAAACTTCTTCACTGCAGAAAAATCCACATAAAATATCTTACTCAATGGAATAAAATTTAAAAAAAAACAACTAGCGAATTCTACCCCAATCAGACTCAAACAATAATTTTGCATGATTACTTTTTTTTTTACAAGGAATTGTAATATTTCGTTTCATTTATTTGAATGTATTATATATATAGATCGTTAAGATATGGCAAAAATGATCAGCATAATAGGTTTGTTCTCATTTTAACAAAGATCGATTATTGACACGAAGATAAAATTTAATCATATAATACCGGATGTTCTCTCCGGGACCACGATTGATTTTATTTGTTTTTTTATTTACGGATATATTTTAGAATTCGACCTTTATAACGACATAATTACTGGCTACTTAGATTTTTATTGTTCTTTTTACAAACACGATAGACATTGTATAGATGTCTTTCACCGAGGTCCAGGAACCTGTTGGAGGCTCGTTCCTTATTAACGGTTTCAGCGCTTGTTGATGGAATTTTTGAGTCGACTCCCGAAAATTCGGACTGGCACTCCAGACCTCTATGTGACAAGGTGTCTCCGAAGTATCGTCTGATCGTTGTCGGATCCCGGATCGAACTACTCGCTCTCATCGATGATCTTACCTAGCCCGTCTCCCACCTCCGACGTTACCAAATTCTAATATTCGCGTGGGGGGGCCGAACACGCGCGAATATTCGAAAGACGGATATCACAGAATCTCGAGATTTTATCGCAAAATTTGATAATCGGTTTATTTCGAATTTGTTCTTTCAAGTCATTTTCTGTTTCAATTCCCGCGAGCTACATATAAATGCACACTTATATCCATACGTATACATGAAAAGTGAATAAGAGTTCGTTTCAGCGAACTGCGATCCTGCGGGCCGATTATCAAACCATTACAGCGACCACACGCGAACGCGAGATCGTCGTTTGCTTTTATTATTTTGCATTACAAAGATAAAGAATGAAAAAAAAAAAAATGATTGAAAAAATGTGCCCGGTGCGGTTATGTGCTCGGGATCGCGCGAGATTAGTGAGGAGATTAAAAGCGTGTTGCGCGGAGGTGCAGCGATTGAGGTAGAGCGCAAACCGAGCGTCGATCTTCTCTGCGCACGCCATACGCGGAGAGGATCACGATTCTTTTTTTTTTTCCTTACCATCATCTCTATACCAACGCGTCTTGCGCAAGGATTTTTACCAAAACGAAAGAAAAAAAAAAAAACAACGAAATTAACAAAATAACAACGAGAAACATGTAGAAGCGTGGTTTTGTCGGCTTTGCGGGGAATAAGTTGCGAGGAACTGAGGGGAAAATCGACGATCGTCCTATAAACGTAAACCGTGCGCGGTCAACGATCCTCGTGTCCCTATATACGGGTAATCCATTACCTTGTACGTGTATTATGTGTTATGTATGTATTATACAGCTAAGACCCGCCAGGCGTTTTAATATTATTTCAGAGATACATTTATATGCATACACACGTGTCTATATATATATGAGGCATTTCAGGCCATTTCACCTAAACCGTGACCCCGACCATTTCTTATTTTCCTGAATTTTTTTGTAAAATTCTACCCCATGGAAGGAATATCCACACCAATTTTTAGATTTTTGTCTCTTCTCTTTTAGGAGTTATAATTTTCCGAAAAATACGGATGTCGGAAATTTTGGAAACGTCGAAACGCTCATAACTCTGGAACTAATTGAGATATCGATAAATGTCAATAAATAGATTTTTTCATTTTGGAGCATACTTTCATGAAAAAATATGAAAAAAATTATCATTTATAGTGGACCACGTATTTTTAGCTTCGTAAGTGGATACAATTTTTTTTAAAGATGATTCCCATTTTTTTTTATTGTCCACAATAGAGTGACCGATTCTATGATTTTTAAGACTAGTCTCATCGTGGGCGCATTTTTCATTGTATTTTTTTCGAATTAATCATATTTTTCAGAAGATTTTTATCATGTTAATGTAGAAATCATTTTCTCTTTTAAAAATTCGAAATTAAAAAATAAATTAAAAGAGTAATTAATAATTTCTCCTTTAATAATTTTAAAAAAATAGAAGGAAAAATGGGCCCACGATGAGACTAGTCTCAAAAATCATAGTATCGGTCATTCTATTTTGAAGAATTTTCTGAAAAATATAAAAAATGGCAATCATCTTAAAAAAAAATAGTTTCCAATTTGGAAGCAAAAAATACGTGATCCAGTATAATTGATAAATTTTTTCATATTTTTTCATGAAAGTATGGTTAAAAATGAAAAATTTATATATATGGATATTTCTTGATAACTCAATTAGTTCAGGAGTTATCAGCGTTCCAACGTTTCCAAAACATCCGAAATCAAAATTTTTGGAAATTTATAACTCCTAAACGAAAAAAGATAAAAATCTAAAAATTGGTGTGGACATTCCTTTCATGGGGTACAATTTTACAAAAAAAAAATCAGGGAAATAAAAAATGGTCGGGGTCACGGGCTAGGTAAAATGGCGTGGAATGCCTCATATATATATATATATATGTATATATGTGTATATATATATATATATATATATATATATATATATATATATATATACTAAACATATATTAATATATTCGTGTGTATATATACACACACACACATGCATACATGTACAGTACTGGAGAAAAAAAGTACGCACTAGTCGAAATTTCTTGGCGCACTAAAATTTACATAGCGGACTCAAAACTAAAGGTAATTGAATTTCCCAAGTGGCGTTTTAAAGAGGACAAGTTTACCTTTGTTTTGCTTTTTTAGAAAATTCTGTACGATTTTTTCGGCTATTTTTTGGCCGTCGAAAATTAACTGCAAAATTTGTGGAAAATTTTTTCCTCGGTTTTTTCCATGGCAAACTTAAAAAGAGTATCAAAACCGACATTTTCATTTTTTTAGAAAGTCTCGTACGATTTTTTTTTCGCCCTAGCATTGCATTTTTAGCTAAAAAAGACAAGTTTCAGAAAAAAAGGCGTCATCGAAGAAATATAGGGTTTCAGAGGAAATGTCAAGATGGTAAAAAGTTGCATGGGTTCACACTGGAGTGGCTAGAATTTTTACAGAATTTTTTTTTGACATTTTTCTTTTACCACTTTTGGTTGGAACTTTGATGAGTGGAGAGGCTACACTTGGGAATTATGGGGTCTAGGACAATATATTGAGAAAGGAAATTTGTTTACATATTCATTTTTAATTAACAATAATTTTTTAGAATTTTTTTTTCATTTTTTTCATTTTCATTTTTTATTTTTATTTTCAATAATAAAAAAAAACATCTAGAAAAATTGTAGTTAATTAAAAATGAAAATGTAAACAAATTTCCTTTCTTTATTGTCCTAGACCCCATAATTCCCAAGTGGAGCCTCTCCGCTCATCAAAGTTCCAGCCAAAAAACGTAAAAAAATGTCCAAGAAAAATTCTGAAAAAATTCTAGCCACCCCACTGTGAACCCATGCAACTTTTAACCCTCTTGACATTTCTCCTGAAACCCTATATTTCTTCGATGACGCCTTTTTTCTAAAACATGTATTTTTTAGCTAAAAATGCAATACTAGGGCGAAAAAAAAATTATAGAGAATTTTCCAAAAAAGCAAAATAAAGGTAAACTTGTCCTCTTTAAAGCGCCACTTGGCAAATTCAATTACCTCTATTTTTGAGTCCGGTATGTAAATTTTAGTGCGGTAAGAAATTTCGACTAGTGCGTACTTTTTTTTTCCAGTACTGTATATTCATATGAATTGTCCTCGTATATGTATAATACCCATATAAAAATATATATGTATGCATATATATATAAATATACCGTCTTAATCGCAGTCTATATAATATGCCATACGAAAATAAATAGTCCTCGTAAATCGACACACATAGAGTGTGTTTTTGTGATTTGAACGTGCGCAGCAATGTCCGACAAAGGAGTGAGAACAAGCTACGGGTAATTAAAACGTAGTCAGTGCTATCTGAGATCCTTGGGAACACCAAGTGATTAAAGCACACTAACTGATGTGCTGCGGTCTTGTCATCATCACTATATCTATATTTATGAGCACACTCTTCGAGCTTGCGTGTTAGAAGTGTTAGTCCTCAACAATTTTCTCTTTCATCGTGATATATATATATTTATATTTGTAATGTACAGACATTCATTTGTATGAGTCAATCGCGTGCTCGTCCGCATGTACGGCAAGGATCGCATACCGATATGCGACTGTTGGACACCTCCATGATATTTATTTTATAGCATTGCAGGCACGTTTGTCGCTCGGCTATATAATTCTTTTTTACGATCTCGTTGCATCTGCGATACGCCCTGCTTTGCCACCGAGGGCAATCAATCAAAAACTTCAGCCGACTTATGCTTCGACACACGTTGGCTTTGTAGTCGTAGGAAGATTCGAGGCTTTCGACTTGTTCGTCAGCAGCGTGTGTAGAAGCAATAGATAGATTGACGCCGCACATGCAGTCTTGATATAAAAAAAAGGGCGACAGACATTTTTACATTGTTTATCGTTCGTTATATTATATTTATAACGGTTAGCGCACGTATGCCAATTTTTGGAGCTCATTGGTAATTGATTCGATATTAATTCGATGACGTTCGTAATTTTGAATTTTCTTTCTTTGACGGATATGAGAATTGGGGCTTTTCGATATTTGGCAGCGTGTAGAAAATAATTGATTCGAGTATTAGGACTCGGTATCATTGATAATGAGAAGCGTCGGAAGATGTTTTTTTTTTCTCTTTTAGGAGATCGAGCTTGTCTTTCGTATGCGCGCGTGCAAAGTGCTCCAAATTGAGAGGAAGAACGACGAGTGTGTCGAATTCACGGAGCATCACTCCGGTCATCGGTCTCCTCTCTCTCGCTTTTTTTATTCCGCTATCGCTCTATCCTCGAGGAGAAGGAAACGGCAGAGCTTCGTCGAATTCATTTATTGAATTATACAATTGACCGTGCAAAGCTCGCGGGTGCGACAACCCCGTTACGCATTTCCAGAAATTCCCCCGGGGCAATCTCGTCGCTCTCTTCGGTTGCATTACATCCGCATTATGACTCTTCTGGGAAATGCACTCGCGCTCGAATAACGAGAGAGATCGGGTTAATGATAAATTTTTTTTGAAGGCGGGGAAAGTATGCAGGGAGAGAGAGAGAGAGAGAGAGAGTGAGGGAGAGAGAGAGAGAGAGAGAGAAGAGATAAAAAAAAGAAGACAGGGACTAAGATGATCGGTGACGATGAACATAAAGATTAACGATAATTCCAAGTTTTTTTCATTTTGTCTGTAATAATGCTGCGCCTTCACTTAGATATCAAAACAAATATAAATAACCTTTAGCACGCAATAAAATAGGGCCAATTGCACCCTTGCTTTTTGGGTTCCGTAGCTACAAAGAGCTTTAAAGGGAAAAACACATTACAATTTTCAAAAAATCAATTTTTTCCCACATATTTCGAAAGTATAATATATTGAGAGTACACTGGAAAATCGAAAAATCGAAATATGAAATATTTAAGGAGTTACATGGGTTTGAAAATTTCAAAAAATCTATTTTTGCAATGCCTGCCCCGAAAGTGCGATTTTCGATTGGTGTTTAGCGTGCGGAAAGTGGCTTATTTCTCAACGATGCTTACTTTCCCGCACTAGTGCGGCAATGCGAGACTTTCCCGCACTAGTGCGGAAAAAAATCTATTTATAGCTCACTTTACCGCATTGATTCACGAAAAAACGGTTTTTTTCACGGTTGATAGTTTTTTGTTCTACGATTTTGGATCGATCGAACATACTTGAATATAGCGACATTCATGTGATATGAAACGTCAACTTATCACAGTTGACGTTTGAAATGTGAAAAAATAAGAATTTCTTATGGTTATTGGTTATTGGTTTTGTTGAATCTCAAAACCCACTTTCGAGACAGTCATTGCAAAGAATAATGTATGGGACATATGCGAAAAAAAAAGATTGACATCGCGCGTAAATTGCCGAATTCGCCTCGACTTATGGTGCATTTCTCACTCGTATTCGTGTGAAATGCACCATAAGCCTTCGGCTCATGCGGCAACTTCACGCGCGATGGAATTCGTTGTTTCCCGCACTTGTAGCATAAATTACTAATTTTATTTTATTATCTTATAGTACAATATGTCTAGAATATTCTCCAAAAGTTTTAAGTCAATCGGATTAAAAGTCTAGGAGAGAGAGCCTTTGGGATTTCCCCCCGTTGGGATAGACCGGCCGGAAGCGACGCGAGTATATGCATTTTTTCTCAAAACACTACTTTTGAAGTCGGTGGATACGATTTCTCAAAAACTAATGCACCGATATTCTTGAAATTTTGCACACTTCTTCAAAATAGCATTGACTAGTGATTGAACGAAGGTTTTTTTTCGATTACAACTAATTTTACAAGGCTATACGTAGTGTAAATTGTACCAAAAATTAAACTATTTTGCATACAACTCTGCCAAAAATTCAAATTTCAATTTTTTTTTAAATCCTTCGTTCAATCACGAGCTATACTTATCTACTGACAGAAAAAAAATGGTTTTTTAATTTCAGATAAAGCTATCATGAGTTATCCTGACCACCGCGAGGACACTTTTTTTAAGGGTCTCCGGAAAATAATTTATATATTATATTTAAAAAAAATAGAGAAAATATTTTTTTTGCTTTCGAAACCCACGTAACCCCTTACGAAGTTATAGTACATAGTCGATAGCGCCCCGGGACCGCATGCTGTGAACTAGGGAAACTTTAAACGCGATTATCGCGAAATTGCATTTTCAAAAGCTGCTCATATTATTGCTCAAAAAGTTATTAATCGATCTGGCTGAAATTTTTGGAAGGTTTCACACTATAACATTATTGGAAGCATATACCTGAAGTTTTAAGATTATCGCGTAAATAAATTACTTTTTTGGGGTAAAAATTGTCGAGAAAATGGTCAAAAATATAAAAATTTGATTAAAAGTCTACTTAATTTTTAATTTTATACTTTTTAATATTTTTATAGGTATATCCTTCCCCTACACATTTCAATAATCGAAAAATGTTTTCGATTTCTGTTCCAGATCAATAGAAAAAATGAGACAAATAGAACACTTTTCGATATCACATAAAAGACGTTTAAAGGAATAATTTATAACGCCGCCATTTTGTTTTGTTTAAAAAAAAATCACACTTTAAAGTTGTAATAAGATAATGTCAAAATTGTAATATGATTCGATTATTTTATCACTTTAAAAAAAAATTCATCATAAATGACTCATTTTCGGGTGTCTAAAGGGTTTTCCCCCCTTAAGGTAACCCTTTCGCGGAGGGCCGTATTTTGTGGGCGCATGAGCAGTGCCCTCTAGAATCATCAGTCAATTACAGCGGTTAATAAAAATAAATTACGATCAATTATTATACCCAATGATAAACTGAAATAAAAAATTTCGCATAAATTTTGAAGATTTAGACATTGCTACATTTTCTCTAAAAATCGCGGTTAAGAAAATTCTTCCGCTAGTCACATTTTTCAAAGTTTTTTCATTAATATTTTCGTTAAACATTCGGCGACCCCTTGTTTTTATTGTCGCTACAGAATTTTTAGAATGTTTACTTGGATAGAGCAATTTATATCAGAAATCCAGATTTATCTAGTTTATAAATTATTGCATAGATATGTGGGCGGCACATAATCTCCATAAAGTGCCGAATAAATCAGACGATTTTTAAAGTTGCAATTTTTTGTTAACAGTTGGGTAACTTGGCTTGAAATTTTACCGGTATACTGGAACATATTTTTGCTTTATTATAGATTAAAATCAGTTAATTATCAAATGTTCGGATTCGTGAAAGGAATACCTTAATTATTTTTTCATGACTATCCATCCGTCTTTGTCACAACAGAGTGCCCTCCCTACGCCCCCATCTATTTTTGCACCCGCTTGATTAAAATCTATCCATCAATTCGTGAAAATGGCATTCAGTGAGTACGTTCATGTTAACTTATTGCGGTCACTATAAAATAATTATTTTCGAGAAAAAATTAACGGTTTTTGATTTGACAATAAGGTGAATTCTGCCACATTTTTGATACTTCAAAAATTTTACGCTGAAGATTATCTTCTATAATCGGTGTTTATAAAATAGGTTATGTCAATAAACTACAAATGAATTCTCAAACTTTTTCACAATAGTTAAAGTTTTATTTAATAATAGCTGTGTTATCGGCTTCGCCCGCGTTGAAATCCCAACGCGATGGCAAATTTTCGCCCGCAATTCCACATTTTGTTTAAATTTTCTACAATTTGTTTCAATGTTCTCACTATGTGACATTTTTACTGACCAAAATTTGTCTCCATTTCTCTCCCTCTCCCTTCGGCCCCCTCCGTTATTAAGCATGCCTCATTATCCGTTATTTCGTGTGTTCATTTGGTTGATACGTTTGTAGTTCGTGTTTTTTCTTTCATATTTTGTTCGTTGAAAATGATGATCGATGATGGAAAATTTTCGCATTTTCTGATCACAATTCGTAAATTTCCCTTTGTCTATTCGTTTATTACTTTTCTATTATATTTGTGTTTGTTGCCACCGTCTGTTTGTTTAATATGAACGTTACATTCGTTTGTTTATATGCTTGATCTTTTAGTATAATGTAATTGTAATTGCCTGGAGAGTGTAATGCTCAATAGCCCAAATTGAATTCCACACCGTAAACTGTGTTCCTGTCAAAGATCCATCGAAATCAATTCAGTAGAGTAGGGAGGGGCATGTTGAGGAAGTTTGGAATTATATTATCCTGTAATTCATTAACGGTCTGCCGTATAAAAATGAAACCTACTCTGGCCAACAGAAAATTTATCTTGGCAAAAAAAATCTGTAGACGAAATTCCTGTTATCCTTATTGTTTCACAGATAATCGCTCTCAAACGGCTAAGGCCATATTTGTTCAACCTGTCCCGATGATGGGGTAAGTAGAGCATACGTATGAGGTAAATTGGGCAAAGTAAAAATTGCATAAAGAAATCTGACGTATGCAATATGATTTGGTACAATGCAGTAATAAACCAACTGTTGCTTGTTAATTAGTTAGGTTTTGCAACATTAACATTAATTGCAATGAACTTGGAAATATTTTTTCGCAATGCCTGCCCCGAAAGTGCGATTTTCGATTGGTGTTTAGCGTGCGGAAAGTGGCTTATTTCTCAACGATGCTTACTTTCCCGCACTAGTGCGGGAATGTGAGACTTTCCCGCACTAGTGCGGAAAAAAATCTATTTATAGCTCACTTTACCACATTGATTCGCGAAAAAACGGTTTTTTTTCACAGTTGATAGTTTTTTGTTCTACGATTTTGGACCGATTGAACAAACTTGAATGTAGCGAAATTCATGTCATATGAAACGTCAACTTATCACAGTCGTATTTTCTGACAAGGAAATGATCTGAACTGATGTGATATATTTGAATATAATTGTTATTGGTTTTGTTGAATCTCAAATCCCACTTTCGAGACAGTCATTGCAAAAAATAATGTATGGGACATGTGCGAAAAAAAACGAATTACATCGCGCGTAAGTTGCCGAATTCGCCTCGACTTATGGTGCATTTCTCACTCGTACTCGTGTGGTTACAGCACTCGCCTTCGGCTCGTGCTGCAAATCACACTCGTACTCGTGTGAAATGCACCATAAGCCTTCGGCTCATGCGGCAACTTCACGCGCGATGGAATTCGTTGTTTTCCGCACTTGTAGCATAAATTACTATATCTCATACAATGATAGAATAAAAGCTTTTATTCGCGTTTTCTTTACTTTTGTAACATACCTCTCTTTCCGCCATTTGATGCACGCGCGTGCGGTGCTTAGTTGTCCATATATTTAGATTACCTAACTTATCCAACTGCTCAACATGCCCCACCCTACCCTCGATCGCGATTTCTAAATTTTTTCCAAAATATAATTTGTCTACCTGTTTTCTTTGATATAAACGATCTGTAAAGAAATTTGGTAAAAATTTACAAAACACAGACAAGGCACCACTTACAGTTTTATTATACGTATAGATAGACTAGATTCCGCCCGCGGTTTCGCTAGCGTGAAATTTGGCTTTAAGCTATTAGGACCCAGGGCAGGGATGTTTCTGAACAAATTACATTCAAATAAAAAAAGACAAAATAATGACACGATAATGACTATACGATGTTTTCAAGTACATAAAAGCAGGGAATCAGATTTTCCCACAGAAACTTCATTGCCAGTTGCAGCCCTCATTAGGGATGGTTTTAAAAAATCCTAAAATATGCGTTTTATTCATTGTATTGAAGAATATTTATTATACCGAGTTTCAAGTTGATACACGCACGAGATACAATTGACCATACAAACTTTTACATCCCATTTAATTCTTTTAGAAGTTGATTTCAAAAAAATCCTTCCTCAGTGCACCTTTACACCCTTTAAGAAACATTTCTTTGAAATTTCATTGATATAAAAGCAACGAAATCGATTTTCCCATACAAACTTCAGCACCCCGTTGCACCCCTAATTAGGGGTTGTTTCAAAAATATTTACACCAAGTTTCAAGCTGATGTTCGGACTTGAGAGAATTGCCGCAAGATTAATAATATGTTCCTTATTTATTGTTTTCCAAATGAATACAATGTGTCATATTCATTTACCACGAGATGGAGAGAAGATATAAAGGCTCTTGGGAATTATCGCGAGAGGCGTGAAGTGTAAGCACTTGCGAAAATGACCGTGTAAGGGAACTCATGTAGCAGTAACGATGATGAAGAACGAAAGGGAACACGAAGTATGTGCTTCCCTCGAATAATAAAGCATTTGAAATAGAATACAGTATACTTTTACTATATGCAATAATCGAAAGAAGAATCCACAGTTGATACACGCAAGGAATACAATTTTCCATAAAAACTTTTACACCCAATTTCACCCCCTTAGGAGTCAGTCAGTCACGGAACTGTTTTATATGTATACACTACAAATCCATGTGTATTATTTGTTACACGTGAGGTGTGTAATTTTAGAAATTAACACGCGCCATGTACAACTTAAAACAACGCAATGTGTGTTATGGAGAATTCAAACACATTTGATATGTATTCTCAAACACTTGAACCGCATTAAATTTTAACACGTTATTGCTGCCTTATACAAAACATGCAAAACGTGTAAGTGTCTGCTTTTACACGTTTAAATATCACACGTGTCTTAAACAATGCATTAAGTATACAGTAGAGCGCCGATTATCCGAACGTCAATTATCCGAATGGCGATTTGAGTTATCCAAAATAACACTTATCTAAACAATAATTTTGTTCATCCGAATGCTCAGTTATTCGAACGACCATGTCCTATACAGGGTGGTCCAATAACTATTAGCACCCTGGATATCTTCGAAACTATAAGGTTCACAGAAATATTTGCTGAAATGAAATTGCACAGTACGAAAGGGGCCATCCGATAGCGATAATAGTTTTTTTGCAGGTGTAGGTACTTCGGACATTTGAAGGTCAACTCCATTTTTTAAAATGGATCGGTATGTTTTTTTTCTGTATCATGAAAGAGGAGCTTAAAACGAGTTCAACGACCTATAACATAAGGTCATTGAAGGTCATAGAAAGTACAGAAAGGCGATAATACTTACAGTTTCGGTAGTAAATAAAATTACTATGTTTATAGTAAGATAAACGCCTTTCTATACTTTCTATGACCTTATGTTATAGGTCGTTGAACTCGTTTTAAGCTCCTCTTTCATGATACACAAAAAAAACATACCGATCCATTTAAAAAAATGGAGTTGACCTTCAAATGTCCGAAGTACCTCCACTTGCAAAAAAAACTATTGTTGCTATCGGATGGCCCCTTTCGTGCTGTGCAATTTCATTTCAGCAAATATTTCTGTGAACCTTATAGTTTCGAAGATATCCAAGGTGCTAATAGTTATTGGACCACCCGGTATATTACGGCAATAAAGTGGTACGAACCGCAGCCTGAATGTTATTCAATGCAATTTCTTCTAAAACGATTGCGAGATTTGGCAGCAAAGAAACGAGCTTCCGTTGTGAAGCAGAAGATAATCGTCGGCTTTTTAAAAAATAAATAGATAAGAACTCAAAGATGTACGCATGTTGATTATTTTTTAATCCATATTTAACTTCGTTCTATATCATTAAATGATGCAATGGTTATTTGCAATTCGCAAAAAATGTACTTATTGTAGTCCACACACAAGGTAATAACACATTTAGCTGTGTTAAAACGACATATTTGGACTTGCAGTGTAGATAGTCCTAGATGTAGATAGATATAAATTGGTATTGCGTGGATACCTATCAGCGCTACGAAAGCTTGCTGGAATTTGTTTTTCCAGCTACAGCAATAGCTTGCATAAAATGGACCACCGAAACCACAGCTCGTTTTAATTTCCATGGCGCATCAATTCAACGAAATTACGAACTAAAATATGAATTCTTCTTCGATTCTTTCAACATCAATAATAAGAGAAACTGCACTGAACCGTAAATACCTACCTTAAGGTAGTAGTCTCGCCACAGTCACGTTGAAAATTTGTTTTTTTTAGTTTCTTATTCACCAGTCAATCGATGAAAGCCTCGAAATATTACGAAATATTCTTATAATGTAATTTTAAAATCTTATCGGGATGTAAAAACTTATAAAGTAATGAAAAAAATAATACAATAAAAGATAAATACAATAAAATAAAATAAATACAATAAAATAAAATAATAAAATAAAACAAATCGCTATATCTCTGAAACTGGAGGGTCAAAGTTCTTTACTTTTTTTGGCAAACTTCGTGGTAGTCTGGGCAAAGTGAATACATACGCTTTTACTCGCAAATTATGCATTTGCCGATCACCACATTACTATAGCAACGTTTGCCCATCGTCGCCCAGTTCGTGGCAAATACTTTGGTGAGTGGCCGTATGACGCACCGTCCAGGAGACGACGATTTATGTTTTTGCTTGAACAATATTGATTCACCAAGGTAAGTATTTTGCTGATAACAAGAAAGTTATTTATTTATCGTCCTTTGTTTTTGGGAGGTTACAATGTATGTTTATGTAGCTTTATACACTTTGTAGAAAATGAGACCCAAAGCAATATCTTTTATGTGAAACTGGATAACATCAGGAGCAACCACGTGGGGCAAAGCGAATAGGGCAAAGTGAATACCGTATTCACTTTGCCTGGTAATCGTAAAGAATTTTATTATATATAATGATCTGCATATTTCGTTTCACGTGGTTAATAAATCCAAAAGAAAGACGACGCAAAGTTCTTGAAGTGCAGACGTCATGCAAACAGCAATACATTTATGTAAATCTGGAGAATCCATCAAAGGAACAGCCAAAAAGTACGAGTTAGCATACGCTACCTTATACAGATCATTTTTTTAGTAACTTACGTTTCCAAAGATCTCTTTGTTGTTATCCACTTTGCCGTTATGCCGTATCCACTTTACCCGGGGGCTCGGGCAAAGTGGATACTTTGACATTTTTTGTTATTTGATTCATAGCAACCAATTAAACTAGAATTAAGGGAAAATTGTTAACACGTTTCGAAATTTGATTAAATAAAGACTAATCACAGATAATCTCACAATAATCACGGAAAGTTTAAAGTGTTCACTTTGCCCGGACTTCCCCTATCTATGTACCTCTGTAATATTGAGAATTTAAATAAAAAATCTGTAAAAAAGTTTCGGAATTATTGCGTGAAATGTGAAATTTTCCACTGCTCCTCATAAGAATACGTGTAAAACTGTGCAATCTTTGATTGTCAATATCTCGAATACGAAACGGTGAAAACTGTACTGAATGTGTCCTGAAAGTTAAAGAAAATTCTATAGAAAAACGTCTTGGCAAGACTACTACCTAAAAGGATAGAGTATCTCACAACGAGTCTATTTTCAACGGAACACTTCGATTGCAACATTATACCGGTCATATTTTGATCCTATCGTGTATCACCGTTTCAATATTACGCGGTTGCGCCAATCGCGATCTAAATTCACGATATCGAGTCTTTTACCTATTGATTTTGACCATTTCTATCTCTACAGCCAAAAAGTACGAGTTAGCATACGCTACCTTATACAGATCATTTTTTTAGTAACTTACGTTTCCAAAGATCTCTTTGTTGTTATCCACTTTCCACTTCCCCTATCTATGTACCTCTGTAATATTGAGAATTTAAATAAAAAATCTGTAAAAAAGTTTCGGAATTATTGCGTGAAATGTGAAATTTTCCACTGCTCCTCATAAGAATACGTGTAAAACTGTGCAATCTTTGATTGTCAATATCTCGAATACGAAACGGTGAAAACTGTACTGAATGTGTCCTGAAAGTTAAAGAAAATTCTATAGAAAAACGTCTTGGCAAGACTACTACCTAAAAGGATCGAGTATCTCACAACGAGTCTATTTTCAACGGAACACTTCGATTGCAACATTATACCGGTCATATTTTGATCCTATCGTGTATCACCGTTTCAATATTACGCGGTTGCGCCAATCGCGATCTAAATTCACGATATCGAGTCTTTTACCTGCCTCGATCAAGTACGTATACGTAAAAGAGTTGCATATCAAGAGACGCACACACACACACACACACACACACACACACGCACGAACGTACACACAGACACTCGCAATGCTTCGTCAAATCGAAACTGGTTAAGAGAGGCTTATTTAGAAAATGGCGTGTCGGGGACCGAGCTCTCAAGCTCTCGTGATCTCTCGATGTGTGTATGTGCGTGTGTGTGTGTTTGCGCGCGCGCTGCCTTCGGGGGCCCTCTCGTCGTCGATTACTCAGGAATGAGGAGATACCGGTATCGCGCCTTCGCCATATACACGCAGCTCTAACACCGCGCAGCAAAATCTCTCTGTGTTTCACAGCTGTGGGTCGAGAGTTCCCGGCGCTCTGAATATATACTCCCCATATATGTATCCGTACATCCCCCTTTATGACTTTTTTCACCCACTTTAGTCATCTAACAAATTCTCTCGCGATCGAAAAATTATTTTAAAAAGAGTTTACGTCCTTCTACTTACTTACATTTTTAAAATGATTTGACCATATTGAAAGATTTTTTCGCGCTCAACTTTTTCATTTTCCATTTCTGAAAAAGGGAGGCTCGTAGTGGGGAAAATGTTGCATTACCTATTGGTAATGCAGCAAATATTACGTGCTGCGGAGTCATAATTACACACGGAGAAAAAAAAAATCCATTGGCTTGAAGAAATTATTAATTGACAAGGTGCGCAACGAAATATCATGATAGCATACTAAAATATTTTATTATTCCGAGTATTCGTTAGATCAATGGAATAAATCATTCTTTAAATAACCTATAATTCCATTTTTTATTATTTCTTTTTTCCTATTTTCCATTATTCCATTTTTTCAATAAATAATTCCTTGGCATCTCAATGACGGATTTAGTCAAGTGGAGTTATTTTTCTCAATCCCGTGCAGAAATTGTTGTAGGGATCCAATTGAATTCCTATACTTGTCTCTACTTCCTGACGGGAATCCATGGGTCATCGCATTGGATTTCTATAGTAAAACTTCACGCTCGTACATTGGATTCCCATCGAGATTCCCTATTCGAATTTACAAATCCAATTCGAAGCCTGAAGGATTTTCACAGTATCAAACAAAATCCGATACCATTCTGGATGGATACCATAGCATTCTGTATCTTGAATTTTATAAAGAAAATATTTAGACATACACAATTAGTGGATGTTGAAAAAGTATAAATCTTATGTGAAAAAAGTAGAAATTTCTGTTAAAAAAATATATCTTAGAAATCGATTTGAGTGACATTTATATACACCCTTAATAAAAATATAAAATTTATATACACCCTTCCTTATATGTAAAATTCTCTTCCAGCTTTATATATAAGTATATCTATACACACACACACACACATACATGGCTCGCGGTATCCCTTTTATGAAAGAGTCTCAGAGGCTTGCCCAACTAGGGGATATTTTACGGCTAGACATATTCCTATCAAAGCTCCGATAATCCTCATATCTACTTCCACCCGCACTAATTTTTACTAACATTATTAGGGTCCTGATTCGAAAACCTCATATGGGCCCTTAAAAGTCGGTCGCACTCATCGACGACGTCGGTCGTCGTCATTCGGGGATCTTAAGGGATCCGTTAATCAGCTGTAATAACGGAATTATTCAACTGGAATTGTTCAAGTTCGGAACATTGTTATATTTTGAGAGAATAAGAAGCTTGGATCTCAAGAATAAAAGTTACTCAATCTCAATTTGATTTCGTGCTACTTCGTAAACTCGAAATGGTGGTTTGCGGTCCAGAAAAATATTCGATTTTCGAATTTTTATCGGCTTTTTGGAATTTGAAAGAGATAATGATATAAGATTAAGATTGATCGACGGTACAAAATCTGAAAATACGTGTTGTTTTAAAAGGCGCAGCTCATTTATTGATGTTTAGTTTCCACATTTTTTTATGTGCAGAAATGTTCAATTTTTAGTCGCGTTGCTTCAATGACATGCTAGGTCCTCAATTATCCTTCATGAAGTATCCTCTTTCAAGCAATTTTTTAATTAGCTATCCAAATCTGCCTGCCCCCCCCCCCCCCCCCCCCTTCAAGTTTAGTTCGTCTATTCTGTGGAGATCACTATTAAAGCATTCACGTTTGAGCCTTCAACGTCGATCTTAATTGAGTCACCCGGGATAATTTTCTGTACCCAGTCTTCTGCAATGTAAATGTTCCGATTTGTGAATGACTTATGAAAACAAGATGAGCTGAGAACAATAACAAATAAACATCATTCGCGAACGAACGTACAGCAAAGCTGTACTTTCGTGTCATTTAAGTGGGAAAGAACATCTACAAATTTAAAAAAATCGATTCCCCCCAATAAATCGATAGCCAATGTCTTGAGAATATTGTATCCAATTTGTAGAGCGACATTTCAAGAATTGCCTGAGTTTACGCGGAAAAACGCCAAGAACGTTCGTGCCCAGTAGACGCAGAGATGCGACCAAGGACGGCGGTGCATGCGCCCTCCTACATTTCGTCTGGCTCCGATCTTTTATGTTTGGTAGTCGTACACGGTAGGGCCGTTGTCGATTCGGAGCGTCGCAGGTACTTCAAATTTGACCTTGTTCCAGTTGTAAGCTTACTGCTTCTCAAAATGTCCACGTACCCAAAAGGTTTTCATACAACACCTAAGGGACCTCCACGGAAGAGAACATTTTTTGGAAATCAACGTAATCATAGCTGGTGCAAGTGGCGAAAAGCTCAGGCTACTGGTGAAACTTTCAACCACCCTGTGCCTCTCCATCCTGATGTCCAGAATTGCCGATATACACGGATTTATCCAATCACGATTTATTGGAGAGATGCTTGGATGGCCACACGCAAAATGCAAACGAAAGTTTCAACTCTACCGTATCACGCTTAGATCCGAAACATTGGGATTCAGGCTTGAGTTTAATCGAAATTGCAGCTTACATTGCAGACAGCATATTCAACGAGGGAAATTCTGCAATTTTAAGAGTTATGTGCACTTTGGACATCTGCATTGGGAGGCAGTCGAAGATATTCGCAAAGAAAGCCGACGAGCGACGCGATCGCGCCAGGAGCGTCGCAGCTCTCTATCGTCCAAGGAGGATCGGAAAGCCCGTAAAGAGCAGCAGCAGCAGAAAAATCGTTTTTACGAGAAAGCCAAAGGAGTCCTGTATGACGCCGGAATCGCTGATTAGCCGGTAAACCATCAAAATCATTAAGGTTTCCCTTTTTCTCAAAACTATATTTTTCTCAACTGCTGAAGTCATTACGCAAAAACTATTCAACCGATTTTGATGAAATTTATCACACATCTTCCTTATACCAGCAGTTTGTTAGTGAAGCTAAATAATATTTTAATTCCAAAAATAAAACATACTTTTGCCCTTAAATATAGTAAAAATTTCATGAAAAATCACAAAATTGACTTTATTAAGCTGGCATTTCGTGAATTTTTGCGTATATGTCCAAAATCCTGGTTCACCGACAGCGTATAGGTGTTATCTTTAAGAATCATTTTGATTTTTTTGTTTCAGATAATTACAGATCGACGGAGAACTCCAGCAGTGCGGAAGCTTTTTCAGCGACTTCCTCTTAACATCAATGTACACGACTGGCAATTTGCATTGAAAAAAATATATATTTACAGTGCTCATCAGAATTCTGAGAACAGGTAGTAAAAACACCATTTTTATGCCAAAAAACAAAGTTACTTACGTATTTTACATGAAATAATATAGTACGAAATATTAGTGCGCATTGCTAATGAAACATACGATATGTTGCCCCGTACAGTTCAATTTTCGCTATAATAGCTTCTCATCGAAGTGACGACCCTTAACTCTGACAACCGCCGCACAGATTCTGGGCATTCTCGCGAACAATTTTTCCAGCGTTTCGGCTGAAATCTTTTTCCACGAATCCTGTAGGGTCTTCCATAATCCTTCCCAATCGGTAGGGTGTCCGTTGCGTACCGCTCTGTCGAGCTCTTCCCATAAAAGTTCAATCGGAGACGAGTCCGGGGACTGAGGTGGCCATTCCATGATTTTTATCACACCAGAGGTCCTTTTTTTCAAATAGTCTTTACATAGCGAAGAAGTATGCTTTGGGTCATTGTCTTGGTAGAAGATGAACAGACGACGCAGA
The DNA here is from genome assembly GCA_963932345.1 of Ophion ventricosus. Classification (NCBI taxonomy): domain Eukaryota; kingdom Metazoa; phylum Arthropoda; class Insecta; order Hymenoptera; family Ichneumonidae; genus Ophion; species Ophion ventricosus. The sequence continues at coordinate 11,239,109 of OZ010712.1, read as the reverse complement.
ATTCGTGTTCCAGATGGTATTGCATGTCTTATCAGAACCCTATGATAGACGTTTTTATCCATAATTCCTTCTACTTTGGCTAAATCTCCGACTTTGTCACCACCAAACAGCCGCAAACCATCACGTAACCTCAACCATGCTTCACTGTGAGCACCACACATAACGGAAGGAAGCGTTTATTTAGCCGACGACGGACATACTGGCAGCGTTGAGAAGCAAAAAGTTCGAACTTGGACTCATCGATCCAAAGCACGTTCTTCCATTGATCCGCTATCCAATGTTTACGTTCTTTGGCCCATTTAAGTCTCTAAGCAACATTTTCCTTCCTCAATAAAGGTTTCCTGACAGCCACTCTGCCTCCTAGACGGGTATTACACAAACGTCGCACCACCGTCCTGGATGACACTGATTCTGCCCTTGTTCCGTTCAACGCGGCTGCAATTTCTCGAGCTGTTAGCTTTCGATTTTTCTTGGAATGTGTAACAATAAAGTTATCTTCACGTTTTGATGTCTTTCTAGGAACACCGATCCTTTTTCTAGTCGTGTTTGAACCAGTTTTCGCCTTTCTGTCCAAGGCTCGAACAACAGCGCCTAGTGAAATCTTCAACTTTGCAGCAATTTTTCGCAGGGACCACTTCAGATCTCTTAAATGAGACACCTGTGATCTGATTTGAATGCCGAGCTCCTTATTTTTTCGCCGCATTGTAGCATAAGTAAATGGAAACCACACAGTGAAAACCACAAGTGAGAACACACATAACTTCAGTAAATTCGATGGTTCCACGAATGTAATTGTTCGTTTACGAAGTCTGTTGACATATACGTACTTAGGAATTGTGTCAATAGCGTTTATCGTACACACAGCACGCAACAGTAACTTGTAAATAAGTTTCTATCAGCTCAGTTCGGGAAGCGCGATGAGGATCGGATTCAGCAACTTGGATTTTTCGAATTTGATTTTCAATATCTGTGTAATGTAAACGATACGTATATCCTATTTGTGTATGCTTAAACTATCTCTTCGCATTGGGTGCCTCGAACACGCGGGAATATATGACTCTTTTTGGTTTTGGTTGATGTTCTCAAACTTCTGACAAGCAGTGTATATTTTTGTATACTGCATGTATATTCTTTACCTGAAAAAAAAATCATAAACAACCCCTAATTTTTTACCTTCTAAATGGTCTTCCCCCCTTAAAGCAAAGATACGTCCAAATGATATTTCCAATTATACAAAGACATGTGGTATAATTTATTTCGCATTTGTACTGGCACTGTGATTACTCAGTGCGACGCGGCTCTATGTTAACCTGCAATATATGTTCGTAATGGTCGTGCCCGGTTTATAAGAGCGTTACGAACTAGCAAGGGACACGTGGAACAACCGTTAGGCCATTTACCAACGTCTCATTGCATATACAACACGTATGCGTCGGTCAAAATGATACACTCGTTCTTACCGCTTGATATACCGTTTGATCAACGGGCAAAAGTGCCACTACATAGGGAAACGGTGGCGCAGCCGCAAGTGTGAGGCCGGAAAGTGCGCAATACCCCGAGGGTGCAAAACTTATTGTACTATAATATAATTGACGTCCATTTCCTCTTGCCCTTATTTGGCAGAGCATCTCTCTCTCTCTCTCTCTCTCCCCCCCTCTCTCATCTAAACTTCGCTTTATTATATTCGGAGCTATAACAATTCTTGACCAGAAAATTATTTTCTATTACTCTTGGATGCTTTAACGGAGGTTAACGTGGTTAACGGAGAGGAAATTTATACGTACGGGAACGTATATCGTTTCGTTCGAACTACCGTAGGAGAAAAATTCACCCTTGCAGCAATTGTCGTAGGAATCCAATTGGATTCTCCTACTTGTCCCTACTTCCTGATAGGGATCCAATGGGTCATCGCAATTGATCCTTATACCAAAATGTCACGCTCGTCCATTAGATTCTAATCAGGATTCCCCGTTGAAATCCAATGTACAAATCGTATCGAACTTCTGTTCGATACTATTCTTGATAGATCTTATCGCATTATCTACGTTGAATTTTCTAAACAGTTCATATATATATATTTGAAATGAGTGAATCTTAAAAAAGTATAAATCTTATATTTTAAAAGTTTAAAACGCTTAAAAAGTATGAATCGCTTAAAAAAAGATATCTTGAAAATCAATTTGAATGACATCACTGAAAATCCACTGTAATTATCGTTTGTTATTTATTTTACTGTACTTTGTCATAATATCAGCACTCACGTATACGCTCACGGAGCGTGCCGGCTATGTTCCAACACGCCGAGTTTTTTTCACGTGACTTTTTATGTATTTTCGGCTCGAACGTGGTAAGAATTCTTAAACGATGTTTATCGAGTAACAGTGCAGATTCCAATTGGATCCCAATGAGAACTCCCTAACAAATCCCTATAGAGATTGTCCGTGCAGAAGTTGAGCTCGGGCTTTGATCGGGCCCATCTTAATTTTCCCCAGCTTTATTAAGCCCCTAGTCTGGAAGCCTCACTTGGGCCACCAGTGGCCGGTCATACTTTTCTACCGAGGGCCATTAAAGACAAAATAACCAGGGCCTTTAAAATTGCTTCAACGGTGGCTCATAAAAATTATTGTGGCCATATGCGTACGTGCGTGTGGGTGCACTGTGAAAAAGAAATGTATTATTTCAATACATTTGAAGCTTAGAATTCTGTCGCATATTTTGATATTTTTTATCTCGCGTTGTTCCAATGAACGCGCTTAACGCGCGTTCTTTCAAGGCATCACAGTTCGTGTACTAAATGCATAGTTTAATTATTATATTTCATCGATCTCGATAATTATTATCCCACAAATTCTACAGTCAAGCAATTTATACTGATTTGCCCCTATAATAGCAAAGTCAAGTAGTATTGGGGAAATCGCTACTAGGGTATCTACAACTACACCCTTTAAAGGCCTTTACTTGGTATCCGTACTTAGGCCATAGTTTTAGTCAACATACCTACCCTACCATTTCCCAATAGGGGCCCGGTCCGACTCTTAAGGAAAACCCTACTTTCGAATCCATAAATAATCCATTAAAAGCCCCGAATTGTATTAGGTATTCCCTGCCAATTTTCCGCACGGGTATCAGTGTATCTTGGAAATCCCCAACAAACTTGTGCTTGGAACCATAAAAAAAGATCCTTTTTTGGGTGATTCAACAAATTCTAGTTGAAAATTCCAAATGAAAAAATCTTAAAAGACGCGCATTAGGAAATAGCGCGTAATCCACCTGGATTCCAAAGTGGACTACCTACGTGCAGCATCTTTATAAAATCCCTATAGAGATGCGGTAGGATCTGGGGACTCCCCAATAAATTTATGCACGGATCTCTCTCTCTCTCTCTCTCTCTCTCTCTCTCTCTCTCTCTCTCTCTCTCTCTCTCTCTCTCTCTTTCTCACACACACACACACACACGCACACGCGCGCACACACACACACACACACACACACACACACACACACACACACACACACACACAAGCACACGTACACACAAAGGCGAGTATACATGTGGGTGTTCAACAAAAAATATTATTCAATAAAAAATGTTTCTTTTTCCTTCTTTCCTTACTTCGTTGCCTTTTCTTTCGAGCACATCGAAGAGACTTATCGATAAATGTTAATTGAAGTCTGCCCCTTATGCTTCGAACGTCCGCCCAGAAATTACTTCACTGCTCTCGTCGCGACTCGTATACTCAACGTTGTGTACACGAATATTGCTGGCGAGATAAAACATCAGAATCACCGGGATATTGTTTTCTTCCTCGTAAAGAGAAATGCACAATTGTGGCTGAATAAACGAGGCTTCGATATCTTGTTCTATACCTCCAACTTGGATTGGCTGCTACGATGACAAATGAAGTGATGAACTCATTGCATTTTGTTCGGTGCACAGTTGAGAAAGTGGCAAATGTCGAAATGGAGGATGAGCATGACGTACGAGAAGTAGGCAGTGACCATGATCATCGCGAAAAGAGAGGAGATCAGAGAAAGAGAGAAAGAGAAAAAGCATAGCGCGAGGATCTCGTGCGTGGCGCATATGCAGTTTTCGAGATTTCCAAGAAACGGGCCGGAAAGAACAATAAAAATAATCACTTCAGCAAACTTAATCGAGAGTCTGCGAGGTTCTGACAGTGGCATATATGTATATACATACCACCGTCAGCGACTCTTATATATATCTACTTGCGCGTTATAACCGCGCCTTAATGACATCTAATTGCTTTCCAGCGTTCCGCACAGAAATGCGCCGCTCTCGATATGGTATTAGAGTGGTACAGTGCACAGTGCAGTAGTAACCCAGCACACAATACGAAACTACCAGTCGCGAAATAATTCATACAGAAATAATGATGTGGTAATTAATTAAAACAGGCTCATTTCTGGACTGTCAAGTGCCTCGTGTATTTCGCACCTCTGAAATCCTATCTTTATGTCATCTCAGGGAAGTCTCCTTGTGTATTACAGCGCCCGTACTTGCTATTTTTTTTATTGCTGGCGGATAATAATAGCTCATTTGATTGGCTATCAAACCGGCGTATACTTTAAATAGTATGTTAAGCAAGTTACTTGCTTTTTTTTGGAATTGAGGCTGTTACGGAGTCTAATCGTCGGGGGTGTAGTACGAGGGGGAACGCCCTATGTTTGTGTATGGGGCCGATGGACTATTACCAATTGTCAGATATCAAATGATCATCATGAAAAATTTCTTTACACTTATTTGTAAAAATACGCATTTTTGAACCTTCGATGATTACATCGTTGTCATTACTTTGTATTATTATTTTTTCATAATTTGACGAATTGGCAATGTCATAAATTATGGTATATAATAATGCTCGGGTTGGCAGAAGTTTCGCGGAGCGAGACATTAGTGCACCGTTCATAACCTCAAAATCGACACGAAGAACTGACAACAATGAAGATAGGTCCGATGAAAAAAATCTTTTGCTCGAAAGAAAAAGTATGTACTGCAGCTGCCTATATTCTGAAAGAAATAATTTTTTTTAATAATTTTCTGACATACTAAACAAATATTTTATGATTGAAAAACAATACCGCTGTGTTTAGTTGTTTCCTAGAAATTTCTAGAAACTTATCATTTCTGAACATAGATCTCAAATTAATATTAAGTATTACTAATTAAGAGAATAAGAACAAACAATATTCGTTAATTATCCTGACCAAGTAGTTTGAGGTTCTCGAGCATAATTACTGATTGTTGATAAGCTAGGTAGCAATTGTGCCGTCTACGACGTTGCCATGTTTGCACAGCCTAACATTTTGTGTACTTGATGTGAATCATCATTTTCACAGTGCCAACAATTAGTCCGATAACCAGTTGAACCATACCTTTTTTTCAGCTCCGTGGTAGCATTTTTTTAGCATATTTTTTTTTAGCAATATATGAATATTATATTAGTATATTATAAATATAATATAGTAATATAATAATAATAAAATATTTTATTAAAATTATTATTATTTAATATAATAATAATAGTAATTTAATATAATAATAAAATATAAAATAAATAAAAATATATAAAATAATAACAATAAAATATTAATATAATATTATATTAATATACTCATAATAAAATATTAATATAAAATAAATAAAATAAAATAAACATTATAATATTAATATTATAATTCTAATATGCTAATAATAATGAAAAAAATATATATTCATATATTTAGCAATATGTGAACATATTTTCAGTTCGGTATAACTGTACTGAAAAATAATCGGGAGGTTTCCGAAACCGTGATGTGATTAGCCTACGAAATACCTTGAGTTTCCGATTTTTTACCTAAAAAACAGTACTGTGGATCGTACTCAAACTGCACAGGATGATCAGCAAAGGAGTTATAGACTTTCATAAAAAATTGCAGCCAAGTGGTAGCATTTTGATTTGGCCTCATAACAAACTCAATCTCAATGCCTCTGGTGAACGGATATATTCGATAATGGTTTTTTGGTGGCACATCAAATCGGACCTTATTGATTTTTTAAAACTAATTGTTGTTGAAAGTGTCGAGGATAATTTAGATCACCATTGAAAAATATTGAATCGTTGTCACGTAAAGAAAAAAAAATTGAACGAATGTTGTTTTTTTATAACCATCAAAGTGATTTCCATTATCTTCGAGGACGATACATTTAGTGAATTTAAATAAATCGAATAATTCCTAATTAAATGGCTATACCACTTTTTCCATTTTTTTGCAAAAAAATAATATACTTGGCACGGAATTCACCGTGTGTGTATATTATACGCTTCGGTGCTTCATGAAACACACCCACACACACGTTATCGTTGCACACTTGCATACATACAATGTTGCACATTGTACAGTCTGAATACAGCTTGAGATTTTCTGGTACAAATCCTCACGTGGGTTCATCAAGAAACCGCGTGCCTCACGAGGAGCAAAAGCGTAACGCTTACGTCACGGTTAACGACACCGAAACTCATTTCTCCGCGGCTCGCGAGCACTCGTACAAAGAGCCGTAACGTTCAACGAGCAAGGTGCACCCCCTGGCCTCCCGGAAGTCCCCAATGCGATATTTGGAGTTTCTTTAAGGAGGCATACCTGAGTAGACGGCGGCAAAAATAGATGAATTTTGGGAATTATTATCTCAAGAACTATTTGTCCGATTTTGTTTTATTCGAAAGTATAAATATTGAGGTATATTGATAATTTTTTTTATAAGTATATATTTACTTGTGGCGGGCGTAAAACATGCAGTCGGTTGATTTAAAACAAAATTTTTTAAAAGATTTTTGAAATTTAATGTATAAAGACCTTTGCATCGTAGGATCTTTATTACCGAATTATTATTTTTTGTATTGAGCCAGAAATGTTGGAAATTTCGGTTGGAAAATAATTTTAAAGAGCATAGTTTAAGTAAGGATACTGAAACTGCCCCCAGCGAGTTGTTGAATGACACTCAGCCTATAGTACCCTTACTAAAAGAAAAAATCTTGCTGAAAATTTCAGTTCTCTAAACCAATTATTTCTAAGCAATCGAAAAAAATGTGATTTACAGTTTTTATTTTATTTTTCAACTCGGATATTTATAATGGACTCTTATTGACATAATACGCAATGAAAAAATAACTAACGCGAGAGTTTGCGCGCTTAGCCGAGCACTGGCTTGCCAACTGACTGAAAAATATCGCTGAACCACTTGAAAAAACATTGCGAAATGATTATCATAAAATTGATAAAATAATAAGGATTTTGTCGAATGAGTACAGTACGAAAATAATAACGATAAAATAATAAAGACTGACACAGTAATAACGAATCGCTGAATTATTGTCGAAGAAGAATAAAATATGAAAATATTGAATTGCAGATCTTGTCCAGTATATGACAATTTCCATCGCTGTATCGTAATGCGGTCGAATGGTAAACTTTGTCAATCGAGGTACTATTATTCTTCCACTGAATACGCGTTATTACAGAGCAGAATAATAAATTACATTCCTTATCAGACATGATTTTCCGTGATTTCAAACACGTTTTGTTTTCACAGAAAAATACTCACCCTGGCACTTAAAAAAAAGTTTCCACGTACGTGTATTCGCGTCTATCTGGGACGGCGCAAACTATTCGTGCTCGAGGACAATATTCCTCTGGGGTCGCAAAAGCACGCTTGTACTTTGCAATGCAGCAAACGTATTCGTGACCCTGCATATCCGAATCGAATTCGCAATCTTCATCATTGCACCTAATTGCCCGGTGACTTATTTCCTCTTTTTTTTTATTCTTTGTTCGGTAGTGATTTTTGTCACAACACACGTTGCAACATTAATCCATGAAGGATAAGCTCCAGAGTGGATGGACACTCGTCACGCAAAATGAAAAAGAAAATCGCGGTTTTTCTGCACACATAGTTAAGTGCAGTTTTTATTTAAACCTTTGGAAATCAATTCTTGACAGTCCGTTAAGCAACTTTCATTTTATTCAGAACCATTCTTATATACATCCAAAGCAAGACATTTTACACGAAAAAAATTCCTTCGGAATCTTACAAGGAACATTGGAAATTAAAAAAATGGACCACAAATTAAAAGAAAAAAAAACACGAATTGATATATTGGGAGTACAAATTAATTCGGTCCGTTTTCAAGAGATGGCTCTGGCTGTTATGAATGTTTCATAGTGACAGCTAATTTCGGTGGTTTCAGAGAGGTTAGACATCTGTCAATAACATTCAGTTTATATCGCTTTGAGTTCCATTAAAAACCTTATTTATTACTGTGTTGAATATGTCAAATTTTGTGTTAACTAAGCAGCATTTGCGGGAAGTTTTACTTTTCTGCTTTAATTGGAAGAAAAGTGCAGCTGAAGCGCATCGAATGCTTGTTGAATTTTATGGTGATGATGCTCCAACTGATAAATCATGTAGGGAATGGTTTCAACGCTTTAAGAACGGTGATTTCAGCGTTGAAGACAAGCCTCGCCCTGGACAGCCAAAAAAATTCGAAAACAATGAATTGGAGGCATTACTCGATGAAGATCCGAGGCAAACGCAAGAAGAGCTTACAATTGATTCGTTTGAGCCGTGCATTACGAGAAAAACGGCCGGAATACGAGCAAAGACATGACAAAATTATTCTTCTGCATGACAACGCTCGACCTCATGTCGCAAAAGTCGTAAAAAAATATTTGGAAACGCTCAAATGGGATATTTTACCGCACCTGCCGTATTCTCCGGACATTGCTCCTTCTGATTACTGGTTGTTCCGACGGATGCAGCAGGATTTAGCAGGTCACCGGTTCACTTCTTTCGCAGAAATCGAAAATTGGCTCAAAACTTGGATCGCCTCAAAAGACGAGACTTTTTTTCGAGATGGAATTCGAAAATTGCCTGAGAGGTGGGAAAAAGTAGTAGCCAGCGATGGGCAATACATTGATTAATCTATTCATACCTTTTATTTTGAAATAAATGCATTTTTTACCACAAAAAAACGGACCGAATTAATTTGTACTCCCAATACAAAATAATAATTTCAAATGGCAATACTTTGCACTCTAATGATTTTTGACACATGCTCTCTACGAGAGAAAAGTCCATGATGTTTACAACAAACGCCCATGGTAAAAGAGGTGATAGTAAAATTCCCTATAGTTCATTGACACCGCAATCATAATATGGTAAACCCAACTATAAGCAAAAAATATATCTAAACATGCGATTTGGGTGGCATGTTTGACTATCTATTATCCCCGAAATAATTATTAACTATGATAAAAGGCTTGACCATATACAGTAAGGACCAAAAGCGAACAGATGTCATTTATCTAGGAAAAAAATTAATGTATGAAAAAAAAAGATCTGTGCAAAATTTCACCTGAATTGCAGGTAACCGCTATTCGGTAGTGCCTTTCGTCCATTATGGAATATCTGCCATTAGGATGCTACAAGCACTCAATAGCATAGTGACAGCGTGCGTATTATAGGCAGAAGATAGACAGGTAAGTTGTAGGTTCCATTCCATGTGTCGGCGAAATATTTTCTTCGAAATAAATCATTTCAAGAGATCAGGAAATGTCGAATTATAGTAAAAATCATTGAGGTTAGAACTCTTAGTTGAGTATTTTATTTTATTTTGGTCTCATGAAATATTTTGTGCACTTAGGGCTTATGCACTCGGCGTTTTTTTTCTACGCGCAGACCACGCGATATAAACGCAATACACTGCTTTCCAATCTGTTTTTTGGACTGAAAAACGCGCCGTAAACACGCGTGGTCTGTGTGTAGAAAAAAACGCCGTCTGCATGGGCCTTAAAGATCGTCGCAAATCGGAGCAACGTTTTTTTCATCAATGTGTATATATTTTAGTCCTATTCACTATAAGGATCTTGGAGGAGTTAATTTTTCATAGTGTAAGGCATTAGTTCCCAACCGGTGGTCCTCAAACGACAGGTGGTCCACCAGAGCTAAAATATGTTCCGCGAATCGTTTAATTATAAAGTAAACATTTTCAAACATTTACGGCGTAGATGTTAAAATTTTTTGAGCGGTTGCAGATGAAGTCGAGGAAGAGCTCATTGAATTGCAAAATGATAGAACTGCGAGGACGCGTTTGAATCTGTTTCCCTTGAGAAGTTCTGATGTAAAAACGCAATTGAATATCTTAAAATTCGGGCGATCGCTTTGCGCTATCTTATGCTTTTCTCCACAACTTATTTATGCGAAGTTTTTTCGGTTTTGCTCATAATTAAAACCAAGTCCCAGAATCAATTGAAAGTAAATGATGATGTGCGTGGTAGCTTTAAGCAATGCGAGGTCAGAAGTGGCATTGATAAAAGCGATACGTAATTACATAATTATTATGTTTTTGTCATATTAAGATCGTGCCCACTGTCCATGTCACTATTATGTTTGAAGAATATGTTGAAAGTTTTTTTTATTAAAGTTTGTTTCGAGATGAACACAGTTTATTATTCTTGAACCTTGTTGCCCCTCCCATAAATAAAAACATCAAAGTGGTCCCTGATTATACAAAGATTAGGAACCACTGGTGTAAGGGAATATCCATTTTATGAAAAACCTACAATATTATACAGCATTGAACAATCAACGTATGCTTGTAAGATTGGTGGTAGCGGTTAACACATGTGCCTACACGGAGAGAATTGAATGTTAAAAATTACCGTGCAGTAACGGTAACCAGATGACAACCCTGAAACTTCGCTTATTATTACTGAGTTAAACACAGATTTTCACGAAAATAAAATAAAATTTCTTCTTCAGATAGAAAATTTTACCAGATTTTCTAGTAAATTTTGATGTGTAACAAAATACGCAAAACTTAAATTTAAAAAATATATAATATCAGCGAAATTTTACTGTGCATTTTATTATTTTATGCCTTTCAAAACTGTCTAAAAAAAGTATCGTCTTTATAACAGTTATTTTAAGATTTATTATAAAATTTAACGAGTGTTATAGAAAAATGTATTGTGCTCTCGGTAAAAATTATCGTGCGCGCTACCCTTCTTGTATAGTAAAATTTTAGCTACGTATTTGAAATTTTATGTAACGTGAGTTAAAAAAAACTTGTCGCATACGAATTATTATGCTTTTCTCACTTGTCACCACATTGAAGTATATCACGGTAATTTTTACCGTGAAATTCACGACAAAAATTACTTTTTAATTCTCTCCGTGTAATTTATGCAACTGCTGAAATATCAAAAAGCAATACTATATTTTTGGCAGTAACTATGGCTATAAAATATTATTGTCTCCTCGAGGAAATATAAAATATGGTTGAAAACACTATGTATTCAGGCTGTATTTAGTTGAATCTTCCGAAACTTCCCCTTCATCTGTCGAACCATTTTTCTCTTACTTAGAAAACTTCTCGTAAGCATTTAAAGCATAAAAAATGAGTCTTCACTTCAAAATCTTTGAAGACAAATTGGAAAAAATGCAGAGGCTTTCAACCGAAAATCATTGGATTAATAAATATATAAAATAATAATATCAAATTGCAATACAGTAATACTCCGACTTACGGTACTTCGACTTACGTTACCTCGACTTACGCGGTTACGGATTTTTTTTCGTTTGGCAACAGTGCTGCCCCCTAAACTGGCGTTTTTCTTAGTCCTTACTCCCAATTAAACAAAATTTATATTTTTATATGCAAAGTTGTACCCCTCAACCTGTACGACTTAAAAGTTGTACGACTTGAAGGGCTTCTATTGTGATGGTTAAAAAAATAAGCTATTCTTTAATCATTCTCGTTTTTTTAACTGTTGTATGTATCGGTACAAATTTTTTTTTCGCTTAAAGATACACTCTTATAGAATACAAAACAATTTTTTTTGTTGCATATAAATGTATATTTATTTAACAATTTATAATCGTGTAAAGGCATGAAAAAAGTATATCGCTGGCGTTGATGATTTGCGCTTTCCAGGTAATCTGAAACAAAAAAATCCACAAGATTCTTAATCTGTAAGGAGTGTCGCTATCGCCTGAACTAGAATTATTAAAAAATATTTATTTTTACTTATACTTTCGCCCGAATGATGTCGAAAAAAACGTGTTTTTCAAACACTTTTGCCATAAACGACGCCATTTTGTTATTTTGCAATATAAAATAATCCTTCTAGTTCGGGCGATAACGACACTCATACAGATGAAGAATCTTTTTGAATTTTCTGTTCCAGATTACCTGGAGAGCGCAAATCATCAACGCCAATGACATACGTTTTTTTCATGCCTTTACACGATTATCAATTATTAAATAAATATACATTTATAAGCGACAACAAAAAAATTGTTTTCTATTCTGTAAGAGTGTACCTTTAAGGGGCCAGTCCACTTTGAAAATTTCAAAAAATCGATTTTTTTTTACCATTTTCGAAAGTACATACATTCAGAAATATTGCGTCAATATTGCCGATTGAGTTTAGGTAAGAGTTTTTCATAGTATAAACTTCAAACGCGTTTTTCTCGAAACAACGTTTTCAAAATCTAGCTCCATCGTATCTCTAAAACTAATAAACCGATTCTCTTGAAATTTGAACCACATATTGTAAATATGATTCGCAACAAGATGACCCTCGATGATTTTAAAATTTTGATTTTTACTCTTTTTTTTGCGAAAAACTGCGAAAAAACGCGTTTTTTTACTTTTTTTCGGTTTTCATCTGCCATTTTTTTAGTTTTTGATAAAACTTTATATCCGAGGGTCATTTTGTAGCTGGTGTCATACTGAATCTAATGGACTTTGATTTTTGGGTTGAGACAAGCCGTTGCCGAGTTGTGATGGAGCTACCTAGCCCACCTATTTTTGAGGCGTTACGTTAAACTACAGTTTTTGTACTTAAAAATGAATAAAAATGAATTAAATTTTTTTTTAAAATGTATTTCAAGACTTTATTTATCAAGCCCAACAATTTTTACATTCATATATTTTATAAAATCCTCAAAAAAATATCGCGAAAATAGCCTTCTTTTCGTGGCTCCAAAGTGGACTGGCCCCTTAAGCGAAAAAAAAGTTTGCACCGAAACATGCAATCGTTAAAAAACAAAAGATTAAAAATGGCTTATTTTTTGAGCCAGCACAGTAGACGAGTTAAACGATTTTAGTCGGTCCCGGCTGTCACGTAACTTCGGTGTATTACTGTACTTTGCACCCTGATGATATGATTTTTGATAATTCCGAAGTAGCATTCGCTTATTTCATTTCTATGCTTCTGTAGTTTAACGCGTCGCGTGTAAGCAATCGATTTCTCTCTCTGAGCAACTCGAGTAAGATTGCCAGGTGAGAAAAAGGTGGAACCAGTCAAAAAGTTCTCGCTCTTCACGTTTAGCTTTAGCGAGCGTTGTTTCTGTACGTGGTAGTTTTGTGCGCGGAGCTTTTCCAGTATCGCGAGATCGCGATAGTTGAACGGACGGTTGGCATCTCCCGTTTCCAATAATTTTTATCCTATCCAGCGAGCTGGCACTATATTTGCCTGGTTCGAACTCGCGCGCGAGCTTGCCGAGCAATTATTGCATACTTGGCGTGTACCACATCCAGTAATTATCAGCGATCGTCCATCCGTTGAGTCTCTTGGCGTTCGTGTGAGAACGAGAGAGCAAGAGAAAAAGAATTAAGGAGATACGCACACAGCTGTGGATCCGCAACAAGTTGAATTTTACACCTAGTCGTATTACCCGCTCGTGCAAACGTCTTTTTGTAATACGCCCGCAGCACGTTCGAACGGAAATGAGGATCCCATCGGAGATCCTGCTGCAAAAAGATATCGCAGAGTTCGATAACGTGTATACTTTTGGTGCTTTTGTTACACGCGGGACTGGCGATATGCACGGACATTGGTGAAAAAAATGGTGCACGAGATTCCTAGCCGTGGAGAATTAGCCACGTTAGGTAATTCTCGTACGTGAAAACTCCTCTGTAATTGGGAGTAAAAGCTTCACGAATCATGGTAAACATGTATTGGGTGTACGAGTATGACTTGAAGGACTTTGTAAAAGTAAATAATACATTGATTTGAAAGATAATGAATCGTTCTTGCTTTATTTGAAGTAAGCTACAACCTTTGCCTATCTTTCAGGCAATGAATGGATTTCTCGCTGGTAGAAGTCTAGTGGTTTTGAATCGATCCAGTTATGAAGCGAATGTTTTATCTTCTATACCAGTGAATTTCAACCGGTGTGCCGTGAGTGTATTTCTTGTGTGCCGCTAAAAATAAGCGGCGCGGCAGTACTAATGTAAGTCACTTCAGTTTTTGCTTGTTTTTAGAGCATTGATCATTGTATCAATGCTCGAAAAAACGCCTCGTTGCGTTGTGAGACGTGTCAGAAGACGCGAGACTTCACAGCGCGGGTTCGACTCGAACGCGCGCTGTGACCTCTACGGTAGTAAGCAGTGGCTCGAGCGAGTACTGTCCTACCGGCTCGAGTCGAAGTTTTGCTTCGGGTCTCATTCCGCCTTAAGGCGGGATCCTGAATTAGCCGGTTCGAAAAATCGATATTTTGAGGAATTTTTTTCGGGTAAAAAAAAGCAAGTTTAGCGAAATTTTCAGATTATTTTATTACATGTCTGAACATAAGAAAACAATTTTTTTTAAAGAAAAATATCAACAGGCAACCGATTTTTATGCACATTCGTGCCACTGCTGTTTCCATGCGGCGTGACAAATGGAGCTCGTAATTTTCATCTGAAACAAAAAAACCAAAAACCATTTTAATTGTGACATATTTTTATTCTATATGAACTAAAAAAAATGAAAAAAATTTGAATGTTTTTTCGGGTTAAAGTAGAAAATGTGCTTTTTGTGAAAAAAAAAATTATTTCAACTTGCTAAAAAAATTGTTAAGAATTTTTTTTTCGACAATGTTTTTAGTTCAAATAGAAAAGAAAACGATACTGAAGCGAACAAGCTTTGGTTTGTTTCGATTGGACTTCTAGTTTTTTTGTAATCAGGTACGCCAAATTAGAAAACTCGAGAAAACGGGCGCCCTAACTGCCCGAGCGCCCGTATACCTGCTCGACACTCCACTACGTTCAGTGCTGTATCTTTGGAAATATTTCGAATTGGGCTATAAAACTTTGTCTAGACATTCTTAGATACATCAGGAATAGATTTAAGCAATAAAAAAAATCGATTTTTTGGACCTTCTAATTCAGGATCCGGCCTTAATTCGTCAGTTCGGTTAGTACATGGGGGACCAGCTTCAATACATTCTGGTCATGCATTTCTGAAGAATATTGCGGATTGTCAAAAAAAGCACTTTCCACTCTTCTTCCATTTTCCACGTCATAACCGTGTGAACTGGGGTTTTCAGCACTTACGAATATAAAAAAGAATAAGGGAAAGACTGCTTTCTGTAGAAGAGGAAATGAGGGTGTCCTTGTCGACAATTTGACCGAGAATTAAATAACTGTGTAGCCTGCATCAAGCGCAAACTTCACATTGAATCTATGTCATTGACTACTGTGTGTTTCTTTCATGTATTTTTTTTTGCTTTAAGAAATATGTACCTACCTATGTTTCATTTTTTTTTATGGTTATTTATAGTCCAATACGAAGTTCGCCGCTTGATAAAAAAGGTTGACAAGCACTGTTCTATACATATAAAACAGTTCCGTGACTGGCTAACTGAATGACTGACTGACATATAGACAACGCACAGCCTAAAGCGTGGAAGATAGAAACATGAAATTTGGAAGATATATTCCTTAGAAGGTCCCCCCCCCCCCTTTATCCTGAGGGGATAAAATAGGGTGTAAAAGTTTGTATAGAAAATTGTATTGCTTGCATGCATCAACTTGAAACTTGGTATAAATATTCTTCAAAACAAATAATAAAATGCATATTTTAGGATTTTTTCAAAGAACCTCTAATTAGGGGTGCAACGGAGTGTTGAAGTTTGTACGGAAAAATTTAATTCTCTGCTTTTATCTCAATAAAATTCGGAAGTTGTATGATACTGGAGTTGAAGGTTGGCCCTTTTGTTCTACTATTTCATTAATTTCCAATCTTAGCCAGTCATTCTACCACCGTGCCCGAGAAATATGACACTCTACCTTATTTCTTTATTTTTTACTTTTTTTCTCTCTGTTTATCTCCTCTCTGGATTAAATCCTAAAGTCCACGCGGACAAAGTCGCAGGCAAAAGCTAGTTTCTTCGTAAGAATTGAACCGCTCTACAGAAAGAGCCGATCCCATAGATCGGAACAATTAACCTTTTAACGACCAAGAATCGTAATTTTTTCTATCATTTTCAAGTCAAATTCTCATCATTAAACAATAAGAATTTTCAAATAAAAAATATAGTCCCTAGTACTTTCGAGTGTGCTCTTTCAGAATCCGGGGTTAAAATTGAGTTTTGTCCACTAGAAAAAAAAATATGGCCGCTTTTAAACAAAACAAAAAACACAAAAAATCGAAGACATTTTTTTTCAATATTTTTTTTCTCATAGAAGACGCTCGAAGACCCCCCCTTTTTTCAACCATGAGTGCATAAAATGGTTGTAGTTAAACGACGTATTTTTTAAATTTGTTGTAATTAACATTTTCACCCCCAAAATGGCGTTTTTCACCCCTTGAGCGGCGAGAAAAATTTCACGCTTCGCGGAAAAAAGAAAAAAAAATCGAACCTTCACGAAAATTGGTATCCCGGGGTTTTCGAGGTCGCTGATTACGATTCTGCCCTCAAAATTAAAAAATTCAAAATGGTGGATCCAATATGGCCAACCAAAAATGCAAAAACTTATTTGAATCGGATGAAATGTGGCACTCGGGAGTTTTCGAGGTCGCTGATCACGATTCTGCCCTCAAAATTCAAAAATTCAAAATGGCGGATCCAATATGGCCAACCAAAAATGCAAAAACTTATTTGAATCGGATGAAATGTGGCACTCGGGGGTTTAGAATTTGTTTGCCCTTAGAATTTATTTTTTTGACAAAGTATGAAGAAATAAGGTTTTATTCCGATCATTTTCCAATGAGAAACTACAAGTTTGAAGCAGCAGAAATATGTACTTTTCCTCAACTGTTTATCGATTTTTGGATTTTTATGGACGAGTTGAGAATTTATAACGTATGACATTTCTATTGTGTAGTGATTTCTTGTCGAATTTATTAAATTTTTGTTAGCGAATTCAATATAATAGCGTTAGAGTCAAAATATATGTTCCCTCCAAACTCTTCTCAAATTTTCGGATATTGAATGAATCATCAATAAAACAGTACTCTTTGATCTACGGTAC
Source organism: Ophion ventricosus (assembly GCA_963932345.1). Lineage (NCBI taxonomy): Eukaryota > Metazoa > Arthropoda > Insecta > Hymenoptera > Ichneumonidae > Ophion > Ophion ventricosus. The sequence continues at coordinate 11,221,806 of OZ010712.1, read as the reverse complement.
TAAAACTTGATCATATCGGTGAAATGAGATCGGGGTATATTATGTGCGAAAAACGTTTCACACATTGAGTTTCTTCCATGAAATATTCTTAGGAATATATCGTTCAAACACTTTTAGGCTCTTTGTACATTTGTAATATATGTTACCTATACTTTGTTAGGGCGGTATTACGCAAAATCTTCTGTATCAGATCAATCTTGACGCGAATATCTTTGTATCATATAAATCAACTAAGTTATATCAAATCTCGACTTTTTGTTATATTTACCTACGCAATGTCACAAAAATGACCGAGACGTGCTGTTTCTCCTGATTCTGGTGATGAAACATATACCTCAGAAGATGATGAAACTGTTCTAATACCGAATCCAGATGATTCTGGTCCTTCAGACGATTCTTATTCCGATTCTGATTCTGACCGTGACGAAAAATTACCGAGTGTCACTTTTAGGAGAGCTTCAAAAAGTTACCAAGCAGATCAAGCTAGGCTGGAAAAGGATCATGAATTTCAATGGGTAAATGGTGAAAAAAGTATTCTGATAAGATTGAAAATGAAATACTATTGTCTACGTCTGAAAAGCGTAAAATTCGAAAAAGCGAGCCAGTAAATGAAATGAAAGAATACATTATCGATGCATGTAAGGAAAATGGTTTTGATTTACCATTGGTCGATTTAGATACATTCATTGGAATCATCATAATGAGTTCATTCAATAAAAGAAAGTCTCAGAGAGATTATTGGTCAACCGATCCCTTTCTATCTTGCGAAGTAGTTGCTTCAGCAATGACTCGTACTAAGTTTGAGCAAATCAAGTCCAAATTGAAATACTCGAAGTCCAAAGATAATGATAATAACGATAAGGGGTGGCGGGTTCGAGCATTGATGAAACTATTCCAACAAAATATTCTGAAGGTTGGCATCTGGGGAACTGCTCTGTCGGTAGATGAAATGATGGCTAAATCGTATGCTAAAACTTCATTGAAACAGTTCATACGTGGGAAACTTACACGTTTTGGAATTAAATTTTGGGGCCTCTGCACTGCTGATGGGTATTTGCTGAATCTCAACATATATTGTGGAAAAAATTCTGCAGTTGGAGACAAACTGACTAAATGCGCATTAGGTTCTCGCGTGGTAATGAATTTATTGAAACCATTTTTTGAAATGACAGCTGCTGGAAAAGTTTATCAGTATAATCTTTATTTAGATAACTTTTCACAAATTTAGATCTTGTTGTACATTTGAAGAGTTTGAAATTAAAATGCACCGGAACTGTTAGAGAGAATCGAGTACCTGAAAAAAATGTCATCGATAAGAAGTCTCCACGAGGAACATATGCAGTGAAGCATGACCAAAACAGTGGAATCAATTACATCACTGTAATAGATTCAAAATTAGTGTCGATCTTATCTACAGCTGCAGGGGTTACTCCATTATTGCCATCAAAGAGGTACAATTCGAATGAAAAAGCCAAAATCGAGACATCGTTTCCCCAAGCGTTTCAGCTTCACAATCGGTTCATGGGTGGGGTTGATGTTCACGATGGACACTGTAACAACGTGCTGCCAAGTATTCGATCGAAAAAATGGACATGGGTAGTTTTTATGAGGCTCATCCAGGTTGCCATAGTAAATTCTGTGGTAATATTCAACGCAGCTGGGGAAGATAAGAAAAAAGTTGGAACTAAAGAATTTACAATGTCGATAGCTGAAAGTTATATTCATCGTGGTAAAAAAAAACGGGAAAAACATAAAACGATTTTACAAAATAAACAAGAACGCTGCTCCAATTGTCCAATAAGAACAAATCTTTTCTGTGAAAACTGTAATTTATATTTTTGCAGTCCATGTTTTAAAAGAAATCACGAGAATATCTGAGTGACTGTGAGAGGCAAGGGGAGTCACTATAATCAAGCACCCCAAATAGTGAGAGGTAAGGAGACTCACTATAAACAAGCACCCCGAATAGTGAGAGGCAAGGGGACTCACTATAAACAAGCACCCCAAAGGAGACATAATTTTACCACGTCCACGCCGTTGTCTCTGGTTTGCGCTAAGGGTAAAATCATAATGTGAACTTAGAAGTAAACAAATTTTATCCACCATTTTTTATTTCATCCGATTCAAATCAGTTTTTACATTCGGGTCGGCCATATTGTATCCGCCATTTTGAATTTCTATATTTTGAGGGCAGAATCGTGATCAGCGACTTCGGAAACCCCCAGTGCCACATTTCATCGGATTCAAATAAGTTTTTGCATTTTTGGTCGGCCATATTGGATCCGCCATTTTGAATTTTTGAATTTTGAGGGCAGAATCGTGATCAGCGACCTCGAAAACCCAGGGATACCAATTTTCGTGAAGGTCCGTTTTTTTTTCTTTTTTACGCGAAGCGTGAAATTTTTCTCGCCGGTTAAGGGGTGAAAAACGCCATTTTGGGGGTGAAAATGTTGATTACGACAAATTTAAAAAATACGTCGTTTAACTACATCCATTTTATGCACTCATGGTTGACAAAAATTGTCTTCGATTTTTTTTGTTTTTTTTTGTTTAAAGCGGCCATATTTTTTTTCTAGTGGACAAAACTCAATTTTAACCCCGGATTCTGAAAGGGCACACTCGAAAGCACGAGGAACTATATTTTTTATTTGAAAATTCTTATTGTTTAATGATGAGAATTTGACTTGAAAATGATCGAAAATATTACGATTCTTGGTCGTTAATGGGTTAATAATATGAGGGAACAATATCTAGTGAATATGAGGGGTGAGGTAGAATCCTTCAGTTCATTCCTTCTAGATAATTCTTCGTGGATCAATAAACATGTGGTCTGGCATTGTCTTGCTGTAAATTCGTGTGCAAACCAATTTCCCTGCTTTTGAACCGAGCCCATGGCATTCAGACGTAAGGAAATGCATTGTTGGGTGACATTTATTGCTGCTGCCAATTGTTTTTCCACTTAACACGCATTTTCGTCAACCAAAACTTCCAATTGTGAGTCTGCAAATTTTTTCGCTGGCTTTTTATGCGTCTTATCATCCAAATCAAAAGCATGCTTCCTGAGTCGTTGAAATCACTTCTCACACATGCTTGGCGATGGAGCATGTTCTTTACAAGCATCCAGAAGCAAACAGTCGCTTTCAGCTGTACTTTTCTTCAGAACAACATAACGCGGCAACACTACCCGCAAATTACGTTTATCCGATATAAAGGTAGACATTTTCAATACGATAAATATAACTATTTACCCTTCAGTCAAATAGCATCAGCTACGTTTGAAAGCATGGTACCGGCCTTTCGAATACAAGTATTACCAACCTCAAGTACCGGTACGAAATAAGCCATGTATTGAAAATCAGTAAAGTCATATTTGTACATCCAATATTATAGAAAGGCGGCAGCTACGAGAGAAAATATTTTTTAAAGCGAATTACAAACATAGGCTTTTTTCGTGTATTTTTTAACTTTTCAACAATCAGAGTTATCAGTGACTATATCTTAGATATACTTTTTGTTGTACTTATGTAATACTAGGTAATACATAAGTTGACTACGAAGTTGATTCTAAAGTAGGATTTTTCCCTCTCTCTATTCCTTTATATACCACAACTTTATATACCACATTTTACGTCCTAGGATTTAAAAATTGTAGAACGTCGCTGTGGAACAGCTGTCAGTCGTTAGGTGCTACCATCAGTCGTTAGGTCGAGGAATTGCATACGTTGAGGCGTTATTTACGGGAAGAAACATAACCTCACTTTCACGCGATACCGCGACAAAGCATCGTCGATATCGTCGCGATATGAAGTATTAATAAAAAAATTAAATAAAAAATAAGTGATATTGAGAAATATAGCAGCGATGAGTGGCTGCAATGGTTGCCACCAGATCTTAAGGAAGCCGCGACAAAGACGACACGTCTTTTCCCCGCGTTTTCGTGCGTGTGAACCTTAAACGCCTTGTTATAAATTATTAATAAGATGTATTAAAATATGCTGATACATTTCAAAATTACGTTTGGTGTCCATCGGGGTCATCTCGATGGACACCAAACCCCCCGGACCTACCCCCCGGAAAATGGGTGTAAAACGTTGTATGGAAAATTGTATTCCTTGGGTATATGAACTTGAAACTCGGTATAAATATTCTTCAAAACAAATAACAAAACGTACATTATAGGATTGAAAAAAAACCATCCGTAATTAGGCGTGCAACGGGGTGTTGAAGTTTGTATAGGAAAATCGCATTCCCTGCTTTTATCTTGATGAAATTCGGAAGATATGTTAAAGGGCATAGCGGTGCACCAAGAAAGGATTAGCTTCTCGCATGGTCAACTATATGTGGGCTATTCGAGAATATCGAGTGCCCAAAACTTGAATGTGCTTGCCGAGGACCATAAATCATACAATGTTTTCTACAGAACTATATTGCAAAGCCAGATAGTTCTGTAGACAACCATGACATTGTATGATACTCGAGTTGAAGGCTGGCACTTTTATGCTTCTATTTCATTAATTGCCAACCCTTACCTCAGTCAGTGAGTCTTCTGTCGTGCCTGAAAAATATGAGGGTATACCTTCTGACTTTATTCCTTACTTTTTTCTCTCTTTGTTTATCTTCTCTCTGGATCAAATCCTAAAATCCTAAAGTAAAAGCCAGTATCCCATAATAATAGTAACAATTTGTCTGGAAAGTTCGCGAAAATTGTGCTTTTCACTGGGATATTGGTCATATCTCGTGGCAATGAACCTTTCGCTACGATCAGCGATGTTGAAAGGCTGTGCGCGAGTTGTTGCGGGCTCTCGGGGGGGTGCACGCCGCGCAGGAACGATAGTCCTGGATCTTCTCTCGTGCGCGCGCGCGGTCCCCGGTTCTGTACATATACGTCTTTCGAGATGAGGCAAGAGTCGTCTTCTTTCCGATCACAAAGTCGTCCAGGGATGGATACGGAGGGAACACCGAGAGAGGTTTAGCAGCGGGAACAGCAGCTTCGTGGTGGCTATGCGAGCCTTTTGCCGGGGCACACACGCGTTCTCTCGCGAGCCGGTATAGAGACGAGGCTTCGCAGGTAATTGCTAGGCCGACGGGTCGATAATGAGGCCTGGCTTCGGGGAACCGATTACACCGAGAGAGGGCCCGAGCCAAAAGCCAAAGCCTTCTTTCGAGGTATACGCGCGTGAGCTCGGGGACCGCAGTCAGAGAGAGAAGAGAGAGAGAGAGAGAGAGAGAGAGAGAGAGAGAGAGAGAGAGAGAGAGAGAGAGAGAGAGAGAGAGAGAGAGCCAGAGAGGAAAGTACTCACAGGAGTATAGAGAACACGCGGCGCGATGGAACCTCAAAGATTGAAGGAGAACCGAGAGGATTTTATATCGGAGTCCCTCCAAAATTCTTACTCAGAGTCTCGAGCTATCTCCTCTCTCTCTCTCTCTCTCTCTCTCTCTCTCTCTCTCTCTCTCTCTCTCTCTCTCTCTCTCTTCGTTTCTTTGGTTCTCCTTTGCGAGCTAGGATGCCTATATCCAGGATGATGTTACAAGATCGACGTATATCTGGAGATATTAGAGACGAGGCTAATGGCCGAGTTCTCGTGATTCCCACAAGGAACTCGCCAAAATTGACCTGTTTTTCTTCCAAGCCAGAGCAGATGTACAAACGATCCACGATGTTTGGGATAACTCGTTGATGGCTAATAAATATAAACAAGGAGATGAATTGTTCATCGGTGAAGTTTTATCGCGATGCCAATTGAAAAATGAACAAATCCAGCTACACTTTTGTTCTACTCTATCGAGCTATTACGGAAGGCCGTACTCAAGTGGAACAAACTTATTGCCTTGGTCAGCTGATATTTTACCGAAATATTCCTCGAGCCGGGAGAGATAATCTTTGCGTGTTTTTTTTTTTTTTACAATGTTTATCCCGTCGTCGGATCTCGTGTCGTGTGCGAAATCACGAGTGGTAACGCAGACAGAACGAAGTCTCACACGATGCTGAGATGATGCTTTTCCATAAGAGAGATCGCTATGCCTCCTCGTGGGAAAAATGAATGAAATATGTCTCCCCGTTTCTTTTCCTCTCGCGTCTGCGTCTCCGACGCACGCGATTCCGGTAATTGCGCAATTATATACGTGACTTAGAATAATAAAATAGAACGAGGAATCCTCAACAAGCCTGATGATTTTAATTTCCAGGAGAAAGCACATTCTTTCTCAATTTACGATATAAAAACGTCTTTATTATTTCATAACCATTACATTTTGTATGGGATTGTACGGGGAAATTTTAATTACCGGTTAATCAATTTTAATCTTCTCGTGATCCGTGGATGAACGCTCGATACTGATTCCTTTCGAATGGATTGATTGGAGAATAACACAATACGAGATGAGTCCGACAATCCAGTTTTGCACTTAGCTATCTCCTAGCCTTCGTCATACATTTCTCTTTCGTCTTATTTTGTGTTGTGCGCGTCTAACGGTGAAAACCAGGAGCGAGAGATCTTTCAGAGCCGGATGCTGCGAATTTTTTGCTTCTTTTTAAAGATTTAAATGTAATTTTGAAAAACGACTGTTAGTGAACCGGAGCACGCCAAGCCCTCTTCACGACATCACGTGCAATACGCATTTACCGGGGGATTAAAAAGTATCGTAACCGAGTTATGCCGCGATGTACTCTTACGACAGATAGCGAAAAAGTCTCCGGAGAATGTACAGGGTGGTCCAAATGTCGTGGATCAAACGAAGTGGGGACGCACTCAAGATCATTTCCAAACAAAAAGTTCATTTACAGGTTGGTCCATTTATCAGAGATTCCAAAGCTATGATTTTTGTTTTAATGTTTTTTGCAACATTGTATCCAGCTGTACAAAAAAATTAATTTAAAAAAAATCGATTTTTTAGCAAATCACTACCTTGCAGTGAATAAAAATCGGTATTAAAAAACTTTCGAGGATCAGGGCTATGAGTTGAACTTTTTCAGAATCCTCATAGAGTGCATCAATTTTCCTACTAAAGGTGCACGTTTCGGTAGAACATTTTTCTTTTTAAATCAATGATGAGAGGCTAGACGAAAAAAATGATTATTAAAAAAATTATTACGAATTCATTTTATTCTAAGAACTCATAATGTCAATTATGAAGGGTGCATTTTAATGTGAAAGCCACATCATCAGGCTACATCTTTCAAAAAAATAACCCGCATATGATAGGTAGTTTTTTTTTCAATTAATTTTTTTTGTACAGCTGGTAAGCAATTTTTCTAAAATATTGAGAAAATATCATAGCTTTGGAATCATTGGGAAACGGACCAGCCTGTATATGACCTTTTTGGTTGGAAATGATCTTGACTACCTCCCAACTTCGTTTGAACCACGACTTTTGGACCACCCTGTATATGCGTGTCAAATGGGAGCTAATTGCTAAATTATCGTCAGCTACGATCTGCGAAACACGGAGTAAAATGAAAAAAAAAAAAAACTAAAAATATATTGTACTATCGAGTTTGAGTTTGACTCAAACAAGAATCGACTCTGAAGACCACGCGAGCAGTAAAAAAGTCACGTTTACCGCCATGGATAAACTGCCCTCTGATACGGAATAACTCCGGTGCATACATTTGTATCTGTATCCAAGTCTTGGACGCAATTCATAGACAGTCAAATTTTTAATAATGTGGAGAAGTAAGGATAGGCTTCCTGCAAATTTAATTTTCCACGTAGCTTCTTTTTCAATAGCGACTTTGAAAATAAGTCAAGTAGCTTGTAGTATACCTGAATATTCGAGTATTTTAGAAATAACGAGAGTTCGCTAGACCGTCGTTACCAAACGGTGCAAGTTCTTAATATGGATTTTTTTAACCTCGACATACTAGACTTGCGTCTCATATTTAATGGTATGTTTACTTCAACTGGAGATTCTAATCGATGATAAGTTAATTTCGGAGTAAAACATTATATTTTACTCTCATGAATGTTTATTCCAGCTTAATATCTCTATTTAATGCAATGAAATTAGATGTTCAATTAAAACAAATGTTTTATTCTGTCAAAAATGGCATAAGCACGAAAACATTTTTTTTTTTACTTGAATAGACGATTTCTTCGAAGTTGGTACTGAATTATTTTAAAAAGGGTTTGCATAGGCTTGAAATTTCAAAAACAGGATTTATTTTTCTCGTTGCATAGTTTTATAGCGTGGAGTCTCGACTTTAATTAGCAACAAAAGATTTGGAAAAGTGCCAAAACTCGACCGACTTATGATGATTTTTGTGAAGGATCAGATCGCCCACTACGGTACGGCGAAACACCCCACTACGATTTTCCCTTCTTTGTTTTGCGTTTTTTTCGAAACTGTGTTTTGTAAAACGATGTAAGTCGTATCTCAAAATCTATTTGTCCGATTCACTTCAAATTCGGATGGAACATATTTCATAATATTCTCTATTGTATGACCGAATGATTTTTCGATGTGTTTATCCATTTGTTAATAACAAATAATTAAACTTATTTTTTTTCTAAAAATTGAACTTTTTCTACAGCTTGCCATTTTTTAAATTTGAAACATTTCAAAAATGTATATTGTCGGAAGATTTTTTAATTATTATAGTAAAAGAAAAATGTTTTTTTTTCTGATTTTGAATTTCAAATCACTCTACTTTCCATGTATTGACGGCAGCACTTTGCTTGAACGATAATACCTTCATTGTTTATCAAAATTCTTAACTTAACCCTCCGCGGTTACACGTTCTGGCTATAACACGCTGGTCACAGGGGGGTCGCAATGACCCCAGCCATTGGTAAACGATTGCCGCGTTGACCGTATTGTTTCGAATGACTCATAAAAATTCAGGATACCATTTCAAACATTCCAGAATGTGGCATTCTCGGTATTATATTTTTATCGAATTTTAAAATGACGGAAAAAAATCAGCAAGGCGTCAATGCGTAAAAGAGCCCGTTTTTACTTTTAAAAAATCATAACTCTTGCGATATTCAATTTTTTTCCCACAAAATTTTGAAGTGATATTCTAGAGATATTATAGTTTAAGGGAAAAAATAGCTCCATAGTGGGCGTTTCAAAAAAGGTATTTATTCTTATATCTGAAGAGCCATTTCGGAGTGAAATAAAGAACGATAATCATGAAAAATGAGCAATTTATTATAAAAAGTGGCCGCAAACAACTTATAGTAATTTTGGATTAAAGTGGCGCTTAGAGTCATTTTGATCTCGGGTGACCGTAGAGGGTTTAAAAAAATTCATACGTAGCAAGACTATATAATAATTGTGTATGAAAGCTCGACTATTGTCATCTCAGTGGTCTCACCAGAAAAAATATTGAAAATCGACCAGTTTTTTTGCACCCCAAGCTTATGCAGACCCGTTAACGTCGAATTTATTTGAAATTACATGCATGCTTGATGAATAATAATTCATTCAATTGCAATCAATATTTTGGTAGACGTAAATAAAAATACAGTTGCTCCAAATAAATCATCAATGTATTTGAATCGCCAAGTAAAAAGGACTTTTCCCAACAATAAAATACATCGTACCAATCGATATTTGACAAAAGGAACTTCTTTCAAAAGAAAACTAAGTATAGAATCCAATGAAAGTTGAATGTGAAAAAAAAATTCTTCATCGGTAATTCGACCCTAAGTACAAGATAGAAGTAAATGAAAATCGTAGTCATATGTCTCAAGGGGTGATGCAAAACAATGAGTCGGCAAGTTATTGGACGTTACACTGTACATTTGTTCGCGTACGAAAGACTGAAGTCTGAAGTCTCGGAGCTATTAGATCAAGAACGCATGTACATGAACGCATACACATTCGATACGTGCCAGTTATAATTCTCTCCGGCTACTGGGATGAGAAAGAGACTGAGTAGCCGCCGGTATAGGTGATCTAATTTCACGTGCAGTCGTGCAGAAAATGATCAGCACCAGTTCATACACACACAGAAACACACATACACACGCACACACACTCAACACACATGAAGAATAGCAGCGCGGCCAGTTCTCGATTACGAAACATACGCACACATACATACTCGGGCCTTCAGGCTTGCAATCCCAGCCGCGGAACTAGATCGCCATGAAACAAAAAATCCATGGTGGTAAATACATTTCTCCATGTCGTTTTTCGTACATTAGTGTTTTTCTTTTCCTTTCCATTTCCGGGTTTTTCATTCCTCTTTTCCTTTAACCGTTCGTTATAATCAAACGCTCTACTTTACAAGAGTACAAGTGCAATGGGATTTACGAGAGCGAGAGCAAATTTTCACCGCGTTGAATTGATTCGCCAAACAAGTGAAGAATGAGGGATTCATTCTCAACCAAATTCTGAATACCAACTAATGCTGGAAAGACACGGACCTTAAATTACCAAGAGGTAAATTATTACAGCTCTGTAATGTTAAAAAATGAATAAATATAAATGAATGAACGAAAAATTGTGAGACAAGCACCAGACCGAAATCACATTCTGGTCGAAAAAAACTTTTAGTGAAATGTCTAATGATTGGTTGACGTCATATTGTATAGTGATTGTATTACGAATAACTTTAAAACCTGATTTTCGTACTTTCTTAATAAAATACAGTTACTCCTTTGAATCTCAACGCGTCATTTCATATCTGCCATTTCGTAGCAACGAAGACTGCGATTTTGTATACAAACACTAAAATTAATCAGATCGATCAGTAAAATACTACTAGGATTAAACATATATTTTTTTTTGTCAGAAGCAATATCTTTTGACAATTAAATAAAATATTTGTATAACTTGAATATACAGGACTACTGGATATTGGTCACGATCCGGTGAAAAGGTTGTAAGACATGTATTTCGCTACCAAATAAGCCAGTAATATTTTATGCAAAAGTGAACAATTTTCGAGATATTATTTTTTTTTCAAAGTATGGGCTAGAGAACTTTGAAAATTGATAAAAAAAAACTGTTGTATGGAATCAAACTTTTAAAAATTATTTGTAGTTTAAGACTACAGTGACAAAGAATTATCAACAATAAAACAAGCATCATTTGCAAACATTTTTGAATTAGAGGTCCAAAACTCTGCAAGTTTAATAATTTTCGTAATTTTCTTTCACAAAAATGCAGGTTTTATTTAAAAAATCACTAAGTTACTTAGCCTGCAGATCATAAAAAAAAACAACAGCACTTTATTGTACTTTTGAACCCCTAATGGAAAAATATTTGCAGGTTATTCTTGTTTTATTGTTGATAATTCTTTGTTACTGTGTCCTTAAACTACAAATAATAAAAAAGTTTTATTCCAAACAACAGATTATAATAACTTTTTAAAGTTGCCTGTTTTAACCGTTCGTTGTCACTGGTAGTCTAAACGACCAAGCGTTATTTGGTCTATCTTATTTGGGAATCTTATTTGGTCTACGGTGAGGCCTTTTTTTGCATGCTGCCATCTGATTTTGTATATAATACATTTTGGCACATACAGGGTGTTTCAAACTGACCTAACATTTAAATTCATTAATAAAATGTATGCTTTATTTGAAAGGTACAAATATTTTTATTTTAATATAAGGTACAAACATGGAGGTTATGTGTTTCGTCAAATGTTCACTCTTTCAACAAAATTTTCAATAACATTTTGGCATAATTGCGGACTAATTTCATTAATGGTGCGTCCAATTGCTTCCTTGAGCTCCGGAATAGTATGTGGATCAATGGCATACACTTTTTCTTTCAGAAAACTCCAAAGGAAGAAGTCCAATGACGTCAAATCGCACGATCTTGGTGGCCAATTTACATCGCCGCAGCGTGAGGTAACACGACCATGAAAAACTCCGTCTGCAATAACTGCATTGTCTCGCTCGCAGTGTGGCAGGTTGCGCCATCTTGTTCAAAGAATATCTCTTCCAAGTCCATGCCATGGTCAGAATTGAACCACTAATCGCAAATTTTGTAATTAAATTCACCACAGTGTTGCGAGATGGTGCGTTAGGATGACGAAAAGTCGTGCGGACTTTTCGAATCATCTCTGCCAAATTTTTACCATTTTTGTAATGAATTTTCACAATTTCTATGCGTTACTCGATCGTGTAATTCTCCATGACTGAACCTCAATACTTCCTGATGCCAGTTGTCAAAGATTTCACTCGATCTTCGACACAAAAAAAAAATGGCGTGCAATTTTAAATGTCAGGTCATTTTGAGATACCCTGTATTATGCAATATTCAAAGTATATTCATGAATTTTTTCATGGTCATCCAACTGATAAGTTTCGTCTACCAAAAGTTTCAAAATGGACTGGGTCAATTTGACCCAGTCCCCGAGTAGAAATCCTGCTCCGGCTACGAGAAACGCCTGATCAGGCATCCTGATTTCTTTTTCATGCCTTGATCAGGATTTTTTATCCAGCCCTGATCATTTTTGTGACACTTTCCCTGACTTCGGTCTGATCAGGGTAAAAAATCAAGGCTTGATCAATGAAAAAGATCAAGGCCTGATCAGGATAGAACATCAAGGCCTGACCAGGATAGAATGTCAAGACTTGATCAGTGAAAAAATCAAGGCCTGACCAGGATAGAACTGAGGCAAGCCGTAAGTCCACTTACTTGACCATAGCCTGAAGCTAGCAGGATCAGGCAACTGGAGGAAACACTACATCCAGTTGCCTGACTATCACCTGCCACCGACCGGATCAGGCGAATTGAGGCATACCTTAAGTAAGGCCTCCGTACTACAACGTGATCAGGCCCGGATCAGATATCAAACCAGCCTGACAATATTTCTACTCGGGTTGTGACAAACATGTTTCTCTAGGGAAGTGTGACAAACAAAAAGTCAAAAAAAGGATAAAATTAATATCTCGAAAATGGTTCACTTTTGCATTATTGCGGTATTTGATAGGAGAAAATATGTCCTACAACGCTTTCACGGGATCCTGACTGTCTGAAGTCTATTCCACCGATATGAAAGTAGACTACACGTAAATATACGATTTTTTCCACATTAGTCCCAATCAATTTACACATTGAATTTAAGTAAATATATCATTCCAATGTTTATATTCGAAACCCTAATAAGCTAAGATTCAAATTTTGTTTCATTCAAGCAAACTATTCCTCTCCGTATTCGTGAAATACCCTGCAGTTGCCCGACGGATCAAAGCCACCCAGACGATACACGTAAATCTCCAAAATTTGGCAGGTTTGTCGATATGATCCAAAGGATCGGGCGCTCTTCGTAAATTTCTCCATAGCCTCTCATTCTATAATACAAAATACGGAGCGGCCTAATTTATGCAATGCAGGATGTACGGCGTGTTTATATATAGGAACAAAACTTCTTCCTTTTTTTTTCTTCCTCCGACGTGTCTCTTTTTTTCGCGCCGTAGGGCATAAACCTCCCGGTAATAACCGACGAGTTGATATAATTACAGACTTTGTACTTTGTCCGGGCAAATGCTGGTATGGCAGCGCGTGAAACTTGGCTTCGTCACGCGAGCAACGCCGTAACCGTTCTTTGATACTTTTCGTGGAGTTTTATCCACACACACACACACACACACACACATACACATCCACAAATGTCTATATACATATGTATGAAACCTCTATAGACCTTGTTACAAACGTGTGCCGTGAATGCAGATCTTGGGATATCCATTCGAAACGAAGGGATGAAAGCAGAAAATTAACGCGACGTGACATGGATCACATTTTTGAAACCAACAAAAATCAGCCTGTCGTGCACAGGATCTTCGTAATTTTCGTCCATCGGGGTCATGGTCTTTCGCACAGGTCTGGAAGCTCAAGCTGATTTAGCTGAATGATGATATTCGCAAAAGCTTCGCGATTTTAATTTACGTCGATGACACTGTTCGTAGTTGTAAGCAGTGAGCCTTGTTCGTAATTGATAGCCTACAATCTGCGAAGTAAAAACTGCCACATGCTGAAACATTGACCAATCCAAACAAACCCAAACGAAACGAGCTGCACATTAGTCTGTAGAAATCGACACCAAATGCCTGATGCTTGCGCAACATCAGATTAAAAAATGGGCCAAAAGAATTTAAAAGCTCACCCGAACAAACCCCAATATAATGATAATGTAACAAACAGCAAGGGTGGGTTACATCTGAATGATTTCAGTTTGTACAAAGTATTTCAAAGAACACTGAGTCAATTTAAAAAAAACCTTCAAAAGGGATCCTACCTGTGTAGAAATTTGTTGGAGAGTCCCTAGATCCTACTACATCCGTATAGGGATTTATTAGGGACACCGCACATATTGAGTTCTCATTGGCGCCAATTGGATCCCAACCGTTTCCCAATGAGCGCCGTTTGAGAATTCTTACTACGTTCGAATAGAAAATATGGGAAAAGTCACGATAAAGAACTCGGCGTGTTGGAACATAACCTCCACACTTCGTGAGCATGTACTTATACGGTAATATTATGTCAAAGTGCAGTAAAATAAATAACAAACGATTATTACAGTGGATTTTTAGTTATTTCATTCAAATTGAGTCTTAAGATATACTTTTTCGAGCAATTTGTAGTTTTCTGCGATCCACTTATTTTTTATAGCTATATAAATTGTTTAGAAAATTCAACGTACAGAATGCGATAACCCATTGGATCCTTATCAGGAAGTGAAAACTAATATGGGAATCCAATTGGATCCCTAGGATAATTTTTGTACGGTTACCAGCGAAATAATTAAACCGGACTTTCCTTTCCCTACCTACATTAAGGTATTCCTTTCACGAACTCATATATTTAACAATTAACTGATTTTCGTCTTCAATTAAGTAAAAGTACATCCCAGTATACTGGTATTTAAGCCATTTTCAAGCCAAGTTACAGAAATTTCAACAAAAAATTGCTACTTTAAAAATCGTTTAATTTATGCAGTACTTTATAGAGATGACATGCTGGCTACATTTCTATCTAATAATTGATATACTAAATGACTCTAGATGTCTGATATAAACTACGCTATGCATGTAGAAAATTCTGATGATTCCGTAACGATAATAAAAACAGATGGTCACCGAATATTCAATGAAAATATTAATGATAAAACTTAGAAATATGTGATTAGCAGAAGAATTTTCGTAACCGCGACTTCTCCGAGAACATGTAAAAATGTCTAAATCTACCAAATTTATGCGAAATTGTTCATTCTAGTTCAACGTTGGGTATAACGGATTGATTGTAACTTATTTTTTATTAAAGCGCCACTGTAATCTACTAACGATTCAAAAGGGCCCTAGCTTATGAGCCAACAAAATACGGCCGTCCGCGAAAGAAATACTTCAAGGTGACGGTATCATCATCATTCCCCGAGAAATTATCGCGAACAATTTCAAACAAAGATCAGCGTTGCTGCGTCTATCCATTTCGGATGTTGGTCGTACAGAACCCGTGCGGAAATTAAGTTCAGGCTTTGATCGGGCCCGTATTAATTTTCCCTAACTTTATAAAGGCCCTAGTCTGAAAGCCTTACATGGGCCATTAGTCGCCGGTCACACTTTGCTACCGAGGGCCATTGAAGGCAAAATAACCAGGGCCTTTAAATTTGCCTCAACGGTGCCTCATAAGTCTGTGCACTGTGAAAAATAAATGTGTTATTTCAATACATTTAGACCTAGAATTCTGTCGGATATTTTGTCACGTTTGATCCCGCGTTGTTCCAATGAACGCACTGCATGCGTGTTGCTTCAAGGCATCACAGCTCGTCTACTAAATGCATGGTTTAATTATTATATTTAATCGATCTCCATAATTATTATACCACAAATTCTTTAGTCAAGCAATACTGATTTTCCCCTATAATATCAAAGTTTAGTAGTATTGGGGAAATCGCTATTAGGGAATCTACAACTACACCCCTTAAAGGCCTTTACTTGGTTTCCGTACTTAGACCATAGTTTTAGTCAATCTACTTACCCTACCATTCTCTAATAGGAGCCTATGGAATCCACAAATAATCCATTGAAGGCCCCGAATTGTATTAGGGATGCCCTGACAATTTTCCCCACGGGAATAAACAGATCGACAGCAGTGTCGTTTTCAACGTCCAAGAGATTCAAACCCAGCGTCCGAAAAGAGTTCCTCGGTACCATCAAAGTTTCCATAGATCTATGAGACTGGCCCTCGCAAGGGTCGTCGCCATAAAGGACATCCGTGCGTGACGACACGGTTTTTCCTAACGGTCCATCATTCCCGAGCTTCGATTTCGTCTCATCCCTTCTCACACACTTTTTATCAGTTATAACAGCAGCCAATAACGTGAGATCGAATTGCTTTCGTGGATATGCCCTGTGTATGTCGAGATGGTAAGTGCCTCGAGGAGAAATTAAGCACGATAGAAGCATATGGAATGCCCGTTAACGTGCACGAGTATTAGTACACGAAGAGACTTGGCAAATGTAGGATCCGCGGATTGTGAGACCCACGATCTTTTCCGCGCACACGTCCGAGCTCTGCGGCTTCGATGGTATATGGAATCTTCTCTCTGAATTGACTGCTATGTATATATATATATATATATAAATAAATATATATATATATACGTACAAATAATGTTGCGGCGACGGGAGCCCGCGTGCGCGATGCCCCTTGCGGCCCCGAGGGCGCCTGGTCCCACAATTAACATAATGACGTAGAAAACGTTGATATTAGCGCGAGGTTAGTTAATAGTGCACTTAGCCCGGGAATGTAAATAGTTGGTGGTCGGCAAGACTCACGAGTATATGAGGCCTCGTGCGAGAGCTACTTCGCTTCATACGAACGATATTTTATATATTCATATGCTCTTCATAAAATGCTCTTCGAGAGTTACAAGTATGTACATCTCCAGCAGCATATATGAGGTCCACTTGCGAGAGAAGGAGAGAGACAGAGAGAGAGAGAGAGAGAGAGTGAGGGAGATGGAGAGAGATCGGTAAAAGCTGCGCGCACGTCGCTCGTCCCAATCGCAAGATTTATAAGGTCTCTCCGGTGCAGGTGCATTCTCCAGAAAACGTGAGCTCACGTCGCGTACACATTTTTTTTACACCTGCACACTCCGGACTTTGCTCTATAATGCATTCCGTTCTTTTTTTTTTGCTTCAAAACCAACAAGTCGTTAGCGCGAATATACTTCGTATATATACCTTCCGTTTCTTGTCTTATATCGCGAATCTCGTGATATTAAGTCGCTATCTTATTTATTACGTGTATATATATATATATATATAAATATATATCTGTATAAGATATTCCGGTAGGATGATTGATGTCTTAATTGCGTGAACGCTTGTGACGCAATTCTCATGGCAAACGGTCCAAGAGGCCTCGATAAAAACTCCTTCTCGTACTCCATATATCCGCTCAATTCTTCATTACGACCAGCAGCAATTTCTAAGGCCCCTCCTATCACCGATTGCAATATCGATGTCGTTAGAATGAATTTTATTCCTCGGTCCGCAAAAAGGTAGTCTCTCTGGTATTTATTCTTGTGTCTGGCATGTGATATTATTTTGAAAAATGGTATCAGCTGATGTCTCAATTCTGTACTCTCTGAGCCTACAATCGCATCATCTCCGCCAGCTGTCGTGAGCGTGTATGGCTGTTCGGTCGGTGAAAACCACGCGGAATTGTTTCCATCTGTTCTTTCAGGTTGGCCCCTGATTTGACATATCCTGTGTATATGTATATACATGATACTTTTGCAAAACTAACAGAAAAATCTTTTATTTTCACTTTAATTTCTTAACGGTTAAGGCAGTATTCGAGTTTGGGTATATGAAAAAATCGATTTCTTTTTGGCATTTGCATAGTTATTTAATTAGAGGCATTAAGAGGATGTAAAGTTATTTATTTAGAAGCATTAAGAGGATATTTGCAAAAGGACATTTCGAAATTTCCAATATTTATAAAGTTATGGCGATTTGAATACGGCCGGATTGAGAGGCCGCACCGGCGCGAATCGGACAATCAGAATATTCCAAGGTGGCCAGAACTGCTCGCAGGAAAGAACGAACTTCAGAAAATCATCATTTCGAAGTCGAGGAAGACACACTTTGCAAGGAAGGAATGTCCGATTAAAGACAGGTTACCGTTCATGACGATGAAAAATTCGATTTTTTACTTAATTTACATCCTCAAAGTGTTTAGAACACGTGGGCAAAAGGATATTTTCATATCTAAAGTATTTTAGAATTTACCGCCTGTTGGACAGAACCGTCCGCCGGCTGGAAAACGGGTAGCCTGAGGCGCTCGGAGGGCCTCCTTAATAAACGTTAAATGCGTTTTTCTGGAAAAAAGCATTTTTCAGCGCGCGGGGAGCTCTGCAGCTTCAACGGATGAATCGATTCACATGAGTCTCTGCGCAATTGAAAGGAAATTCAATTTGCGGAGCGATCGGGTAGCGATTTTGAGAAAAAATTTATTTACAATTATTTTTTCGTCCGCTGAAGCAAAAAAAACCGCGCAAAAAATTGGGGTTTTTTTTTCTAACGGCTGCCATTTCGTTATCCAGAGGTTTTTCCGAAAACAAAAAAACGATAAGACTCCCTAAATTTAGTCTAGTTTAATCATTTTTAACTCTTTCTTGTCTAAGATGAAATGGCAAGACTGCGGAGCGCCCCGCGCAGACGAAAACACGCCGTGCATGGCTTTATTTGACGGGAGCTGGAGCCGCCATTCTGGATCTTTTAAACAAATAAAATTCAAATTTACTCCCCATTGATAGAAAAATAAAATACGTTGAAACCCATTTCCAAAAGTATTTATTTTATATTGAAAAAAAATTCCCGACGTTCATGCATTTTTCATGCTTCTCGACGGTAACCTTCCCTTAATATAACATAAATATAACATGCCATTATACGACTTAGTTGCGGTTGTCATGAATTGTACTTAAAATTTTAAACGCGTTTTTCTCGAAGCTACTTTTTTTCAACCTGGTTGACATAAAACCTCGAGTTATATTCGACCGATTGACTTCAAATTTGGTATGGACCTTCAGTATATATTCCTCTACCATCCCTACCTTGGGCATTGTGGAATTATTATTATTACTATTTAAAAAAAT
>OZ010712.1:10732928-11202537 GCA_963932345.1 Ophion ventricosus | reverse complement strand
ACTAATACGATATTTGAGTTTCTCGAACACGATCAAAATCTCCGTCGGAGCTTGATCGCCTTCCGTGGCGTTTAAATTCTCATCGAATCTATATTTCGAGCGGGATCCGAGCATGTTCAAAGTGCATCAAACGTTTTTTTTTTTCTAGCCTCCCTAAACAACGGGATAAGGTATAGAGATAGGGCCGTAAGGATTTTGCGTGGGTGTTAAGACTTGAATAATCCTGACGATGTTTCGACGGTACATTTTCCTTGTTTGCCTCCTTTTTCGTTCCTTTGCACTTTTGATTTTCGTGAGTCTTGACGTGTTTCGTGAGATGATCGCTCCTCATGAATCTCTTGCCGCACGATGGACACGCGAATCTCTTCTCGCCCGTGTGTATTCGAAGATGACGCTGTAGCTCGTCACTGCGGGGTGAAGCGTTTGCCGCATAATAGCCAATTGCACACGAACGGCCTTTCACCGGTGTGCCAGCGTAGATGGGCCTTGAGATGGGACGTTTTTACCGTAGACCTTGCCGCAACCGGGTACGTGGCAAATGTGTTGACGTTTGCCGTCCGAGCCTAGCTGATTGCCACCGTCGATTTGGCAATTGGGACAACGACACCTTGTGCACTTCCGGCCGGGTTTCGCGTCTTCGGCGGCTGCGGCTGCTGCTGCCGCAGCAGCGATCAGATGATCCGATGGAGGTGTCAATGGCCATTGATAAGGACTGGTGGTGTGGCCTTGATGAGGACTGGCCGGTAGTTCAGGTGGACTCGGTGGCAGTGAGTAGTGTTGTAGGCTTGTCAGGTGCGGCTGATGCTGCGACGGATGACTCGCCTGCGTCGTCCATGTTCCAGCCGTTGTCGTCGGACTCATCGTATAAGACGAGGGTGTCAGTGGCTCCACTATTTGGACTCGCGTTCGTCCCGGTACCGGAAAACCAATAACTCGATGAAGACGGCGAGCTCTGTACGGAGCTCTGAAGATGATGATGATGATGATGATGATGATGGGTGATGATGCGGAATGCGCGTGCGGATGATGAGGTATGTGACTGGGATGAGAGTGATGGGGATGATGGCTACTGAGAGAGGCTTGACCGTTGTAAGCGTGGTGATAGTGAACCGCAGCTCCGCTCCCGTAATCCATCGCGTGATGCTGATGCATCGGTGGCATCGAGATACCCGACATCGGCGTCATACCCGGCATCGGTGAGATCGTCGGTACGCACATCTGTAAAAATACGTGAAATTTCTAATTAGCACCTCCGTCAGTCATGACAATCGGCTTCGTACTCTATCGCTATAAAATTATATTGTACTAGCTTGGGCTCGTGTGGAATTTGGCTTCGAGCTATTAAGTTTTTCGATTGAGCACTCCTCAACCGGTTGCAACACCACGTTGCAACCTTGATTAAGGTTTTTTTTATATCAAAATCCTAATATATGCGATTTATTATTTGTTTTGAAGAATATTTGTACACAAGTTTCAATTTGATATTCGGACTTGAGAGAATTACCGTGAGATTAATAATATATTTCTTATTCATTGTTTGCCAAATAAATAAAATATGTTGTATTCATTTACCGCGGGGTAGAAAAACAATATAAAGGCTTATGGGAGCGAGAGGGGTCAAGCGTAAGCACTTGCGCAAAATTATCGTGTGAGGGAACTCGTGAAATGGGAGGTGTGTGCTTTTCTCGAATAATAAAGCATTTAAACAAAATATAGTCCACTTTTACTATAAAACAGTAATCGAGAGAAGAATAGCTGATAAACGCAAGGAATATTTTTCTCCATACAAACTTTTACACCCCATTTCGCCCCCTTGAGAGCTCATTTAAAAAAAATCCTTTCTTAGTGCACCTTTCCGCCCTTTAAGGAATATATCCTCCAAATTTCATAGAGATAAAGGCAGGAAATTCGATTTTCCCATACAAACTTCAAAGCCTCGTTGCACCCCTAATTAGGGCTTTTTTTTAATCCAAAAATATTCGTTTTATTATTTGTTTTGAATAATATTTATACCAAGTTTCAAGTTGATACACGCAAGAAGGAAAAGAAAAGGAATACAATTTTCCGTAAATACGTTTCCCGCCCATTTCATCCCCTCAGGAGTTGATTCTCGAAAAATCCTTTCTCAGTGCAGTGTCAAGGCTATGCGTTTTCTATATGTCAGTCAGTCATTCGATCATGGAACATTTTATATGTATAAATTATCATTTATTCATCAAAGAAGAACTGAAACCCCAACGTTGGATCTGATTTGAGGCGGACATAATGCGGAAATGCCGTCGTCTCGTGCAAGAATATTCAGAATACAAAAAAAGGCTTAGATTTGTCCAAGAATCGCGAAATCACGATTTGGGAGCTATTAGTCATTAGTATCGTTATTTTCCATTAAAACATCTCAGTATCGCGATGAACATTTTTCCCTTCGTGAGCTCGTTTCCCACGACTATGATCCACCAGCGCACGCCACAAAAAAACATCACTCTCCAATTTTTCCAATCTGTAAGCTCGTCGCTCAAACTTCTTTTTCCAATTTTTTTTTCCAAAAAAGAAAAATGCCTATTTCGTGCAACTGCCGCGTTTTCGTTACGCGTAAAATTAATACGACGCGAATAATGTGACAGGCTAATGTTTCAATTTGGATTGTAGCACGAGTGAGAGAAGAAAGGGGAAAAGAAAAAGCCTAGAATAAGTATCCCGGTTATTTTGCAGCGATGAGATAGGGCGAAACGTCTAATATATCGGTCCGGGGCGTCCCAATCCCCCGTTTTACCGGCGCGCGGTGACGTGTATAATAATAACGCTCCATTCAGCCCCCCTGATTACTATAATTCACAAGCGCGAAAAACACCACGTTTCATCCTAAAAGTTGAAATTATAACGGCGTATGCGTATAGAAATTTGGATGCGGACCTGCTGATACTGCATCACTTGTGCCATAACTTCACACCGTTCGGATTGGTCCTCTCGCCTCTCGTGCGTCGTCCGATGATCGATCGATTTCCGATCGAAACCTTTTTTTCTTCTACTGGCGTTTTTGATCGATGCAAAAAAAAAACACCACCACCACCACCACCAACAACAACAACAGTCTCTTCTCGAAGTATCCTTGATCGATTTTCGTCCGCACTTGTCTTAACTCGAATTATTTTTTTTTTTTTAACATCAATCGAGCGAAAAGTCAATAATTAAAAACGCCGAGGTTCGCTCATCGCGATTCGGCTTCGATCCGTTGTCTCCCAAGAGGTTGGGGGGGATGAAAATAAACACGCGACGTACAAGCACTTTGCCTCTCGAACGAATTTCGTATATATGTATATGAATATCGTGATATTCGGTCGCGCAGAAAGGGGGGGAGGGGGGAGACTGCGTGTATCACGTCGTTGTAGGTATATGCGCGGCCACGGGCGTTCGCCAGATAATTGCTGGTTGGCGAGCGTGTCGCCTCGGTTTTAATAACCGAGTGGACAACCGAGAGTCGTAGAGGGAGGCTGCTTTGCCAGAGCTGAGCTTTCCAACTCTCTCGCTCTTTCTGCCTTTCCGTTTCTCTTTCCTCTCACCCTCTCTCTCTCTCTCTCTCTCTCTCTCTCTCTTTCTCTCTGTCTCTCCAGCCGAGAGAAAGAAAATTCAGGGGTGGGGGTATCGGAGCACAGGAACATCCCGTAAGTCTGTGCACCACTCCGTTAGATGAGCCCAATACCCAAAACGTTTCGAGACTTTGTGCGCATGCCCGATCGTGCTCCCCCACCCCCCCTCTTCCCCCACCCTTTCCTACGGCAAAAACGTTCCTCCGCTCATAAATCAACCCCGGGCGTCGAGGATCGAGGATCAAAAGGAGCTGTATGGTATATACATACCTATATAGCTTCTTTTGATATACATATATACTGGGGCCGAGGAGGACAGCGCGCGCTCGAGCGGAGGCCTTTTGTGGCCAGCTTCGAATCGCCGCTTCTCTTCCCCCCCCCCCCCCTTCCTTGGTCTTGGTCTCTCTCTCTCTCTCTCTCTCTCTCTCTCTCTCTCTCTCTCTCTCTCTCTCTCTCTCTCTCTCTCTCTCCTCTCTCTCTCTCTCTCTCTCTCTCTCTCTCTCTCTCTCTCTCTCTCGCTCTCTCTCTCTCTCTGCGCAAGCCTTCGTTTCTTCGTGGCCTCATGCCTCCACAAGAAAAGGTCCTTGCCAAGAAGCCTCTGACCATATTCCTTCGCCCAGGGAATATCCTTGCAACCAACCCCCCCCCCTCCCTCCCGCCCCTCGTTGGCTTGCAAATCCTTGCCTCTGCTACTCATTCATCTTCCTGTTTCATTCGCCATTCCTTCCCCGCGTCCTCTCGCTCTTTCCCATCTTCGATCAGTGTCCTGCGGTCCCCCGAGAGTCCACGGACTTCCGGTCGCGAGGACACATGCTCGCGATCTTTTTTTTTTGCATTATTGAAACAGGTTCGTGGCGATCAATACGGTGTGTAGAGATGTCGATAAGATTCTGTTGTTTTTCTTGTGACTTCGAGAGGTACTCGTGAGATTGGAGGTCGAGAAGGGCGTTTGGTAGGGCTGGAAATCCCGTGTCTATTCTCATTTGTGGAGTATAATTGTAGCAGTAATTGGGCAAAGAAAAGCGGGAGCGTGGAAGCTCGTCCGCATCAGCGCATAAGGGGCGGATTCTTACACCTACTTGTATATCTCCAACGGACTTCAATGTTGTAATTACGTGGACCGGAAGTCCGATTGTACTTGGCGGTAACCATTAACGAGCACTCCCTCTTGTACTCTCCGCAATAAAGCAAAAATAAAAATAGCCGCGATTGCCCTTTTCTTTATTTATGGATATCTCGTATGGTGTACTTCCAGCAATCGTGTAGTCGCAATTGATATAACAGGCAAAGCGAGTGCTTCAGCCCGTGATGTATAAGTGAGGGAGAGAGGGACAGCTGCTATTTGTAGACAGATATTTTTGAGAGCTAAATAATATTGGGAGTGTTCATTGATTTTGAGTCTTTTTTTTGGTAAAAATACGGCTTTATTGTGAAAAAATGGTTATAAATTGATCATTCAAAATATTATCCATCGCTAGTCACTACTTTTTTTCCATCTTTCTGGTAATTGATGGATTCCACGTCGAAGTAGCGACAAGGTCTTAGAAGCTATCCACGAAACGATCCATTTTTTGGTATCCTCGTAAGAATGGAAGCGCTGCTCAGACAAGCCATGAGTCATCGATCGAAATTGGTGGTAATTGGAAGGAGCAATATCTGGAGAATACGGCGGATGTAGTAGGACATTTTGGTTAAGCGCTTCTAACGTTTCCTTGACCGGTTTTGCAACATGAGGCCATTCTGTTGTCTTGCTGGAAAATCACTTAGTCGTGTCTTTTCGCGTAACCTGGCCGTTTTTGCTTCAATGCATGGCTTAATTGCATCAATTGTTGTTGGTAACATTTGATGTTGAACAACATTTAATTATACTGCAAGTTCTTCTTGCGTTTGACTCGGGTCTTCATCGAGTAAAGCCATTTCCTCATCTTCAAACTTTTTCGGCTGGCCGAGACGTTCCTTATCTTCCGTGTCAAAATGACCTTTTTATAGCGTCGAAACCAGTACTCTCATGTTGAAATCGATGAAGCATAATCACTATAAACTTCCGACAGCATTCATTGACATTCAGCAGAGCTTTTCTTCAAATAGAAGCGAAAAAGCTAAAATTGCGTTTTGTTGGCACAAAATTTGACATATTCAACACTCAAAAAAATAATGTCCTTTACACTTCGGCAAAATAACACATATTGAAAACTAAAGCCACGTGATGATGATTTGACATAAAATTAGTAACAATATGACCTAACGCGATATAGTACTAATTACGCCATATCTTGAAAATCCTTTAAGATTAATTCACATACCTAATATTCAAAGCATAAGAGAATCGTCGAGCTCTGCTCAGTGAATTCCACGAGACATGACGTTTTGTTTTCCAAAAAAAAAACGTCTGTGGGAAAGCTTTGTCCAATAATTTGAGGTACGTTCACATTTATTGGGATTTGTTTCAAATGGTTTCAAATATTGTTGGAATAGTAATGTTAAACTTTGCCGCTAATTCACGCGTAGTTAGGGATAGGGTAAGGAGGGGCGTGTTGAGCAGGTTTGGAATGATCGCCCTGTAATCCCTTAAGGCCTTAGGCCACTCTAGAGGCCAAAAAGGGCATATTTTGTGATTTTTTTTCAGCGAAACCATAAAATAAACCGGAATTACAAAATAGGGGTTTTATTATACACGTAATTGTCTATACAAAATTATTTTTCACAGCGATACATGTAAAAATGGCGACTGTGCAGCATTTTTCCGATGACGCCTTTATTTCTGGAAGGTCAACGGCTGGACCAACAGCTCCTATCATTTTTGAGTTATAATGAGACACTAAAGTTTTTTCGATTATATATAAGAATAGCTATAGAAGTACGTAGGATTTTTTTGACATTATTTTTAGTTAAAATGGCCCATTTCTAAAACAAAAAGTATAAAATGCCATGAAAAAATCGTCAGAAAATTGTTTATAAAAAAGGAACTATGCAATATAATTTTTTTAAAATCCAACGTAGTGTATCAGAGAATGTAATTCTAAATATAGTTTACATTTCAAGTACATCGGTTGAAATTTGTTTGAGTTATGAGTCCGGCCGACTTGAAAAATGTAGTTTTGAGATAAAGGCATTTAAAGTTAGTAGAAAGTCATGACATGAAACAAGAGGGGTTGCGCTAGAATTCGAAAATCGAGTACTTAGAGATTTTTCACACCCATGATCTTTGGGAATATAATGTTATAGGTACTAAGGCACATTTTTAACAAAAAAAATCAATTTTTGGAAAATCGTAGAGTGGCCTAAGGCCTTAACAGTCTGCCGTATAAAATGAAACGTACTTTGGTCAATAGGAAATTTATCTGGGAAAAAAGTCTGTAGACGAAATTTCTGTTATCCTTATTATTTCACAGATAATCGCTCTCAGATGACTGAGGCCACATTTGCTCAATCCGCTCCGATAGTGGGGTAAGTTGAGCATGAGTATGAGGTAAGTTGGACAAAGTAAGAATTGCATGGAAAAATAAGACGTATGCAACATGATTTGGTACAATGTAGTAATAAACTAACAGTTGCTTGTTAATTAGTTAGGTTTTGAAACATTAACATTAATTGCAATGAACTTTGAAATTTTTTTTTTTTCTCATACAATAGTAGAAGAAAATCTTTCAATCACGTTTTTTTTACTTTTGGGTGCAAAAATAATGAAACGTCCCGTGTTACTGTCTCGTGCGCCGCATGGCAACGGGCGATGGCGTGATGTGTTCCTCTCCCTTATACCTCTCTTTCCGCCATTTGATGCACCCGCGTGCGGTGCTTAGTTTTCCAGATATTTCGATAGCCCAACTTACCGGGATGCTCTACATGCCCATTCCTACCCTATATTCGCTGCCGCAGCTTTCGGCTCATCATCCCGACTAGAAATTGACGTTGGGTTTTTGTACAGTTCATTGCTAGGTCAACCCAATTCATTGTTGGGTCATTATCGGGCTTCCCTATCAGGTTCTTATAAGGTGTGTAACGATCTTCTAGGGTTTTCTTTGGGTTCTGTCAGGTTTTGCCTCGGGTAAACCCAATTTCTTGTTGGGTTCTTATCGGGCTACCCTAACCGGACCTACCATTAACCCACTGAAATCAGTAGCGTTGCATGGATTTGGGTTGGGAATTTTTTAGAACGTTATAAAAATTTGTTGCATGTAAAGTCGTGTTCACGCACTTTATAAGATTTTCTCTGATGCCAAAATATACAAATTCACCCCTTCCGTCGACGCCGAGTTGTTCGATGACGCGGTTCGTTTTATTCGTACCTAGGAATGTTTTTACACTCTTCGGTAAATTCGGATAGTCCTGTTTTCTTAAAATATTGAGCAACAGTTGTAAGCGCGAGTGGGGGATTGCTGGGGTTCGCAGAGCCCATTTTTTGATATTTTCGAGTATGTCGAATTCTGCGTTTTCACTCGCTGCTTCTTCATCGTTATCATCTTCATGATGCCCAACATTATCATCGTCGAAAAAGTTATCTTCATCACTGTTTTCCACTACTACACGATTAAATTCCTCTCTTGGCTGTTCTTCGGTTTGTTCATTGTCACTGTGCCTAACCTCAAAATCACTGTCACGGTGCCTAACCTCAAAATCATTGTCACTGTGCCTAGCCCCAAAATCTTCCGGTCTTTCATCATTCGACTGTTCTTCAGTCTCCCAATTAGACGTTTCAATTGATAAGCGATTGTTTTTTGCTGATAAACCGCGAAGGGCACGATGTTTTCTTACTCGTAATCGAATTAATTCTTTGCTTTGCCTGGCTCTCAACATTTTATGCGTACACCGATTCTCTCTCTTCCTCTATATATGTGCCGTTTCAAGTTTTCATCCCCACCTCCTCCAATCCACAGATAGGTAAGATAAAATTTTAAGGTATTGTTTACTTTTAAAATAAAATACCGCACAACAAAATAAAATGAAAAATTAAGTTCCGAATAAAAATGAAAAAAATTCCGAATAAAAAAATAAGAAAAGTTCTACAATGAAAAAAAAAATCTCATAAGATCCACTTATTATTGCAGTATCTATCAAAAATGTATTTGTATATCTATTTATTATTGCGAAGTATAAGGTTTATATATTCACCTATGACTCATGTGGTTACCCCTAAATAAACATTGTTGGGACCTTACATCATTACCTTATCCAAACCCCAGATGGGATAACCCTGTTAAAACGTTATAAGGACGTTATCGGTACTTCCCATCGCAGGGTTGTCCCAATACTATCTTTATCAGGACCTTGAGAGGCATTCCCTATTTAGGATTCACCTCAAAAGGTCCTTATGCCGTATAGGGTTGTCCCTATGAAAATGTCTAGTCGGGATGATCCACCTTGCTCCCAGGTCATCCGCATGGTTTATTTTGAAGATCAAAATCGCAAAATTGGAACTGTCCAAACTATCGACGTACTCCGCGTTTGATAGCCACATTCTTGCCAAACACTTAACATTACGAATTGTCTGTGCTGCATTAGTTCCACGACGGAATCCGTATTTGGAAATAACGCGAATTTGTCTACTTATCCATGATATACAAAATTAAATCTGCAAAAGGCAATTCGACAGACAATCACAAACCAAAACGTGCGTCCGAAAGGCTGATGACGTAAGGTAGGGCAGTGTAATGAGCAATTGAGAAATTTTTCACTTAATCTGGCGTAACTCTTAAAAGGTGCATCGGATTTAATTCAGACCTACACTGCTACATACGTAACTTATCCTACTTAGAACATCGAAAAAAGAAATACTATCTCAGATGTAGTTTAGAAATTATTGTCATAAATACGAGAATGTTCCGAGTTGTTCAACCTACCCCATGGATGGGGTGAGTTGAGCAAGGGTATGAAGCAAGTTGAGCAAGGGTATGAGGCAAGTTGAGCAATGGAAGGAATTGGCTCCACGGTGATATAGAAACCATAGAAATGTCAAATAAAATTGGAATTTACTATTAAATATGTATTTAAAGCTTCAATGCTAATAATTTAGTGAAATAAAAAAATACAATGATATTTAGTAAAACAAACGCTCCTGCGTTCGTCCATTATAGATCGTGCTGCATCCCTTCGTTATTGACTCGAAGCCCTTGAAATCTTTCTCTTGAATGCCCGCAGCCTAATCCGAAATAAAAAACAAAAATTTTACTTTTTGTCGTACAAATATTATTTTTCGGGGGATAGTTAAGCAACGCCGGTTGAACCTAGTCCTGACCCGACTCCTCGAAATAAAAGTTAGGTTATGCAAAAATGGTAAGCCTTGTGACTACACGGCCATTTTGTATCGAAAGCTCAATAAATACGTGAATAAATACGAAATAAATACGTGAATTTTTCGCAAAATTTCCGGCAAAACGTCACGAGGAAGTTATTTTTTACTTTTCGATAAAAAAATAAACAAAGCATCCGCAAATCTCACCTGTTCGCACGTGTGGCAATTGGCGGTCACGCGATGTCTTCTTCTCCATCGTACCTATATTTCCGCCATTAAAAACTTAGTCGTACATTGCTTAGTTTTTAAGATCTTTCAATTGCCCAACTTGCCCCTATACTCAACTAGCTCCGCCCTACACTGGCTTCACAATAAAAAAAACCAAAAACTGTTAAAATGAATCAGAGATATCGGATATCAAATTTGGTCCTTGAGTTAATCGGCTATTTCGAACTTAATGACCTAATACATACTCTTAAACCCAATTATAGTGGAAACAAAAGCTATGATGGCTAAACCTTTTTTCACCAAGGGCTAATTCACTTTGTTTCTAGTTGTCATCCTTACTTTTTTTTCATCCACGAATTATCTCCGAAGACTGTTTAAAGGATCGGTATCAGTCCATTTTCGGAAATTTTCGATTTTCTAAAAACATTAGTTTCGTATACTACATACCTGTAGAAATACGGGAGACAAACATTATTTAAATCGGAGTGACCGATAAGGGGCTAAAAAGAGTGATCCGAAACCAAAAATCCCAAGAAAGTGAAGCTTTTGAAGAAGCTGAAGGAATAATGTATGGACCAGGCATTGGTGATTGAGGTTAAGAGGCTTTTTAAAAAGTTTTATGTACATTTTTACAAGAGAAACCATAAACGCGTTCTTCTCAAAACAACGTTTTTTGACCTTGTCGAGATGATTTTGGAAAAACTATTGCCCCGATTAGGCTCAGATTTGCATGGATTATTCTATGCATCTATCTCTTCGACTCTTACTAACGGTATAAATATTCATTAATATTTAAACCTATTTTTAAACAATTTAAGCTGTAAAAAACAGTCGAAAAAATCAAAAGTACGCCATTTTGTTTTCTTTTTATCGGGGGTGAAAGTTTTTAGTAGGGGTCATAACTACAACTCCACTTTATAATAAAATATTCGACTTTTTGTTTTCAAATGCTCCAAAGTTAAGATTTCATCCCGACAAGGTGAAAGCAGGGGTAACTTCAGGCAGCCAGATCACTAAGATACATTTTTTTTTAAGTTTAATTTTTTCTTTTACTTTGCAACTTTTATTTTTATGTATAAAAAGATTAAAATATGGAGATAAATTTTAATATGAAATCATATCAATAGATGGAGACTGATGCCGTAAATTCAGGGGACCACAAATGTGGTATGCTCCGAACGTTCATCCGGTACAAATGGTCAATGAAGTGTTGCTACAGTATCGGAGTATCAAAGAGTAGGTGATGAGGTGGTTAAAGCGAAAGATCGCTTTTCAGCTTCGTGATAAGGAATAGGTTATCTAGGTTAGTGGACACTGCGTATGTACATGACGGAGGCCATAAATCTGAGAGGAACTAGCTCTGGACCAGTTGAATTCGGCAGAGTACAGACGAGAAGGAAAGCAAGAGAATGAGAGAGAGAGAGAGAGAGACTGAAGGGACGCACAATACACAGATGGGGTACAATGGCGCGAAAGTAACACTATAGGGTGACAGGACCACTGCTGTTCGACGGTCTTTCGTTACAAAGTGGACGGTTTATGGCTGCTGTAAAATGATCATTGACGCGTTTAAGGTGACGACACTTTCGCGCTACCGATATACCGAGACGACTGGTGTGCCATTATGTGTTATATTGCGTGACCTGCCGCTCCCGAACTGTCATCATCATCGCTGGTATACAATTCCGCTGCAAGTGTTACAATGAGGGCATAGCACAGAGTAAAAAAGCAACTTGCCTGGATTCGTTGGCTGCGAACCGTGCGAGAATTCCTCGGACAATGGCGACACAGCGTCATTCTCTACGAGACCTATCTCGAAAAAGCTTCTTTTTTTCTCATCTCGATACGCATCGCTCCCAAATTACCGGACTAATGCTGGTGCCAATTGACCGATCATCGCATCCACGGGAAAGTCAACTGACTTCACAGAAGGCAGTTGACTTTTGTAGTTTCTCCTGGTTTTGCATTTGGAAGGAAAAATGTCTCCCCTTTTGCACCCAAAGTCTTCCCATTATTCTTTTGTGGACTTTATCATGTTCGTCGTCCAGAACGAAAGGGGAAACAATTGGGTGAACGTAGTCACTTTTTTGTGCAAACATATGAAGGATCAATGTTTAACCGATATTCAGTTATGTTGTACGACTATAATGTATTACATAATAATTTCGATTGCGTTTTAAAATCCGCCATGGTTTTAATGGTGCTGGTGGGGTGAGGGGAAGAGGGAGGCTTTCTGGATAACTGATATTTTATTATCGAAGCTTAGACTAAAGGTTTTTCTTGCAGCCCTCTTATGGGGTTCCCATAAGGTCAACTTAGCGTAACTTGGTTGTCCATATCTTCTGAATTTGTTGATCTAACGAAACCGGAATAATTTTGATCGAAAATTCTCATCAAATGTGGGTATTTGAAATTGTTCAGATTTTTCGAATCAATGGTCGAAGAATTAAGGGGGAGGGAACCGTTGCACGCTGCTCGTTACTTTAAAGCTTGATATTTCGCAAACACTGCTTAAAAATGAATATCGTTTTATGAAATATCGTCACATGAAATCGTTAATAGAACCTCAATTTTATTTTCAAAGACCTGTTCAACGAAAACCCACCAAAACCTACCATAACAAACGATAATCACAGTGGATTTTCAGTGATGTGATTCGAATCGATTTTTGAGAAATACTCTTTTAAGCGATTCGTACTTTTTTTAAAGAGGTTGGAGCGGTCCAGTCCAGACAAATAACGGTTTTTGCGTTTTTTTCTCAATAAACCTCAAAAAAAATACATCGATAATACATTTATTCTGTAGATGTTAAGTTTACATAAAATGTATAATTACAGGGACAACTTATGCATTTTTATACTTTCATAACGTAAAAAAGTAAAACTGTTGTGTTACTACCAACTTGAAAAAATATAAAATTATTGATGATTATTATGAAAGAATCGTAATCTTTAATTAGATTAAAAAGATTTAAAAGATTCGCAATCTTTCATCAAACCTTGATGGTTCAATATTGAAAATATATGATTTTCGATGAGCAAAATGGGTTTTTTTTTCTTCTAAACATTTACAAAGGTTTACTTTAATCCGTTACAAACGTTTACTTTAATCCGTTATTCGGAATGATTTAGCTTTATGCTAAATAGCCAAAAAAATTACGTCAACCGTGGCGTGAACGTCTTACTCACCTAACCGCGTGTAAAATTACATACATTAAACTACTTTTTAGCTCTGGTGTTTTATGATGAAAAAATTTCAAATATTCGTGAAGACTCAGTATATTCTGGACAATAACATGTATATATTATATATATATATTTTTTTAAATCGCGGATTGTGGGTAACGTTCCAACCTCCTTAAGGTATTCCTTTCACGAAACCGAATATTTAACAATTAACTAATTTTCTTCTATTATTAAGTAAAAATACACCCCAGTATACTGGTAAAATTTTCAAGTCGAGTTAACAAACTTTTAACAAAAAATTACGGCTTTAAACATTGTCTAATTTATGCAGCATTTTATGGTGATGCCATGATGGCAATATTTCTGTCTAATAAATTATAAACTGAATAACTCTAGATGTCTGATATAAACTGCTCTAAGCATGCAATTTTTTTTTAAGGTTCCGTAACGATAATAAAAACAAGACAAGACAACAAAAAATGAAAAAAAATCTAATAATGTCTAAATCTACAAAATTCATGCGACATTTTTCTTTGCAGTTCATCGTTGGGTATAATAATTGATTGTAGCTTATTTATATCAAGTGCTACTATAACCGACTAATGATTAAAAAAGTCCCTGACTTATGCGCCCACAGAATACAGCCCTCCGCGAGAGGAATACCTTAAGATAATATTTATACTTTTTTAAGATAAGATTTATACTTTTATAAGATCCACTCATTTTATTTATCTATATATTTTGTTTAGAAAATTCAACGTACAGAATGCAATAGGATTTATCAAGAATCGTATCGAATTTTTTTCAGTAATGTAGGAATCCTTTGGGATTCAGATTGGAACGTAATGTTTTAGTATACGGATCCAATGCGATGACTCATTGAATCCCTATCAGGAAGTGGGAACAAGTATGGGAATCCAGTTGGATCCTTACGACAATTTCTACACGGGCCATTGTACATATAAAGGGAAAGGCCTAAACAATCATTTTTCACAAATTGACTGCACGTTTATTGAAATCCCCAACTGGCGAATCTACTTGCAAAATTTCACGCATATAAGTTTGAAACTATAAAAACAGTGAGGATATAACAAATGGACAAACATCACGAAGTTATAAGGGTTTCTTATTTGACTGCAAAACCCTAAAAAGAAAATTTATTGCAATCGCGAGGCCCATCATATAGGCCCCGTGGAAGCTTTATCGGCGGCACCACAAGGGGTTGGACCACGAGTAATCTCGATAACGAACGGCTAATCTATGATGACTCTGAATATTATCTTATCGGCTGCACATGGTCCACAGCTACGTCCGAGTAGTGCTCAATAATCGTATCGTCCTCGGGTCCGTTTATCAATTGTTTTCCGACGCCTTCTTGTTCATCAACGAGACTTCCGGTCAGTTAGCCACGATATTTCGAGTTGCCGAGACTAGGACTAGATAATAACATCACGATAGCTTCCATCCGCGCCTTGCAATCTGACACGAAGAAAAATAACCATCGATCATCGGTCGTATCTCTCCAGAGTGCATTCCAAAACCACTTAAAGAAATACTCAGTGTGCGTCGGGACACGAGTCTCTCTCTCTCTCAAGGGAGGAGGTGGCGAATCTGCCTCGCCTTGTTTGTCCAATTCATTGAACAAACACCATGCCTATAGATCCATATACAGGGTGGTTCAAAAGTCGTGGATCAAACGAAGTTGGGAGGTCGTCAAGATCATGTCCAACCAATAAGGTCATTTATAGTTGAGCCCGTTTCTCGAAGATTCCAAAGCCATGATTTTTTTCAATATTTTTGAAAAATCGGTTCCCAGCTGTACAAAAACATTAATAAAAAAAAACTACTTACCGTATGCGGGTAACTTTTTTTTAAGATGCAGCCTGATGATGTGGCTTTTGCATAAAAATGTGGTCTTCATAATTGTCATAGTGAGTATTTATCATTTTTTATCATTGATTTAGAAAGAAAGATGTTCTACCAAAACGTGACCCTATGAGAATTCTAAAAAGGTACAACTTATAGCCCTGACCCCCGAAAGTTTTTTACTATCGATTTTGATTAATTGCAAGGTAATGTTGTGCTAGAACGTCGAATTCAGCGCCAAGCAAATTTGAGTTGTTAATTCGCATTGGGAACGCATTATTTGAATGCAGAGCATTTATGGCGGGTACGTAGAAGGGAGGCGGTATTAGCAAAACAGTTCAATGTTTCGCTTGCTGTCTGCTAATTACGAAGGTTTTCATTCTGAAAGTTGTTGTGCATTTAGTGCTTTGAACTGTTTAAATGTCCAAATCACGAAATGCCTAAATCAAATGATCCCAAATTTTATAATGAAAACCGTCGTAAGGAGCAGACAACAAGAGAAACACTGAACGAACGTCGATCCCATTGAAGAGTCACATATTATCTACCTGAGAATCGGTTTTGCTTGTACCGCCTCCCTTTACGTAGTTGCCATGAGTGCTCTGGATCCAAATAATGCGTCCCCAATGTCAATTAACAGCTCAGATATGTTTGATTCAAAATTCAATTTTCTAGCAATTCACTACCTTGGAGTGAAAAAAAATCGACAGTATAAAACTTTTGAGAATCAGGTCTATGAGTTAGACCTTTTTAGGATCCTCACAAAGTGGAACAATTTTTCTACTACAGGGACCCGTTTCGGTATAACATTTTTTTTTTTCAAATCAATTATGAAAACGTAGGGAAAAAAATTATGATCTAAAAAGTTATGACAAATTCATTTTATTCTAAGCACTCACGATAACAATTATCAAGACTTTATTTTCATGTGAAAGCAATATCATCAGGCTACATTTAAACAAAAAAATAATCCACATATGGTGAGTAGCTTTTTGAAAATTCTTTTTTTTATACAGCTGAGAACTGATTTTTCAAAAATATTTTTAAAAAATCATAGCTTTGGAATGTTTGAGAAACGGACCAACCGGTAAATGACCTTTTCGGATGGGCTGATCTTGACTACCGCCCAACTACTTGGACCACCCTGTATATATTCAGACATGTCTTCAGACATTTTCACTAACGTTCCCTATGTTTCGCGACCGCGCGCACTGGAGCTCCTCCCGTTGCGAAAAATCAAGAAGCTCTGCATCCCTCTTTCTCTCTCTCTCTCTCTCTCTCTCTCTCTCTCTTTCCTTGTCATCGAGCAACGAGGATTTCGGCAATGGAAGCCTATGGACTACCAAGCAACGAGAATTCCGGTACGAAGCCTATGGACTACCAACTATGGACAACAGCGGCGATGCTGGAAGACACATGTCCATGATGAACTACCACCCCCTATTCCCGGTTACCCCGAGGACGACTCAATGCACATCGAACTCGTCTCGCAACGCGCCGTACCGGTCGACTGAGCGCGGACTGTCGTAAATCTTGCGACACGGAGTCCACGCGGGTTGGTTTCTATGGGCGCAGCAGCGGCGGTGAGAAAAGGGTTGAAAACGTGGTTGACTTGGTCCTCCTCCTCCTCGTACGCAACCCTTCCGACCCTTATACTCTTTCGCCGTCACTTTCTTAGTTCCTTCTTACTCCTCACTCCCTATATAAATATATATATATAATATTATATACATATCGCCAGTAGGAGGAACCCAACTCCATTGTTCACTAATAAGCCGCTTAGCGACTCCGCGAGGGGCAAATTGCTCCACCGGTAAACACTACTCCCACCCTTAAACCTCATCCTATGGACCAGCAGCTTTCTTCGCTGTACCGAAGCTCCTTTCCATACACAATTGCACACTACGCGTATACATCCTACCTCCATTCTTTACTGACTGACATTGTACTCTCACCCCGTTAGAAATTTGTCATTAATCATGAGATTCCCGTCAAGTGAGCACTGCTGGCCGATCGGCCAAATCGACTGTACAACGAGTACATTCGTACATGGGTACGTGAGTGTATGTGTATATACGTCTTTTACGCTAACAATAAGAAACCTGCGTGCCTAATCCCCGCTCTGTGGGTTGATGATTGTGCGTATCTTTGTTCGAACCCTGAGACACTGACTTTTTCATTCCAATGACAATTTGATCTTGGTTTCATGAGGCGCATACTCGCAGGATAGGGTACATTGGAAACCAATCGTGAATGAAATCCATGGTGACATCTTCATTTGATGCAATCATTTGCGAAACACAGCCTTCGATAGTCTGCACTATTCTTATATCTGCCTCTAGATACAGAGAAAGCTCGTTTATACGTTTTGCATTTATACGTTTTTATCATCTATACGTCAAATTTCTTTGTACCCGGCAGATACCGCCCATTGGCGTAGCCAGCATTTTTTTCTGGGGGGAGGAGCCTGAGAGAAGCCTGACTAAAACTAGTTTTGATCACTATCGTCTTTTTCGAAAATAAAATTTACATAATAGTCGATAATCACGCAACACACATGAAATATAAAACTTGCTTTAAGGACAGGTTCATGTTAACATTAATATCGCACTCTTGCCATACCGTTAAAAAAAATCAACTATTTTTTTATCACTTTTAAATCTATATACCAGTCTTTAAGGCAGTAGTCTGCTTTACAGGCTTCAAAAAATCGATTTTTCGTTTTTGTCTTAAATCTATTCCAAAACTATCCAAGAATATGTGTTCAAAATTTTAGAGGCCAATTCGACATATTTTCGAAGCTAGATCAGTTTTAGTGGCCGAGCGTCGAGCAGGTGCGAATGCTCGGGCAGAACTTTACAGCCCGTTTTCTCGAGTTTTCATTTTCACAAGTTTTGGAAAACGGTGCCGGCGATATTAAAAACAATATATGTCCGATCGAAAAAAACCAAAGTGATCTAGCTTCAGTATTGAATTATCTTCTATTTGAACTAAAAAAGTTGGACAAAAGTACTATTTAAATTACTTGTTTTGCAACTTAAAGTGAATTTTTTTTTCAAACTTCGAAAAAATTTGGAATTTCGTCATTTCTTCGGTATTTTTTTAGTTCATATAGAAAAGGAACTTATAAAAACTAAAAAAAAATTTGGTTCCACTGTTTCAGATGCATCGCACGACCTCCATCACCGGCACCGATTTACGAGTGCACACTCCAGGCGCCCCAGAAAAATCGTTACAACTTTGGCAAATTTCAATAATTTGTAATAATAAAAATTGTTTTTTAAAGCTTGAATATAATATACTATCGTCTCAAAATTTCGTTTACCGCAATCATTTCCTTCCCTTTCAAAAAAATTGTTGAAAAAACGCTTTTTTTCGGCTCCTAAAGCAGACTACTGCCTTAAACTCCACGTTGTTCAGTAACTACTTAATTAAATAAGACTTAGTTTTCTATTTTTTTCAATAATGTCATTCTACATGACCAGCAGTGACACATAAGAGAATCGTTTCTGAAGCATTGTGCTTTTAAGGCTTTAGGCCACTCTAGAGATCAAAAAGGGCATATTTCGTGATTTTTTTTCAGCGAAACCATAAAATAAATCGGAATTACAAAATAGGGGTTTTATTATATACGTAATTGACTATACAAAATTATTTTTTCACAGCGATACATGTCAAAATGGCGACTGTGCAGCATTTTTCCGATGACGCCTTTATTTCTGGAAGGTCAACAGCCGGACCAACAGCTCCTATAATTTTTGAGTTATGATGAGACACTAAAGTTTTTTCGATTACATATAAGAATAGCTATAGAAGTATGTAGGATTTTTTTTATACGTTGTTTTTTGTAAAAATGGCGCATTGCTAAAATAAAAAGCATAAAATGTCATGAGAAAATCGTCAGAAAATTGTTTATGAAAACGGAACTATGCAATATAATTAAAAAATTCTGCGTAATGCCTCAGAAAATGTAATTCTAAATATGCAGTTAAAATTTCAAGTGAATCGATTGAAATTTATTTGAGTTATGAGTCCGGCCGACTTGAAAAATGTAGTTTTGAGATGAACGCGTTTAAAGTTAGTAGAGGGTCACGACATGAATCAAAAAGGGATGCGTCGGAATTCGAAAGTCGAGTACTTAGAGATTTTTCACACCCATAATCTTTTGGAATATAATTTTATGGGTACTAAGGTACATTTTTAACAAACAAAAATCGATTTTTGGAAAAGCCTAGAGTGGCCTAAGGCCTTAATTGTAAGCTACATTTTTCTCCGCCTCATGGCAAAAGAACTTTTTTCATAGCCGCTGGAGCTCATTGGGCATACTATTCTAGTTGGGGCGATAGTGACACTCATACAGTTTAAGAATCTTTTTGAATCTTTTGTTTTAGATTGCCTAGAGGGCGCAAATCATCAACGCCTGCAACATATTTTTTTCATGCCTTTACATGATTATAAATTGTTAAATAAATATACATTTATATGCAACAAAAAAAAATTGTTTTCTTTTCTATAAGAGTGTACCTTTAAGCGAAAAAAAGTTTCCATCGATACATGCAACAGTTAAAAAAATAGCTTATGTTTTGAGCCATCATAGTAAAATAGCCCCTTAACTGTGATTGCATATCTCTTTTTAATACGAATATGTCTGTTATTTACTAGTCTAAAACGTCAAAGCTCTAATATTAAAAACTCGCATCAAATAAAAATTACAAACGAAAATTAACAAATTTGAGACGGCTCGTTACTTTATTGCCAATTGGAAAACCAAACATTAACGTAATAGAGGTACTGCTATTTAAAAAAAAACGCGAATTATGCACCAATCGCCATTTTCAAACGCTAAAGAATTTCAGATACCAAGATACTGTACTTCACTTCTACGTTATTCTCATTCATACGTCATATTTGCTGTACCCCTTGAAATACGTATAACTGAAGTTTCACTGTATAATAGAATTGTAAGGGGTGCTTTATCTGTGATTTTTGAATTATTGGATAACTTCTTCACAGATCGTTTATTTTCAAGAAAAAATGGTCTATTGTATGTCCGTGTCTCCATACGCCCGCACGTTTGTAACTCGAGAACCGCTGAATCGATTTCAATTAATGTTTCACAGAAACATAACTCACAAGGAAAGGTCGCGTGGTCTATTCCTCCGATTTCGATAAAATTTGGCATGTTTGTAAAATGGGTAAAAATAGGTGACACGTATTTTTTTATATCTGCAGAACCCGATTTTTAAGGGGTGAAACGCAGCCTCGGAAAAAGCGATGTTTTTCGTTTTGCGTCGATAACGTTTTAACGGTACGAGATATGAAAATAATTTAAATTGCAACAACGTTTATTTTTTCGTGTAATATACATTGGAGATGGAAACAATACAGATAACAACAAATTTCATATTGTTTGTTGCAAAAATGCAATTTTTTCATATGTATCGCCGGGAATTTTTTAATCTATTGGGTTGTAAATTTGCATACATGTAGAGGATGGAAAAGTAGCAGATACGTATTTTTTTCTTTTTCCGATATCTCATAATTAAGGGGTTGAAACTGCGCTTCGATTTTTTAGCCAAGAGCATCGTATAATCAGCTTCCGGGTTAAACTCATGTCAATATGAGTTCGTTTTATGAACTGATTGCATATTGCGCTATGTAGTTATTTATAATTTCGATAAACAAGGATACACCAAACATCACGTGCATATATTAGATAGCCAAAGGGCAACAAAAAACGAGCGTAAACAGATAAACTAAATAAAACAGCACACACAAAAAAGTACGAATAACCAGCGGTTGTGGGTAGTTGCCTAAATGTTTCCTTCGCAGATTATTCTTGTCAGGGAGGGAAGGAGGAGTCAGAGAAACAATGAGAGCGAAAGAGACAGCGATTTTGGTGGGTAAGAATCCGACACGCTGCGTCCTTCTCATTATGTGAGATTTGCTCCACACTCCCCGAAAATTAAAAATAAAACGGAAAATAGAGGGGGAAGATTTGCCATTGATAGGATTTCAATGCAGACGAAGCAGATGGCACAGGTAGTATTTCTAATTTCCGGATGCTCTTGCGGGCACTTGTTAGTTCGCTATTTTAACTTTCTTGGAGACCCCCCCCCCCCCCCCCGCCGAGTTTTGCCCGCCGTTGGATTGTGGTATTTCAATTTTTTTAACCTCGGCGGACTTCGCCACAAGGGGAAAACAAAATGTGCGAAAAACTAAAACATCGAAAGGATATGTTTAGTAAAAATGCCTATACGGTTTTTTGTACATGCAACAATTTCGACAGTTTATATTTTCTACTGTATGAAAATTGGTGGATTGCTTTAGATTCTGAGAGAGTTTTTAGAAAAATGTTTATGAACGCTGTAGCGTTCTTAATTTTCCAGATATTTGATTAAATGTTGGTATTCAACTAGAATGTCATACAAGATGTTTTCGGAAAAATGTAAAATAGGTGGAGGGTTTCAGATTTTAAGAGAGTTTAAATTTTTAAATATCTGCACGTGATGAATTTCAAAAAATATCCGGAAAACTTTATGTCGATAAGTAGACGATTATAATAAAAATGTCGTGATTTAATTTCATACAAATTGGTGGAAGTATTTGGATTTTAACGGGGTTTGAATTTTTAATCAAACATTTTCATGATCTACCTTTCTCAAACCTTCAAATACTCGAATAACTGATTTTTCCCACATAAGTAAAGTATTTTACCAATTTTCTTTAGTAGGGGGTGGAGTACAGTGTGTCACTTTTTTCTAACGAATTTTTACTCTTACCAAAGTAGTCTGATTAGACAAAAAAGGTCAAAACCGATTTTATAGATCTTTGGGTGTACAATAAAGCTATCATAATTTTGCAAAAAGATGAAAAATCCTAAAATAATGGGATCGAAACAAATTTGCACATTGTCTCATTGTGCCCCACGGATGAGGTATAATATGACAGATAGGTGGGTACAGTGTCAAGTGCTGCAAAACTTAGGATACAATGAGCCAGTTGAAGCTCTTATATTTTTCTAACATAGATAACAGATTTTCATATATACCGATAATTTCAGAACCAGTATTACTTACCAATAACATTGGGAGTTGACTCATTGTGCTCAACAACTCTATAACGCATTGCCCCACACCATTGCCCCACAATATTTGACGTTTTTCCGGCAAGCGATTTTCTTTTTTCGAGATTCAAATTAATTTTGTATTTTTAATAATTCTTTGTAAGCTACCATTAACTTTCTTTTAGGCCAGCCGAAACTTAATATAAATCATGGTCCAACACAAAAAATTTCGCATTTTACGAGCTTCAAAACTCCGAGAAATCGCATGTGGTCGACAGTTGCCCGTGACACATCGCGTTTCTTCGGAGCGTCGTCACTTCTTTGTTTCCTCATTGGCAGTCGACTCATTATGCCCCACAACTCGGTGACACATTGTTCCCCACTAGTAAAATATTTGATTATTGATGAAAATAACTATTAATTAAAGTACGAATGGAAAAACACAAGTTACTGAATGCATCATAAAAAATAAAACTATCGATTATTACCGAAAACCCGAGCCGCTACAGAAAGTATAATTATATTTTACGTTTTCCCGGCGAGCGAAATATTTTTTTTTCCAAGCCTCAAACCAATTTTTAATTTTTAATAATTCTTTGTGAG
Source organism: Ophion ventricosus (assembly GCA_963932345.1). Taxonomy (NCBI): domain Eukaryota; kingdom Metazoa; phylum Arthropoda; class Insecta; order Hymenoptera; family Ichneumonidae; genus Ophion; species Ophion ventricosus. Next base: position 11,179,776 of record OZ010712.1, on the reverse strand, counting down.
CTACTATCGACTGTCGTTTAGGCCTGACAAAACCATAAATCGCGGTCCAACACATAAAATAGCGGAATTTTCGAGCTACAAACTACAAGGTGAAACCAAATGTGGCTCACAGTGCCCTGTGACACATTGTGCCCCACTCTTCCCTATAGAAGAAATATAGTGATATAATTTAGCGGCAATCATCAAGAAACGCTTAGATTTTTAGCACATTTGAATATTTTAAATAATTCGAAATTGAAAGAAATTGATAATGATGGGATCTTTTCGCAGACATAAATAATGGAAATTTAATTAAATCTTGAATTAAATATTATACAAAAGATTAGGTAAAGGTAGAAACTTGAACAGTGCTGCCTCATTTATATCGCTTCTAAAACTGTCCATATAAGGTGGTTTTTTTAAATATAAAACTTTCTCTATGAAATGGTCTCTTATTTCACAATTACCGAAAAAAACAATATCCAAGTTCCATTGTCGATATGCCATCAATAAAAAAGATACTTAAATTTCTTTCCAATTTTCTCTATCTTCTAGCGAGGGTGAAGACTACCCTTCCCCCATCCCTAATCTTACCGCAATCACAATTCTACATCCGCCCCCACGTACCCCCGTAGTTCCGAATGAACAGATGTAAATCGTGGCAAGACGGGCGGAAAACCAATTTTATGTGTGGCTCGATCTATATTTGCTTGAAAAAATAACTGCAACGATTCAAGTGCTCGTGACAGCCGTCTCTCTGATCTATAACTCGATGGATTATCGCAACCATTATTCTTTTCCGTCCTCGCAGATTTTTTTGCCTCAGCGCAAGCCCCGTCGCAAGAGTCCAAAGCGTGACGAAGGTCTGAAAATCGACACGTTCATAGAGAACGCTAGTCACTCGTTAAAAATTCGATTTGCCAAATGGTCTCTTTTCTCTTTGCTCTCTGAGCGGGCCGAGCACATGTTGCGACTAAGCGGAGGCGATCTCTTTCTATCTTTCTCGAGTCAAACGCTATAGGGGGGCACAGAAGCTTATCCGACGCAAAATCTTTCGGTCTCGAAAAAAACACCCTCAGTTGGGAGCCCTCTATATATATATACAGGGTGGTCCAAAAGTCGTGTATCAAACGAAGTGAAGAGGTAGTCAAGATAATTTCCAACCAAAAAGTTGGAAAAACCATTAGGAAGACTGCATTCATGTTGAAGCCACATCACCAGGCTACATCTGTAAAAAAAATAACTCGCATATGGTAAGTAGTTTTGTTCTAATTATTTATTTGTGTACAGCTGGAAACCGATACTTCGAATATACTTAAAAAATATCATAGCTTTGGAATAATTGAGAAACAGATCAATCTGTGTATGACCTTTTTGGTTGAAAATGATCTTGACTACCTCCCGACTTCGTTTAATTCACAACTTTTGGACCACACTGTATATAGAAAAAGAACTAGGAAGGGAGCTAAGAGGGAGAAAGAGAGCGAGAAGAAGAGAAAGAGACTCTACGGGTTCGCAGTTGTTGCACGCAGTGATTCTATGGTCTTCTGCGGTGTGTCCTCACTTCGTCGCGATCTGTGAAAAACAAAAGATCTTGCCGAGAAACAAATGATCCCACGCGGTGTTCTCGAAACGGTGATTTTCTTGAAGGAGCGAGCAAAATGAGGGATGAAAATGGCTTTTGGCGACCGGGTGCAGCGTGTAGGCCGGGGTGTGACTAATCGTCGAGTTAGGTGGATTCACGGGGGTGAAAAAAGCCTCTTTCTGTTACACACTGCGCGCGATCAGGAAAATCCCTCCGGCCGGAATCGCTCGTTGCCTATCCTCGCTCTTTTTTTTCTGTTCTTCACATCTATACGTTGTTCCAGCATAGCGGACTGCTGTCACACACACACAAATATATATATATATATATATATATATATATATATATCCATGTTACCTTCAGTCGTGCACAGGCTACACCCGTTTTTTTTTCCTCAAAAGGTATACATTGAAAGCCAGCGAACCGATGCGAATCGAAGAGGCAGGTCAGTTCCCTTCATCGCCGTATCCTTCGCTTTAATGTTTTATTGTATCGAGAGTGATGTTTTACCACGAATCGACGAACGAGGAATACGTTCGCGCTTGTTTCGGGCTCGATCACACACCCCCACGTACATACGTATGGCCCCTAGTTCAACGTCACGCTATACGAAATAATTCTCGGTCCTCGACAGGTAGACATGCTAACACGTCCTATTGAAAGACTTGCTTCGCTATGAGCCCTCAATATTGTTCGATATTGATGTCGGATCAAATTCTATTATACAATATTCAATTAATCTCTCTAAATTCCCGTGATAGAGGAGTCTTTCTGCCCTGCTTCCTGTGAAATCCTGCTCCGTGTAATTTTGTGGAAACGTTGGTGAAGGTTTGAGTGCACGCGTCATAAATATCCCATGTGGAGTTTACCGTTTCGGAATGACGCGTATTTTCCAAATGAAAATGGGTTGACTCAACCCAATGGTTGTCTCGGATGTACGGGTAAAAGTATATCTTAATGGCTTTCGTGGATATTTGGGCGATGGTGTAAAACAGTTTTTCATAGATTTTGTTATAGTTTTTTTAGAAATCATTGCGGAAGCGCATTCGAAATTCTTCGGGGGAATATCGAGAGACGGAGTTTTAGTTGGAGAAAATTTTGTTTGAATCTCGGTCCTATTAGACTTTCGGTTGATATTTGATGGAGAATTCAATGTATTGATGAATTTACTTCCGGTTAATGTTTCGAATAATCATAACCGGAGCGGACATTTGAGTTTAATGTTTCATTCGACTAACGAGACTTTTTCATTCGGGACGATGGAATTATATTTTTCAAAAAGATAATACTACCGAGTAAAAAAGGGATGTTTGACGCTTCGCGGTCAAACGTTCTAGCTAAACACGCAGTTCACAGGGGGGTCGCAATGACCCCAGCCATGTTTAAACGATTGCCGCGTTGATCGTATCGTTCCGAATGACTCATAAAAATTCAGGATATTAGTTTGAACATTCTAAAATGTGGCATTCTCGGTATTATATTTATATCGAATTTTTAAATGGTGGAAAAAAATCAGCAAGGGTTAAATGCGTAAAAAAGTGCTTTTTCACTAAAAAAAAATCATAACTCTTGCAATACTCGATTTTTTTTCATAAAATATTAGGGTGATGCTCTTGAGATATGATAATTTAAGGGAAAAAATAGATCCTGATTAGGGTTGAGAGCTGATTAGCTGATTATTTTATATGTTTATGCATTTTTAAATAACAAATGATTAACGTTGTTTTTTTTTATCGAAAATCGAAAGTGTTCTTCTAAAGGTTCACATTTTCAAGATTTCTAAAAAGTCTCTGATCACACGAGAGTTTTATTATTAAACTAAAATTACATTTTCCGTTTTTTTTCATTTCAGATAATTATAACGTAATTGTTTATTAATATTTTTCGATTAGAAAAAACTCAAGCTATGTATCAATTCTGTGTAAAATTCTGACCTTGTCAACCCAATCCCCACAGCAGAAAAAAAATTGAAAATCGACCTGTTGTTTGGGCCTCAAGCTTGTGCAGACCCCTTAAATGATTCGAACAAACGGTTTTCTTCAGTGAAGACAACACCGCGTGCATTTATGGTACATCCGCGCGTCGTGGAAGCGAGTAAGACTCCGTTTCTTTACGACTCCCACGAATGACCCATGGAAAGCCTTCACGTTATACATGGCATGTTACAAAATTTGCCACCTGCGCCTCTCGGACAGGTCGGAATGGTCACCATAGTGAACGTAGTTTCAATGGAAACCCGATACCAGGATCAGGTGCCGGTGATCATCCTCGCGAGAATATCTTGGGTATACCTTTCTTCGCATCGTCCTCCGGAGCATATTGTTACACACGTACAATACAATACGCACGTATCTACTCAATTTTCCATGCAATGTGCACGCATCTGACGAGCGAAAGTTAGATTTTTTTATCGTTTACTGCCACAATCTTTTAGTTTTTATCGTGAAGCGCAAGAGCACTAAAAATCAGGAAAAGAGAATGAGACGAAGAGACGAGAAGATGGAAGGAAGAAGAGAAGAGAGAGCTCCATTGAGACGACCCAAAAGCTGTTGGACAATCTAGTTTAGCAGGACGAAGAATCTCTATTCGTGGCTAATGTAGCGAAGATCACGCAGTTTTCACACGCTACAATATAAAATTCTACACACGCGCACAGAAGCTTCTATATAGACATATGTGTGTGTGTGTGAGTGTAGATTTATATATTAGAAACTCGCACATGTACAGACAGACTAACCATTTGTTTTACAATACGATTTTTTTACTTGCTTTAATTGATATAAAAGGTCTGTAAAGAAATGTTGTTATAATGAAAAAAATGGGTCCTCCAAATAAAAAAAAAAACTATAGAAAAATGCCTTGGCGAGACTACTACCTTAACAAAATCGTAGGGGGACACTAAAATCATGTCCCTTGTCAATAAAGATGTAGCCGTCTGTACTGGCATCGGTTTTTCGCAGTTTCTCTGTGCCCTCATTCGAATACAAGCACATAGTAGTGCACTGGGTAAGAGTGATCTCGCAGGAACTAGAAATAGTGAGTTGACAAGTGTGGAGTAGAAGTGAAAGAATCGCAAACGCCCGAAAGAGGATTCAAAATAACACTGGCGATTATGTCGACATCCAGAACATTTTGTCGGATTTGCTTGAACAACAGAACAGCCTCGTGTTTCTCATACTAGCGCTAATCGGGTTAGGATTACAGAGAGCTGCAAACAAGAGATTACAGAGTGCAGAAGCAAACAGCCGCATAACCGAAAGTTAAAGCGTTTATACAGAGCGAGAGTACTTACAACAGGTATTTGTACGGAATTAATCTCGGGGCAAACAAACTCCCGTTGGTGTGCATTTCCCCGTTGGATATTTCTCTACGTCGGATCGACAGATGTATCTACGAGAGTTTTCCATCAGCATTATCGATATATCGGTAAAATAAAATTGGTTGATGTTATATTCAACCTTACGGTTAACGGTTCTGCTTTGGGCGCAAAAAACAGGTCGATTTTCAATATTTTTTCTGTTTAAGGGGCTATTCTACTGTGAATAGCCCCTTAGGCTCAAAAATATAAGCAATTTTTTAATAATTTTTTTTTAAAGTGTTGCATATATCGGTGCAAACTTTTTTTTCGCTCTAAGGTACACTCTTATAGAATAGAAAACAATTGTTTTTGTTGCAGATAAACGTATATTTATTTAACAATTTATAATCGTGTAAGGGCTTGAAAAAAAAAGATGTCGCTGGCGTTGATGATTTGCGCTGTCCAGGTAATCTGAAAGAAAAAAATTCAAAAAGATCCTTAATCTGTATGAGTGTCGCTATCGCCTGAACTAGAATTATTTAAAAATATTACTTTTTAATTATACTTTTGCCCGAATTATGACGAAAAAAAACGTGTTTTTCGAACACTTTTGCAAAAAAAACGCCATTTTGTTATTTTGCAATATAAAGTAAAAATTCTAGTTTGGGCGATATACGGAGAGAATTATAAAGTAATTTTTGTCGTGAATTTCACGGTAAAAATTACCGTGATATATTTCAATGTGGTGACAAGTGAGAAAAGCATAATAATTCGTATGCGACAAGTTTTTTTTAACTCACGTGAGAGAAAATTTCAAATCCGTAGCTAAAATTGTACTATACAAGAAGGGTAGCGCGCACGATAATTTTTACCGAGAGTACAATACATTTTCCTATAACACTCATTTAATTTTATAATAAATCTTAAAATAACTGTTATAAAGACGATACTTTTTTATAGACATTTTTGAAAGGCATAAAATAATAAAATGCACAGTAAAATTTCGCTGATATTATATATTTTTTAAATTTAAGTTTTGCGTATTTTGTTACACATCAAAATTTACTAGAAAATCTGGTAAAATTTTCTATCTGAAGAAGAAATTTTATTTTATTTTCGTGAAAATCTGTGTTTTACTCAGTAATAATAAGCGAAGTTTCAGGGTTGTCATCTGGTTACCGTTACTGCACGGTAATTTTTAACTTTTAATTCTCTCCGTGTAGCGACACTCATACAGATTAAGATTTTTTTGTTTCAGATTACCTGGAGAGCGCAAATCATCAACGTGAGCGACATATTTTTTTCTTCTATGCCTTTACAGGATTATCAATTGTTAAATAAATATACATTTATATGCATCAAAAAAATTGTTTTCTATTCTGTAAGAGTGTACCTTTAAGCGAATAAAAAGTTTGTCCCGATAAATGCAACAGTTTTGGAAAAAAAAATCATTAAAAATCTTCTTCTTTTTTGAGCCATTACAGTAGAATAGTCCCTTAAAGCATTGGGACAAATACTTATAGGAATTACTTTTTGGCGGTTATGTTCTATCTTTGATTAAACAATAAAATGCTGCGTAGTATAGGCAGGTAGGTTGTAGGTTCGATTCCATGTGTAGGCGAAATGTTTTCTTAAAAAAAAAATCATTTTCCGACTCCTGGTAATGACGAATTATAATAAATAAATCATTTATGTAGAATTCTGAGTTGATTATTTCATTCTATTTTGGATTAATGAAGTATTCTATGTATTTAGTAGACGAGCGAATCCCGAAATGACACACTCGAAAATGTGTAAAAAATGACAACAACGTAATAACATATACAGCTGTGTTAAAAGAAAACACATAACGCACTTGGATTTGCAGTGCATGCCCGCCATTCGATCGTAACTGAAATGTTGCAACTCCGTATAATTCATTCGTTATCGAAAAGTCTTTATCGCGCTCGTCTTTCACATGTAAATTGTAAAAACGAAAAGCATGAATGACGGCGTTGAAGCCGTTCTTTGGTTTGGAGCGTTGAAGAAACGCGTGAGGGATTTCCAAACGGGCTGGGCTCTTCATTAATCATGCTTTGGGGGTGCGCGAGGGGAAGACCCAGTACCTTTCTCCCTACCATGTCGAGGCATCATCGCGTTCCGAAGGCTCGAACGAGGCGGCACGTGCACATATAACTCTACGGAAACTGAGCCTTCAACTGAGATCCTACATCATTTATTACCCATCGTTTATAAACAATACCGAGAATACCGTGGTAATTGTGAAAAATGCAACGTTTAGTGCGATTAATTTTTTTTTATTGTTGCAGACCAATCGATTTATCGCTTCTCCAATGAAGACTGACTCTTCTTTTTACGTCCAAATGTTTGTGGGCTCTTCGGGAACTCCGCTTTTTCTATTAATGAGAGAAGGCGATATTCTCATTGACAGCTATTAAATTTTTGATGGGTATATGTATATATAGCAGCTGTATCAATATTAACTATTATTATTTGCTCGCCGAACGTATTGGACGCACGATCAATTTGCAGTTTCAGCCATCTCCAGTTCTAAGCAGCGACAGCCTGGTCCAATACGTGGATTAGTGAACCGCGGGTATTGGCTTGCGCCTTGACTACCGAGTGGGAGGGAATTTTTCCGAGTTTCCAATGCAGTCAAATATAGACATCTGTGTAGACATAAGTTTTTCGTAGTTTTCCTGTACCCTCCTGAAAATGGGATGCCGGGGGGGGGGGGGGGCGTAGCGCAGTCGGGTGAAAGTGGAAGAGAACGTTCGAAATAATAATTATCATAAACTATATACGAAATATCATAAATTTATAGCTAATACGAACAGAATGCTTTCACTTTGGAACTTACTTTTAGAATAATCATCAAATACATAAAAAGAAAAGTCCATGGTATTTACAACAAACGTTTTTTTTCAAGATAAAACTAAATAACTTTGCGAAAAAAAATCTGAAAAACTTTTTTAAAAAACGAAACAAGCTAACGGTGTCCTTTTCAAAGATCTTATCACTCAATAATGAGATTTTTTTTCAAAGTCCAGCACACGATTTTGCAAAGTGCGAAAATCGTGAAAAACCGGCATGTTCAAAATGACGTACTGGGTACAAAAAAAATCGCAAAAATAAAAATAAAAAAGCAAAATGAAGCTGGCTTTGTACACTTAAAAACTCCGTTTGGTAAATTGGCTTACAATTTTTTTCGCCGAGATATTCAATTTTTTGATAGAAAACTTATAGGGTGCCTAATACTTTTGAGAAAGACTGTATTTTTTTTCCTTGTGTTCCAACGTATACTCTTGCGGGTTTTTACGTATTACTCTTCTCAATTAAACCCTTTCCTATCACTTCCTACCCGCACTTCGCTAATCTAATCTAACTTCTGTTGCGTCCACAGCCGTCTTAATCTACACTATATCGCATTTACCGAGGGTACGGAGAAACTGTGGAAAACCTGTACCGGTATAGACGGAACCACATTCATCTGATTCAATACTTTTACTCAAGTATCTCCATCAAAGTATCAGAAGGATTGGCCTTCCGCTCACTGGTTGATGCGCCAACCGGTGCACGGCTGAGCGGTCACCGCTCCGAGTATTGGCTATGCGCAATGCTGTTTAACTCGAAGTACCGCCAGTGCCGAAGCCCGACCGCACATCCACCAGTGTCGGTACTCATTTTGTATACTTTACGTTAGGTTTTGTTCAGGTTAAACTTCTACTAATCTATTTAAGTTTGTACAATTCATAAGGTTAAAATTGACGTTTGTCGAGTACAATTTGCAAGAAGACCTTACAAAAAGTGACCATTCGAGGAAAAAAACATGGTAATGTTTATTTATAGCGAAGACGAAAATCATTTGCAGCTGATTGCTCCAGGTGCACAGCTTAGTACTAGTAACTACGCGTTTTTTCTACAAACTGTTACATAGTAAGTTTGTTGCACTGCAAACATAAGATATCAGTTCAACACTTCTGCTTGCAGTTCACCTTCTATTCTTGTAGGACACACATTACTATGCATATAGCAGGTCATGTCATACAATGTGGTACAAATCACTATAGACAACGTCGCAAGCCACAAGCAAAAATTTTTTTTTCAATCTTTACATATAAAGCGTGTTTCAAAACGACCTGACGTTTTTAATTGCGCGACATTTTTTTTTGTGGCGAACCTAGAGTACTAATCTTCGACAACTGGCATCAGGAAGTATTGAAGTTCAGTCATGGATAATTACACAATCAAGCAACACATCGAAATTGTGAAATTTCACTACGCAACAATGCAGTTATTCTAGACGAAGTTTTATGGTCGTATTATCTCGCGCCGCGGCGATGTGAATTGGCCACCAAGATCGTGCGGTTTGACGCCATTGGACTTCTTTCTTTGGGGTTTTCTGAAAGGAAAAGTGTAGGCCAATGATCCACAGACCATTCCGGGGCTCAAGGAAGCAATTTGACGCACCATTAATGAAATTATTCCGTAATCATGCCAAAATGTTATTGAAAATTTCGTCAAAAGAGTGAACGTTTGTAAACACGAAATAGGCGGCCATTTATCGGATATTGTGTTCCACAAATAACTTCCATGTTTGTACCTTATGTTAAAATAAAAATATTCGTACTTTTCAAATGAATAATACGTTTTATTAATAAATTGAAATGTCAGGTCATTTTGAGACACCCTGTAGAACTCTTCCGTGACTGACTGACTGACATATAGACAATGCACAGCCTAAACCGCCGAAAATAGAAACATGAAATTTAGAAGATAAGTTTTTTTAGCAGGTGTATAGGTGCACTAAGAAAGGCTTTTTCGAAAATTAACTCTTAAGGGGGTGGAATGGGGTATAAAAGTTTGTGTGGAAAAATTGTATTCCCTGCGTGCGTCAATTTGAAACGTAGTATAAATATTCTTCAGAGCAAATAATAAAACGCATATTTTCGCATTTGTAGAAACGAGCCCTAATAAGGGGCAACTGGTAATGAAGTTTCTATGGGCCGAATTCCATGCGGGTGGAAGCAAATGTATATATATTTTAGTGATATTATCGATTCGATGTGTTGCTTTATCAAGCAACACATCGAAATTGTGAAATTTCACTACGCAACAATGCAGTTATTCTAGACGAAGTTTTATGGTCGTATTATCTCGCGCCGCGGCGATGTGAATTGGCCACCAAGATCGTGCGGTTTGACGCCATTGGACTTCTTTCTTTGGGGTTTTCTGAAAGGAAAAGTGTAGGCCAATGATCCACAGACCATTCCGGGGCTCAAGGAAGCAATTTGACGCACCATTAATGAAATTATTCCGTAATCATGCCAAAATGTTATTGAAAATTTCGTCAAAAGAGTGAACGTTTGTAAACACGAAATAGGCGGCCATTTATCGGATATTGTGTTCCACAAATAACTTCCATGTTTGTACCTTATGTTAAAATAAAAATATTCGTACTTTTCAAATGAATAATACGTTTTATTAATAAATTGAAATGTCAGGTCATTTTGAGACACCCTGTAGAACTCTTCCGTGACTGACTGACTGACATATAGACAATGCACAGCCTAAACCGCCGAAAATAGAAACATGAAATTTAGAAGATAAGTTTTTTTAGCAGGTGTATAGGTGCACTAAGAAAGGCTTTTTCGAAAATTAACTCTTAAGGGGGTGGAATGGGGTATAAAAGTTTGTGTGGAAAAATTGTATTCCCTGCGTGCGTCAATTTGAAACGTAGTATAAATATTCTTCAGAGCAAATAATAAAACGCATATTTTCGCATTTGTAGAAACGAGCCCTAATAAGGGGCAACTGGTAATGAAGTTTCTATGGGCCGAATTCCATGCGGGTGGAAGCAAATGTATATATATTTTAGTCCTGTTCGCTGTTAGGATCTTGGGGGCATTAATTTGGATAGTGTAAGGGAATATAAATTTGACAAAAACTTACTATATTATATAGCATTGAGCAATCAACGTATGTTGTAAAATTGGTGGTTGTGGTTAGCATATGTGCTCTATTTATGCAACTACTAAGATATCATTAAGCAATACTATACTTTTAACAGTAACTATGGCTATAAATTATTACTGCCCCTTCAGGAAAATATGAAATATGGTTAAAGTATGGTTGAAAACACCATCAATTTCTCTCAAGGTAAGAAAATTACATAATTAATTAAATAAAATTTATATTAAGTTGAAATAAATAATACGCGAATGCCAATAAATTTGACATAAATTCGTGATCACAAGTAAATTCATTCTTCTCCGTTTCCCTTGTATCGAAATAAAATATCGATACGTATCTTGTTTGTGAGGGAAAAGCCATAAATTTGCGCATACGCTCCAAGATCCAAAAAAAAAAGAAGAGTCATCTCCACTTGGTTCCAGAGTTTTAGACGGCGGATCGGAGGACAAGAAAGCAGAGAAAAAAATATCGAAAAGCGTATACGAAGGAGCGTTATGAGGGGCGCCCTCGTCATAGTGCGACCTGTTGCACCGCGCGTTTCTCCGTGGTCTGCAGAGAGAGAGAGAGAGAGAGAGAGAGAGAGGGAGAGAGAGAAAGAGAGAACCGTGAAAAAAGAACAAATGAAAAAGGGCGTCCGCGGGGGGGGTGCCTCTCGTAGAGGTGCCACAGGCGCGCGTGGGAGCCGTGAGAAGACTCGAAATCAAAGTGCCGCGCCGTCTTTATTGTGACGTGGGTCCATTACGTAACCCCTGACTTTTGTGCTCTCGTCCTATACAAAAAAAGGACACTTGTAAAGCCGACAATTGACGACGAGCCATCGCTATATAGTTGAACCGTGAACTTCGGGAATTCCCTGCTTTTGAACAAAACGTATCTGCTCTAAACAGTATGTGTCACATATCAGGAGTCGATCAAACGATTGAACTCAAATTCATCTGGACATTTCTTGTACATGATCAAATTAAACTTTGTTCTTATTTCGTCTAATTTCGTAGCTAGAAACGTTGATAATTTAGGCTTTGTTCTAATCTGGTTAATTTCTAAAATAAAAACTCTAGTCATTTTTCGTTCGTTCTATAGTGGCTTATTTTTAAAACAGAGACTTTGGGGTTTCGTAGACTTTGTTCTTATTTGTCTTATCATATTTCTAGAATAGACATTCTGGTAAATTGCCCAATAAAAAGCTCGCATTTCAATTTTTTTTTATGATTAAATTATTGAGATAACGAGGAGGATTTTACACACAATTAATACGAAGCCTTGCGAAGTTTGAGTTTTTAAAATTGGAAAATATTGATAAACAATTATGTTATAATTATTTATACAAAGTGCCGCCGTTACTGCAAGGTCAATCGGCGTGGATGATTCTGGGAACTAGAATCATCTGAAATATTTAGAAAAGGATACTTTCAGTATAATAATACAACTTTCGTATGATCGGATACGTTTATCAAGTTTTGAAAATTATTCAAATAACAAGCAGTCGAAAAAAATCGATTTTCGGCCCAAAAACAACTTTAATTATTTGTTTCAACAAATGGATAAATATAATGTGAATCGCCAGAATTTTTAACATGCTTAGAGCAGTTTATATCAGGTATCTAGAGTTATTGAGGATATAAATTATCAGATAGAAATGTAGCCAGTACGCCATCTCCATAAAGTGCTGCATCAATTAGACGATATTTAACGTCGTCATTTTTTGTTAAAAGTTCGGTAACTTGGCTTGAAATTTTACCAGTATACTAGAATCTGTTTTTACTTGTTCTCGACGAAAATCAGTTAATCATAAAATATTTGGGTTCGTGAAAGGAATACCTTAAGGAGTTTCGGTACCACAATTGAAATTCTTGTAGACGGTTGAAATTTATATGACTGAGAGATGAATTTAGGGTCTATTAACTGGCCAAAAATCAATCGGTTTCACAACATAGTTTCGGAGATTTTTAATGATCAAGTTGAACCTTTATCCATTTGATGGATATGGGAACAAAAATAATACCGAGATTTAGATTTGCAAAAATGAGCAAACCGTGATTATAGTGTTAAGAATATCGTGTTAAATAATTAAATGGTTTCTCTACTTCGTTCATTAATAATACTTAAAAAAAATGTGAATTTTGAGCTCGAATGGTTTATTTTCGGACATTAACGAAATTTGTAGGTCAAACGTAGCGACTCCGCGTCAACTGGCTCTGTCGAGTGAGCCACTCACAGTCAAGCATTAACTGGCGGGTATTTCAAAATCGCTTGTATGGTATGGACTAACGGTATCGAAACTCCTTAAGGTAGTAGTCTTGCCAAGGAATTTTTCTATAGATTTTTATTTTATTTTTAGGACCCACTTTAAGTGAATACCTGCACTATTAAGTGAATACCTGCAAAATTTCAAAAGGATTCACCGTTCCGTTTTCGAGATATTGGCGATCAAAGATTTGATGGTTTTACACGTGTTCTTTCACGCAATAACTTCGAAACTTTTCTATAGATTTTTTTTTAATTTCTCAAATACAGAGCAACATATGATGAAGTAGGTAAAAAAAAATCATGAATTTTGACCGTCTAGTTTCAGAGATATAGCGATTTAAATTAAGCAATGGCTAGCGACACTAGCGCCACGAAGCGACTGGAGCAGACTAGAACTAGATTACAGTATTGTGTGCATATCCGTATACGCAGAGTACCTACGTATATTAGTAGCCGAAATGGACAATCTGATACAAAAGTAAGGGTTAGGTACAAATTATATTAGGCATTTTCATCATTACTTGATAAGTTTTTACATCCCGATAAGATGTACAACCTACATTATAAGGATATTTCGCAATATTTCGAAGCCTTCGTCGATAGAGCAGAGAACAAACGTTTCATCGTGACTATGGCAAGACTACTTTAATACGATATGAACCAAAAATCCATGCCCGACAAACGAACCGCAAATTTCTGTCACACACACACACACACACACACACACACACACGCGCGCGCGCGCGCGCACGCCCACACACACACACACGCACACGCGCACGCGCACGCGCACGCGCACACACACGCACACGCGCACGCGCACACACACACACGCGCACGCGCACGCGCACACACACACACACGCGCACGCGCACGCGCACACACACGCACACGCACACGCGCACACGCACACGCACACGCACACGCACACGCACACGCACTCGCACTCGCACTCGCACTCGCACTCGCACACACACACACACACACACACACACACACACACGCACGCACGAGCGAAGCTGCTTCTGGATTTATAAAATTGTACATTTTTTATTTTTATTATCGCATCAAGTGCAAACTACCGAACGGATTTACTAAGTTTTGAATGAGAAATTTGATTTTGTCGAAATTACCAACCATCGTGACGAAGGTTCGACAATCCATTGTTGCCAGAGTACTACGATAAATCGGCTTTATATATATATATATATATATATATATATATTCAACAATCGCGGATAATCTCTCTACGACTTGTGCATTACCAAAGATCTTAGTCTTCCCTGCACTAAATATTGTGACGACTTGTGAACATCGGCATCAAAAACCCACGAGGTTTCCCAACGTAGGATTAAGCAATCGGCCCGGAGGAAAACAATGTGCCAGGTAAGCCAATTAACCCATGCGAGACGATAAGGTGCAGGGCATTACTTCTTTTCGTATCGGGAATTTGGAGCTCGTTCTCCGTATACGGGTTAATCCGAAAAGTGTATTGAAATCGATTAAACCAAGAGCGGCGGCTCGCACAAGAATCATCTGCTTCGGCCTTTTCGCTCGACCAATTTTACGACTGTAGCATAATTCGTACATATTTGAGGCTGCCTTGTTTTAGTTTTTTGCTATAACTTCACTGAAACCCGTCCTGTTTGAGCTACACAATGATATTCACGTTGAAAGGAACGGTCACGAATCCCATCAATGGCAAATCTTCCTCCTCTATTTAACGTGTTTTTCTTTTTGGAAGGGATTGTGGAAAATCTTACATAAGACATGGAAAAGGATTCGCACTACCTCATTGCGTAGGATCACTCACAGAAATTGACCTCTTTCTCCTTCTTTATTTCTGCCCACCCCTTCCTGAAAATGATCTCTAAAGACAATTTTAGAAAATATGAAAATTTCCCACAGCCCTTGATCATTCATAAATTGTCTTGTGTTTATTTGTTTGTTTGTTGATTTGTTTGCGCTCGTTTGTCATTGCTGTTTGTTTGTTCAATATCGGACGCAATATTTGCTTGTTTGTATGGTTGTTTATTTAAATAGTAATAAACTACATAGGGTAATTCTAAATGGCCTCAATCTACTTCTTTCTCATTTCACATTAAGAAAATTAATTTTTAAGGAATAAGTAAGATGATTGAAAAATCGTTTGGACATTCATTAGTATAGACATTAATGAAGTTGTGTCCAAAATTTCATTTAAAAATATTAATAATTAAAGAAGGTATAGTCAATCTTGTGAAGGATCTTTGAACGTGAGTGGCTCAACGGTGTACTTGATTTTGGCCACTCAGTTGATCTGAAACAAAAAATACGATTTTTTTCTTAAGATAGATCATATTGGCTAAAACTTGACCGAGCTTTTATTTGTTATCGTGTTTCAATCATGAAAAAAAAAATATTCTCCTTTCGATTTTTCGCGGAAAAAGACAGCATTGTTGTTAATAACTAATGAAAAAAAAATGTTAAGGAGAAAAGCGTCGGTAAAGATTAAACTACTATTACACTGAATAAGTGCACCAAATTTCAAGTCTATCCGTTCATTAGATGTCGAGAAATCGTTTAGGGGAGAGTGGGGCACAATGTGCCACGGGCCATTTTGAGCCAAATGCGGTTTCTCGAAGGTTTGTAGCTCGTAAATTCCGAAATTTTATGTGTTGCACCATGATTTATATTTGGTTTCGTCAGGCCTAAAAGAAAGTCGATAGCGGCTCACAAAGAATTATTAAAAATTAAAAATTGATTTGAGGCTTGGAAAAAAAAATATTTCGCTCGCCGAGAAAAAGTAAAATATAACGACACTTTCTGTAGCGGCTCGGGTTTTCGCTCCTAATCGATAGTTTTATCATTTATGATGCACTCAGTGACTTGTGTTTTTCCAATCGTAGTTCAATAAATAGTTATTTTCATCAATAATCAAATATTTTACTAGTGGGATACAATGTGTCACCAAGTTGTGGGGCACAATGAGTCGACTCCCAATGAGGAAACAAAGAAGTGTCGACGCTCCGAAGAATAGCAATGTGTCACGGGCAACTATTAATCACATGCAAATTATTGGAGTTGTGTAGCTCGTAAAATTCGAAATTTTTTGTGTTGAACCGTGATTCATAAGTTTCGGCTGGCCTAAAAGAAAGTCAATCGCAGCTCGCAAAGAATTATTAAAAATACAAAATTGATTGGAGCTTTGAAAAAAAAATTTCCCTTGCCAGGGAATCGTCAAATATTGTGGGGCGATTGTGTCATCGAGTTGTTGAGCACAATGAGACGACTCCCAAGGTTATTGGTAACTAATACCCGTTGTGAAATTATCCGCAAATTTTTTTCCCATTATATTAGGATTTTTAATCTTTTTGCAAAAAATATGGTAGCTTTATTGTACGCCCAAAGGTCTATAAAATCGGTTATGACCTTTTTGGCTAATCAGATTACTTTGGTAAGAATAAAAATTGTTCGAAAAAAAGTGACATAATGTGCCCCACCTTCGTCTACGCCGTTTTGTAAAACATCGTTTCGAGAAAAACGCGTTTAAAGTTGTACCAGCCGTTTTATCGTTGTCATCATAAGTTCCTGCACTATATGTTGGACCTCCCTCTTCAATTTGAGTTGCCTTAAGCGACGAACGATTTTTTACAATTTTCACCGTAGCCTAACCCTTTAAGCTTTTTCACTTTTACCTGACCAACACCATGAAAACATTCGGACTTTCAGCAATCGAAATTGGCAGCTATACGACAATTGTCAAAATTCAAATGTTCTCACCTACGGGCTCGTAACAACGGTCGGGATTAGTGAATAGAGGAGAATGCATAGAGGCGGCGCCTTGTTTTTCCGATTTCACAAGCCATACTCCGTACCGTTGTATACTTCTCCGAGAAGTCAAGCTCCGGATGGAAAAAGAAGACAAGGAGAATCCTAACCCTCTCGATTTTCTTTCTTCTCGCGGATTGACTAACGGATTATCACCATTGCTGGTTTGGCCTTTGCCGCGCGCCCGGACGAACGAAAAATTGTTCAGTCGGAAGAATGATCCGCAAATGCCAGCATCATCCAAAAGGAACGAGCCGTATGACTTCTTAATCCCGTAGTTTCGACGTGTCTATGTATTGTATATATATATACACGCGGGAGAAATCGCCGTGAGGGGTTCCTCAAAAGTACCGTGTCAAAAGCGATTGCCCTGCGCACCTCAGCCTGTTGGTGCGTTTGAAGCTAGTTATTTTTTTTTTTCAACTACTCCTTTTCGTCATTCTAACATCGGGTTAACTTTACATATAAATTGTTCGCTTCTCGTACGAATACAAATTCTATGATGCCCGTTGAGTATTCTCCGTGTATTTGGCATTACGACGTTTTCAGAGTATTTTTGCATGCTGGGTTATCGATAAATTAATTCTGCTGCTCGTAGTAGCTGCTATTTGCATCAGCGTCTTAGGTGGACAGATAAATAAGAGCGCTTTTTTGCCTATTCTTGTAAACGAGAAAAAGTTTTATGCATATATACGTGTGCGTGTATATATATATATATATATTTAGAGAGAGAGAACTGGACAAAAAAAAGTACGCATTAGTCGAAATTTCTTACTGCACTAAAAGTTTACATAGCGAACTCAAAAGTAAAGGTAATTGAATTTCCCAAGTGGCGTTTTCAAGAGGATAAGTTTACCTTTATTTTGCCTTTTTAGATAATTCTCTACGATTCTTTTTGCCCCGGTACGCACTTTTGAACGTGGCAATTTTTCGGCTATTTTTTGGCCGACGAAAATTAACTGCAAAGTTTGTGGAAAATTTTTTCCTCGGTTTTTTCCATGGAAAACTTGAAAAGAATATCAAAACCGACATTTTTATTTTTTAGAAAGTCTCGTGCGATTTTTTTTCGCCCTAGTATTGCATTTTCAGCTAAAAAAAACATATTTTAGAGAAAAAAAAGGCGTCATCGAAGAACTACAGAGTTTTAGGGAAAATTTCAAGAGGGTAAAAAGTTGCGTGGGTTCACACTGGAGTGGCTAGAATTTTTTTAGAATTTTTCTTGGACATTTTTTTTACCATTTTTGGTTGGAACTTTGATAAGTGGAAAGGCTCCACTTGGGAATTATGGGGTCTAGGAAATTTGTTTACATTTTCATTTTTAATTAACTACAATTTTTCTAGATGTTTTTTTTATTTTCGAAAATGAAAATAAAAAAAAGAAAATGAAAAAATGAAAAAAAAAATTCTAAAAATATTCTTGTTAATTAAACATGAATATGTAAACAAATTTCCTTTCTCAATATATTGTCCTAGACCCCATAATTCCCAAGTGGAACCTCTCCACTCATCAAAGTTCCAACCAAAAATGGTAAAAAAAATGTAAAAAAAAATTCTGAAAAAATTCGACCCACTCCAGTGTGAACACATGCAACTTTTGACCCTCTTGACATTTCCTCTGAAACCCTATAGTTCTTCAATTACGCCTTTTTTCTGAAACATGTATTTTTTTAGCTAAAAATGCAATACTGGGGCGAAAAAAATCGTATGAGATTTTCTAAAAAACAAAAATGTAGGCTTTGATATCCTTTTTAAGGTTACCATGGAAAAAATCGAGAAAAAAAAATGTTCTACAAACTTTGCAGACAATTTTCGACGGCCAAAGAATAGCCGAAAAATGGCCACGTTCAAAAGTGCGCACCGGGGCGAAAAAAAAACGTAGATATTTCTTAAAAAGCAAAATAAAGGTCAACTTGTCCTCTTTAGAACGCCACTCGGGAAATTTAATTACCTTTATGTTTGAGTCCGCTATGTAAATTTTAGTGCGGTCAAAAATTTCGACTAGTGCGTACTTTTTTTTGTCCAGTACCGTATACAGAGGCGTGCAAAAGTTTCGGGCCACCCTCCTTTTTTGAGTAAAGTGATAAAATATTTAATTCCTGAATTTGTTAATCATTTCAAATTTTTAAGAGAGCTATAATACGGATAAAACAAGGTGACGGGAACGTTAAAGTTTGGGGAGTGTTTTCTGACAACGGCGTTGGCCCGTCGTTAGAATAATTATTATTATGCTAAATTAATTTTTTTTCGTTGAATTCAGCACAAATTCAAAATAAACCGTTTCAGGCCTGTCGAAACAGAATTGTAAATCACAAAATCATTAATAGCATTATTGGAGATTAAAAAGATAAAACTCTTCTCAAAAAAAATATAATTAATCCGAAAAAAATAGAAGGAAAAATGGGCCCGCGACGAGACTAGTCTTAAAAATGATAGAATGGGTCACTCCATTTTAGAGAATTTTTTTAACAAAATAAAAAAAGGCAATCATCTTTATAAAAAATAGTTTTCACTTTAAAAGCAAAAGAACGATGACATTTATAATTCATAATTGTTTTCATATTTTTTAACAAAAGTATGCTTCAAAATAAAAAAAAAATGAATATCGACATTTGTCGATATCTCAATTAGTTCAGGAGTTATCAGCGTTTAAGCGTTTCCAAAACTTCCGAAATCGACATTTTTTTTTTGGAAAATTATAACTCCTAAAAGGGAAGAGATAAAAATCTAAAAATTTGTGTGGATATTCCTTTCATGGGGTACAATTTTACAAAAAAAAATCAGGAAAATAAAAAAATAGTCGGGGTCACGGACTAGGTAAAATCGCGTGGAATGCCTCATATACATTCACATATATACGTATATAAATGTATCGATAGACCCAAATGCGTTATTCTAGTGAACACGCCGCCGACGATATGATTTGTGTGTCAGGCTCCAGGAAGAAGAAACAAGCCCCCGATCTGGACACGAGAGACGCGCGTTCGTCGGTTTTTTCTTAGCCTCCGAGCGAAGTCTCTCGCGGTTAGGTCTCTGGTCCACATGCATCTCTTTTCTCTGTCTCATATCTCGTGTGTCCGATATATAGCGAGAACTATTACGTTATGGCGGTGGCGCTCTCTTCCCGTACACGACCGCACACAAGGTCGGACTGATCAAACAGTCCTGTCCGCGAGCTGCCTCTCTCGACTCATCCCTCGTCCCACGTCAACTCCTCTCGCTCGAAGGGAAATTAAAAAATGGATAATTGCTTCTTGAGAACCGTGGGCCCCGCGCGTCCATATATATAGACGCTCTATACGGAGTTACGGCTGCGCGAATGGATCAAAGTTGCCCTAACATAAGGAGATATATGTATGTGTGTATGTATTTGTATATATATATACAGATTGGAAAACCACACGACGCTCTTCCAGGTAGAGTCGTAAAGTGACTTTGATATAAAAGTAACGAATCGCAGACTTACACGGCGTAACGTTCACCAAATTTGCCCATCCGTTGATTGGGTAATGGTAAAAAGAATATAGAAAGAGAGAGATCGAGAGGGGGAGAGATATTGCGACACATTTTGGTTAGAGGTATGAAGAAGGTCAACATAACCTTACAAATGTTCAAACCGGGCTTCCTCATAGATGCCCACGTAGCAATTTCTAGGTAGTTGTCCACAAGTTGTACAATTGGGTACCAAGTGTTCGCTTGGAAGTTATCTATAAGTTATCATGTGTCCAACAGTTATCTTTTTGGATGGTTTTTAACTTCAAGGTAACCTTCGGGCGGATTTTTGGTACCAGTTGAGCTGACTCTTGGACAACTTTTTGAAAATTGCTATATGGGTGATTAAGGAGTTTCGATACCATCCCTTGGCTGCAGGAGTGGATACGAAGATGCAATGAGTTTTCGGCAGGCTACGAACTTCTTTCGAAAAAAATTTAATGTAAAAATAAATTATTATTTGGCATTTTCAAACTCATAATATTGTTGAAAAATATTTCCAAGCCGGGAAATCATATTAATACTTATCATTTTTTAAATTAAATATAAATATGTTGCAATTTTATTCAAGAAAAAAAACGGATAGAGTTGGCAACAGCGGCATTCTCTGTCATTGGCACGACTGACTATCGCTAAAGCATCGTCGGCTCCAGGTTATTTACATGGTAAAAAAGGTTCAATGCGCAACGTTTTATATAGAGTTTTTGATTTGGCAAAGTCGAGAAAACGTTAAAAATGTCGACCGGACGAATGAATACATTTTATTATAAAGTTCAAATGCTGTAATAGTATGTAGGTTTTAAACATCCGCCTATTTTGGAATACACCGCCAGTTAATGCTTGACTTTGAGTGGCTCACTCGACAGAGCTAGTTGACCCGGTGTCGCCACGTTTAACTTACAAGTTTCGTTAATTTCCGAAAACAAACCGTTTGAGCTCAAAATTTACATCTTTTAGCATTGAAAGTGCTTTTAAAGATGCATATAGGGGGTCTGATTTAGCGAGATATCACACCAAACTAAAGCTACCCCCGCTCCACTGCCGCTGTGTTGTAGCAGAGTGGGACGAGCTGTGGCATGCTGAATGCCTGTGATTGGATGAAAAATTCCGCATTACATGTAGAGTCATTTATGGTTGCAAATGGTAAGTTTCAATTTTTATGTGTACATTAAAATGTTATCAGGATGATAATTATATTTATAGTTTGAGAGTTTGAGAGAGAGAGAGAGAGAGAGAGAGAGAGAGAGAGAGAGAGAGAGAGAGAGAGAGAGAGCGAGAGAGAAAGGTTGGGTGGATAAATGGAAATGTGAAAATGTGATGGATGGATGCAGAGTGAGAGAGTGAGAGAATGAGAATGTGAGAATGTGAGAGAGAGAGCAATTCATATTATTTGCATGTACTTTTTTTTATCACTCGAAAATTCTGATAACATTTTAAATGCCATGAAATAGTTGCACTTTGTGTAATATCTGTAGATTTTTTCGAGTGTTATTAATGAGAAAAGTGAAGAAACCACTTGATTGTTTAACGCGATATTCTAAACCCTATAATCACTGTTTGCTCAGTTTTTCATCTAAATCTCGGTATTATTTTTGTCCCGCCAGCCCTAAAACTGGTGTTTACGAGGTGTCATGTATATTACCAAATGGATAAAGGTTCAACTTGTGGATTAAAAATCTCCGAAACTATGTTATGAAACCGATTGATTTTTGAAAGTTAAGAAGGCTCCGACACGAAGGGCCGGGTTGCGTGGGCGCATAAGCAGGGCCCCCTTTTCTTTTAGTAATACGCATGTTTGTCATAATACAGTTGGATATCAACGTATTATTGGTCATTGTATACAAAACTTATTAGCTGTACATCGATCAATAAATACCGTAAAATTGGCACAAGTTTACGTTACGGTACTGCATAGAAAAGTACGACAACGTTGCAATTCTCTATCTCACTCTCTCCTTCGATTTCTCTGCCATACTCATGATACCGAGCTGACCGAGGGTCATCGCGTGATTTGAACTTGTTATTATAAACGAAACTTTCGTTTTTTCAAAGACAATTTCAAAGTTTACACAATATTTAAAATATGCCCGTTTACTCTGAAATACAACTTTATTTTCTTTCCTAGTTGAGAAATACCTGACATGTTTCATTGATCGATCAAATTTGATATTTTATTACAATGAATCCAATTGTTCAAACAAATCTAAGGTTAACATTAAATATCTTTGTACATAAGTCGTTAACCCAAAACCTTTTTATTGTATTTGGAATCCTCATGACCTAATCAACGTTACTGTAGTTTTTTGTCAATATCTGTTGCGTGAGTGTAAAGACATCACATGATACAAGCGTTTTGACGGTGACTCTTCCATAAGCCCTGTATTAAAAATCCTAAGTTTAACAATTTGTATCTCTCTTATTCAGTCGTTGACCTTATCTGAAACTTTGCATACGTGGACATGGGTACTTTATCTATGGTATCTCCAAACATTATTTTTTTTTTGGAGGTAAGACGTTTGTGATGGAGCATCCTTGATGCCTCCTAAATTAATCTCTCGACGATATAAATTCCAATCATCTATAAGCATTTCGATTGCATACGTTTCAAGTACGTATTTTTCAAAGCATCTCCCACTTTGAACGAATGTTTGGGCACTTTGTTGTTGTTTTTCTCAAAAAATGAATTTGGGCCATAAAATAAGGACCATTGACTACTAAAAGAAATTGTCTACACAAAAACAATGCATATTTGCCGAAATACGAAGATCTGAAAAACGTCTGGGGTCCGATGGACTCCACATGCAGTCAGAGGTTCGTGGCGGAAGTGTGCATTCGAAGGGTTAAGTTTTATTAGGAAAAACAAAGTATCAGGCTCTGAAGAATTTTCTCATGCGGAGTTTGACGATTTTCTTTTGCCCTACATATGATTGATCTGTGAAAAATCTTTGTTCGAAAAGTTCAGCTATTTCTTTCGCACTAATATGTCACGTGGTACATCTTTTGCTTCCGCTTGAGAGTGATGGGAATTCGTGCGGATGTCAAAAGAATGAATAAATGACGACGAATAAGGATTTTTAGGACAAGGTTATTTTGAGTTACATGCGTACATATACACACAGCAGGGTGATCATCGATGTTTTTGCCGCTTTGAAGAAGAAGAAAAAAAAAAGAGAGAAAATCGCCCGCCGGAAGCTTTTCATGCTCTAGAATCGTCAACTTTTTACCAAATGAATGACTGTCCCCGCACACACGAGCGCGGCAGCGTTACAGTTGCCGAATTCCGGGACAATTTTGGTTGGCGAGAGGACCCGAAGCGAGTGAACGCGCTTGAAAAAGCGAGAGAAAAAATATGTTTGCGGGTTTCTCGGAAGGGTCTGCTGTACGAGAATTCGGCTCTGTACCGACGCCGACGACCAAACGAGGATCCCCATGGTGCATTGTGTGGTTTTATCTTTCAACACCGGCACCCGCGTTTGTTCAACTTGACTCCCCGACAGCAGCGAAAAACCAACGCGCAAACTTCTCTTCCTCGCTATCGGTCCGCTGTCAAAAAAATTTCTCGTATTTTCGCTTTCTCGAATAAACAAAAGAAAACACGTATTTCCGATACGATAATCGGGAGCGTGTCGTGTGAACTTTGGAGGTTAGTGTGCTGGAGGCCAAACTTCGTGATTTAAAGCATCCACGAAACTGAAAAAAAAATAAGTCTTGCTCTCGAGCGGCGTTGATATAAATCCCGTCCGATCCGTTGCAGAAATATTGTCATGGATACAGTCTGATTCGGACTAGAATTCTGGTTTCCTCAATCGGGATCCAGTTGGACATCGGATCAAATCCGGGAGCGAAGTGTAACGCTCGCAAATCGGATTCCAGCCAGGATCCTAATCCGGAACTATTAAGGACTCTGGTCAGAATCCAAATAGAAACTTTTCATAGGATCCAGGCTAGAATCCCGAACTTCTAGAACAAGATCTAGTTCGATATCGAATCGGATCCCAGAGACGAATGTAAAAATCACCAGGACATACCAATCCGTATAAGTTGAAGACGCTGGGTGTTTTCTGAAATCATTTGTTCAAGGATTTGACAAAGATTAGGTAAAAATTGGTGCTACCGTTTAACTGTAAAAACTTGTATATTCTAATAACATAATTTCGAACAAAATTCTTTACATCGAATAAAAAATTTCGAAAAAACAATATATAGACCTTGGAAGACTTTTATTCCCTGGAGAAAAGTGATATAGGTTATTTATTCTAAGTAATTATATGTAAATTAAATGGAGATCGTTCGAACTAAGAAAATACATAAATAATACATACATAAGAACATAAAAAACATTCTGCAATTTAAAAATGATGGAATAGAGGCTGAAAATTTAATAAAGTATATTGAAAAGTACCATTCTAACTTATATAAACTTTTCCAAGCAGCAATATTGGCTTAGAAGAATAATGATTCAGGAACAATTCTCTCATATGTCACTGCTGAACATAGAGAATTATATTGTTAAAAAAAATACCAGCTGAAAAAGTATTGGGCCGATTTGCAAAAAAAATGGAAACCTAAGACTTATTGAATTGAGAACCTACTAAGAGTAAAGTTTAAAGACTGGTAACTGGATTAAATAATGATGGAAAAGTAGTTGATTATTCTTTAAGGTATTGCAAGGGTTTGATATTAATGTTAATATGAACGTGTGATTAACGTGTTTCTTTTTACGTAAAGTAGGTTTCACGTAAACGCAAAAAAACACGTAAACGTAAAAAAATGCTGGCTACGCCAGTGGTGACGCTTTACCATGGGGATCTAATGCGATGACCCATTGGATCCCTATCATTAAGTAGAGACAAATATGGGAAACCAATTGGATCTCTACGACAATTACTGCACGGGTAACACTTTCCCTATGAAGTTTGGACTCCTGTACACTAAACTCCATAGTATTCACGCTGACAGTCCTGCTTTATCGCTACTCTAACAGAAATATCGAGAAAATATCGGAATCGGTATATAACGTACATTTGACCGTGAAGATGAATTCTCGCAATTTTTTCGTCCAGTATCTTGTAGCTTCAGGACAACATTAATCACTCATCGCCTAGCTCTGGGTTGACGAATCGCCTTTGCGGCTGAAGTTCACGAATGAAAAAAAATCCATCAAAGTAGCTGGGACGTTAAATTACAGAAGCGAATTTCTAAAATTATCTCCTGGTCGTAAAACACATGCGATCATCGCTTGGTCTGTGCAGACCAGATTTTAATGATGCACCAAACACGGTCCGATCGTCAGCCCTATATACTTCTATCTTACTTCCTGCGCGGGGTTGTGCTCGTTGTTTCAACGAACTGTTTCGACCGAAAAATCGTGCAAGTGTTGTAATTGCCACTCGGTAGTGTTGTCCTCGAAAATCAATAATCAAAAGTGTCCAAAAGAATTTGGAGTCTACGATGGGCCAGTGTATCTCATCAGGGAACACTTCGGGAATAACACGTGATAGATAAACGTGTTTACGGATGCTGGACATTCGAAGTAAACCTTTAAATCCGAACGTCAACTTTTATTGCCGAATTTACGATTCGACTGCGATGATTTATCGCCCATACCGGCGAGCTTGAATCGAAGAATCTGTGGACGACTTTAACGCGTTTGAGCTTCATGTGCAAGATGGGAGGTGGGGATAGGGAAAAGCGATTCCTGCAACAGGTCGGCGAGATCTTCGGTAAAGGAGCATATAAATGATATTTATGTCAACATTTTCTCGTATGCAACGGCGGTGAACAAGCCAGCTCAAAGCCCAACTTCGCTCCGTGAAGAATCTGACAAAGACTCGTTATTTCGTTTTTCTTCTTCTTCTTCTTCTTCTTCTCTCTGTCAAGTAGACACTGATCGGGTCGTTGTAGCCGGGGCGATATATACTCGCGCGGGCATATAGGCGAACCGAAAAAATCGGTAGGGCCACATTACGACCCCCTGCATCGAGCGGGGCTGCTCCGTGACGAATAAAGATCACCTAAATCTCCAGCCATTCCAATCCGAGCTCTTTGAAGACCTGTTCTTTTTTCGGATTTTTTTCAAAATTTCGTGGCAATTCAATGTGCAATAAGGCACTAAACGGTAAAGGAAAAGTATTAAATTGTGCGAGTGGGGAGCAATACTTTATTCATAGTTTGGACTTGCTCGCTAAATTATCACCATCAGCAAGTCCATTTTTCAATGATTATTTAGTATTTTAGTGATAGACGGAAGCTGCGCGCGAGTTTACAATAATTCGAATCATCTTCTTTTCGGCAACATATTCTTTAAAAATATTATATTTATTTAGAAAATACTATTGCAAATATTAATATTAAAAATATTTTTAGGCTCGTCGCGACGCATGTATGTGTGTATAAAAAATAGAGAGTTCTTAATAAACATTAGAAAATACAACGTCATTTACAATATCCCATTCTCGTGCATTTTGTTTTTTCTCACTTGAGAAAAGTACAGCGTTAAGGAGTTGGTACAAGCTTAAAGTTCCAAAAAGACGCTTTTTTATTGCGTCGTTTTATAGGCTAGGCTCTTAACTTCATTTTGCAACAAAACATTTGTAAAATTTCCGTAAATTGCCCGAGTTAGGAAGATTTTTGTGAACGGTTACTGCGCTACGGCGAACCGACCCGCTCCGATTTACCCTCTTTTTCTTTGCGTTATTTTCGATACTATGTTTTATAAAGCAGTATAAGTCTTATCTCAAAATATCTACGTTCGATTCACGTAAAATTTGCAGAGAGCGTAGCTTATAACATTTTTTATCGTATGATGGGATAATTTTTTCATGTATTTGCCCGTTTGTTAATAACAAATGATTGAAGTTATTTTTTTTGTCGAGAATCGAACTTTTTCTTTATAGTTTGCCGTTTTCGTAATTTTCAAAATTTCATAAAAGTGTCCGGCCACACGATTGTTCGATTATTACACTAAAATTACATTCTTTTATTTTCCTTTTCACATCACCCTAGTTGCCAGAACCACCAATCATGATTGGACTTGCAGCAATGGCGACACTTTGTTTAAACAATAATAACATAATTGTTTAGTAATATTTCCCAATTAAAAAAACAACTCAAACATGAAAGACTATGTATTAATTGTGTGTAAAATCCCGATCTTACCATCCCAATACTCTCATCAGAAAAAAATATTGTACATCGACCTGTTTTTTGACCCCCAAGCTTATGCAGACCCGTGAACTACATTCCCTATAAATTCATCATTTATTTCTGCCGGAAATTGCAGTACTTCGAAATTCGCGTATTAGGAGTGTGCATTAATTTATTTTTGGTTAAAACACGGCTTTATTGTGAAAAAAAATGGTTACTAATTGTTCATTCCAGCATCGTTAGCCACTACTTTTTCCCATCTTTCTGATAATAGGTACACGGAGAGAATTAAGAAGTAATTTTTGTCGTGAATTTCACGGTAAAAATTACCGTGATATATTTCAATGTGGTGACAAGTGAGAAAAGCATAATAATTCGTGTGCGACAAGTTTTTTTTAACTCACGTTACAGAAAATTTCAAATACGTAGCTAAAATTTTACTATACAAGAAGGGTAGCGCGCACGATAATTTTTACCGAGAGCACAATACATTTTCCTATAACACTCATTAAATTTTATAATAAATCTCAAAATAACTGTTATAAAGACGATACTTTTTTATAGACATTTTTGAAAGGCATAAAATCATAAAATGCACAGTAAAATTTCACTGATATTATATATTTTTTAAATTTAAGTTTTGCGTATTTTGTTACACATCAAAATTTACTAGAAAATCTGGCAAAATTTTCTATCTGAAGAAGAAATTTTATTTTATTTTCGTGAAAATCGGTGTTTTACTCAGTAATAATAAGCGAAGTTTCAGGGTTGTCATCTGGTTACCGTTACTGCACGGTAATTTTTAACATTTAATTCTCTCCGTGTAGATTCCACATCGAAATAACGACACATCTTTAGAGGCTATTCATGAATCACCCCATTTTTTGGTATCCTCATAAGAATGGAAGCGCAGCTCAGACAAGCCACGAGTGATCGATTGAAATAGGTGGTAATTGGAAGGAGCAATATCTGGAGAATGCGGCGGATGTGGTAGGACAGTTCATCTGGGACTTCTAACGTTTCCTCGATCGGTTTCGCAACATGAGGCCGAGCGTTGCCGTGTTGGAAAATCACTTTGTCGTGTCTTTTTGCGTAATCTATCCGTTTTTGTTCTAATGCTCGGCTCAATTATATCAATTGTTGTTGGTAATATTTGATGTTGAT
This sequence comes from Ophion ventricosus, assembly GCA_963932345.1. Classification (NCBI taxonomy): domain Eukaryota; kingdom Metazoa; phylum Arthropoda; class Insecta; order Hymenoptera; family Ichneumonidae; genus Ophion; species Ophion ventricosus. Next base: position 11,151,085 of record OZ010712.1, on the reverse strand, counting down.
CAACATTTAATGATTCAGAAAGTTCTTCTTGCGGTTGACTCGGGACTTCATCGCTTCCACTTCCTTATCTTCGAACTTTTTTGGCTGGCCTGGACGTTTCTTATCTTCCGTGTCAAAATCACCTTTTTATAGCGTCGAAACCAGTACTCACATGTTGAAATCGATGGAGCATAATCACCATAAGCTTCCGACAGCATTCGTTGATTTTCAGCAGCCCTTATTTTTCAAATACAAACAAAAAAGCAAAGCTTCCCGCAAATTGCATTTTGTCGGCACAAAATTCGACATATTCAACGCTAAAAAAAAATAACATCTTTTACACTTCGGCAAAATAACATATGCTGAAAACTAAAGCCACATGATGAGGCGTTGACATAATATTAGTAACAATATTACCCAACCCCATATAGTAGGGTAGGGAGAAGCATGTTGAGCAAGTTTGGAATTATGGCCCTGTAATTCTTTAACAGTCTGCTGTATAAAAATGAAACCTACTTTGGTGAATCGGAATTTTAGCTGCAAAAAAAGTCTGCAGACGAAATTCCTGTTATCCTTATTGTTTCACAGATAATCGCTTTCAAATGACCAAGGCCAGATTTGCTCAACCTGCCCCGATAGTGGAGTAAGTTGAGCATGAGTATGAGGTAAGTTGGGCAAAGTAAGAATTGCATTGAAAAATCAGACATATGCAACATGATTTGGTACAATGCAGTAATAAACCAATAGTTGCTTGTTAACTAGTTAGGTTTTGAAACATTAACATTAATTGCAATGAACTTTGAATTTTTTTTTTCATACGGTGGTAGAAGAAAATGTTTCAGTCACGTTTTTTTTACTTTTGAGTGCAAAAATAATTAAACGTCCCGTGTTACCGTCTTGTGCGCCGCATGGCAACGGGCGATGGCGTAAAGTATTCTCCTCCCCCATAACTCTCTTTCCGCCATTTGATGCACCCGCGTGCGGTGCTTAGTTTTCCACATATTTCGATTGCCCAACTTACCCGACTGCTCAACATAACCCTCCCTAACCGACTAGTTACGCCATCTCTTGAAAAACCCTTAGAATTAATGCATACGCCTAATAATTGGGAGCGTTGACAGAATTTTTTTCAATAACCCCAACCCTAAACAAAATCGAAACACGTTTACAGATTCTTATCAAATTCAATTCCAAATGTACTTCGACCATATTCTTCACACGTGAAAAATTGCATTCTAATATCGCAGAATTTTCGAGAATTAGATCCCTAAATATGGGATTCCTGAAAAAGAATTCACACCTTGATATACGGACTCGCTTGTAGACATTTGATCCACATCTCATTTTTCGCAATTTTAGAACGTGCTGGACACCCTTCCATTAAAATATCGAAAATTAGAATAATTATCGAAACACGGCTTCATACCACAGGAGGCAAAAACAATTTAAGTGAAATTAGGTTATGCGTAAAAAAATCGCTCAGCCCTTATTACGCGTTGATACGAAATACGTGGCTCAAAATACCAAAGACCATACCGCTTCTTAACTTGTCAATCATTTATTTTTGTCCGAACATTTTTTGGCCAGAAAAATGTGGCCGGAAGAGTCACCGAATGCTTGCATGGTCCGGCTCCTTGGGATGACATCGGCACAGTCAAAGTTCACCCCCTGTTGCGTCTCTTTGAAAAAACGCCGACGCGTATGTACATCCACACACACAGGTGGTCATGTATATATACATATACATACATCTACAAGACGATTCGAAAAGTTGGGTAACCGCCGGTCGTCCAATTTCTAGTAGTTTGACCATTCATATGTTAACTCGTAGATCAATACGGCTGTTATCGCATATCATACACTCCTAATCAGCTGGTTTTGGTTTATTTACTGCATAAAGCTCAAGTACAAGAGTTCGAACTCGTATGGGAAGGTGCTAGAACAAGGGTTCGGAAAATAGTGGCATTCATAGTGTTATAGGATAACACTATGAATGAATAGTGTTATAGGATAACACTATGGATAGGGAAGGTCGGGCACAGTGTGTCACTTTTTTTCTATCGAATTTTTACTCTCACCAAAGTAGTCTAATTAGAAACAAAAAGGTCATAACCGATTTTATAGACCTTTGGGCGTACAATAAAGCTACCATGTGTTTTTGCAAAAAGATTAAACATCCTAAAACAATGAGTTTGAAAAAAAATGCGGATTGGCTCACTTTACCTCACGGGTGGGATACAATGTGTCAGATAGATGGGTACAGTGTGTCAAGTGCTGCGAAACGTAGAGTACAACGAGCCGGTTGAAACTCTTATATTTTCCTAACACGGATAACAAATTTTCATGCATACCGATCATTTCACAACCGGTATTATTTGCTAATAACATTGGCAGTCGACTCATTGTGCTCAACATCTCGATGACACATTGTGCTCCATACAATTACCCCAGAATATTTGACGTTTTCCCGGCAAGCGAGATTTTTTTTTCGAGGCTCAAATTAATTTTGTACTTTTCATAATTCTTCGTGAGCTCCTATTGATTTTCTTTTAGGCCAGCCGAAATATAAATCACGGATCAACACAAAAAGTTTCGGATTTTATAAGCTACAAAACTCCGAGAAATCGCATGTGGTTGACAGTTGCCCGTGACACATCGCGCTTCTTCGGAGCGTCGCCACTTCTTTGTTTCCTCATTGGGAGTCGACTCATTTTGCCCCACCACTCGGTGACTCACTGTACCCCGCTAGTAAAATATTTGATTATTGATGAAAATGACTATTAATTAAACTACGAATGGAAACGCACAAGTCACTGAGTGCATCATAAATAATAAAACTATCGATTAGGACCGAAAACCGGAGCCGCTACAGAAAGTGTCGTTATATTTTACGATTTCCCGGCGGGTGAAATATTTTTTTTCCAAGCCTCAAATCAATTTTTAATTTTCAATAATCCTTTGTGAGCTGCTGTCGACTTTCTTTTAGGCTTGACGAAACCTAATATAAATCGCGGTCCAACACATAAAATTTCGGAATTTACGAGCTACAAACCTCCGAGAAATCGGATGTTGCTCACTGTGCCCCGTGACACAATGTGCCCCACTCTCCCCTACACCGACCAACTAATTGACTGAAGCTGATTTATATTTAAAACGAGTAAAGAATATATACTGTTGGAAAAAACTCGAATTGATATAATTTAGCAAAACAATCACAGGTGGCTTTAAAACCAATTACTTAGTTCAATATCGAATTTTGATGCAACAGAGAATTTTTCTAGTTTGTGGTACTTGCACACTGGTGTAACTTAGTTATGATACGGCTGTGCATAGAAGAGGTTGAAACACGATGAAAACAAAAGTTTTTATGAGTTTTGAGGGTAAGTGTTACTTTTATTATTTAAGATCGAATCAATCTTTGGTATTTTGAAAATTTTAAAAATAAATTCGTAATAATAAGTCAGATTTGCACATGATTATTCAATGGTGCTGTATTTTTATCTCTTTCCAGTGAATGTACACATGCCCTGTGTTCGATAATTCTCAAAGCAGAGGGAAAAATCTAACTCATCTGGTGAAAATTGGAAAATGAATTACTGTTAAAAATTGACAATGTACATATCGTCAAATGCCGTAAGATCATTTCATTCGTTTTTTTTTTAATTTTGACAAAATTTTATTTTCTGTTTCTCTGGTGAAACATCCTTTGGTTGTTTTTTGAGAATGTCACGTTAAGATGCAAAAAAGCTTTGGGTATTTTCTACCAAAACGTAATAACCAATATAATACTTATGTGTATAAGAATATAATTTTTGTGTAACACAGTTATCTCCAAATCAAGCATTTAATAAAAATACATAGTAAATCGTTATCCTTTATAGCGTCCATCTACACTACACTTCCATTCACTGGTAATTTCGTCCATTCACCGGCGATTTAGTCATTTTGCTACTTATTTATCTATACCTCCAATATTATTTCTTGCAATCACTTCGAATATATTGTTCTAGTATCAGAATAATATCTTTTGTTAGCTATAGCAATTAAAGTGTTTGTTTTGATAATATTTTCAATTTACAGTCCATCTGAATTCTATAGTATCGTTCTTCGTCCATTCACTGGTCGGTTAACCCTATTTCACTGCCAGGCTTACGCCGATTAAATCGCACCAACTAATATAGTAATATGCTAGTCTTGCAAAAACTGAAGACATCTATACAGTGAGAAGGAAAAATGATTATTTTTCATTTAAATTTATTGCAATCATTCGGACATGTTTACGAATACTATTTCATAGTTTAGGAAATAACAGATTAATTATAGTAAATAAAACTTAACGTAACGTATAGTTGGCAGATCTAATTAAAAATATGTATTTTTTGGTTTCAGCCGACTGGAAGTAATTTAAAAATACGCCTGCAACTTTGCCCTTGTGAAATAATCGATTAATTAAATTAAATTAAATTAAATAACAATTCTTACTTTTTTTATAACGTCACGCTCAGTCGTCTTGGTTTCTGTCCGAAACTAACGATTTTCAATGGGAGCTCCACTTTCCTAGGAGCTTGTAAAAATAGCCCAGCTCTTTTTGGATTGGATGTCATTAGATTAAGGGATAGCACCACTGTAAATAAAAAAAATCCATTTTTTGGCTCAAAAGATGCCTCAAACCCTCTAGAAAATGAGGCAAAAAGTTTTTTCCCGGAAAGTATTTTTTTTCATCAAAAGTTCGACCTCCCCCCTTAGCGCGTCAGACTGCTGCGAAACGACATTTCAAAACTTTGAACGCGTTTTCCTCGAAACATGATTTTTCGAAAACGGCACGCAGCATAACTCAAACAATTTTAATTTTTATTTCGTTTGAATTTTTAACCATATATTTGTAACAACATTTCGAAGAGAAATACGTAGGGGATTTTCGATAAGTTAGTTTTAACATTTTTTATTAACAAAAGATAGCCCTTTTTTGTCGAAAATTGAAAGTTTTCATTCAAATACTCTCCAATCTCACAAAAATCAATATTTTTAAAAGCCCCTACGTATTTCTCTAGCTATGAACATCAAGATTAAGTGGTTTTTTTTCAGAATCAAATTTACACCAGTTATGCTGCGTGCCGCAGAGCGCCGCAAATTCAACTCGCCTCGGGAAAATGGCTCTGGTGTCGCTATTTTTTTTTAAATTTTTCTTAAAAATGTTTTTTTTTGCATACTTAAATATATGCTCAATAACCTCCTCGAATATTATTATTGTATAACCTTTCCTTCCGTCTGAAAAAAATGGTCAACGAAAACGCTTTTTTTAGGCCATTACAGTGGTGTTAGGCCTTAAAGGAACCATTTCGTGCGCCGCAAAACGCACCAGCACTTTGTTACCTTACTAGCATCGGTTTGATGGTTCTACATGCTATTAACGCTAGTATAAGCTAGTGACTCAAGGCAAGTATTCTAGTCTAGAGGCCTAAATTGCGGGCGTTTTTTCGGGCTTGATTAAAAAAAAAAACAAAAAATATTTTGAGTATCCATTGTTCCACAGTCTTTTCATTGATGTTTCAAGAAAGTCCAAAATAAATGTTGTGCAGTAAAAATAAAACTTAAAAAAGTCATGGGCCTCCAAATATTAAAAAAAAAGCAATTTTCTTAATCAATAAGAATGTCATTATAGCAGGTGCCAAAGAGAAAAAAAAATTAATGACGACTGTCTGAAAAAAACTTCAATTTCGCCTTATTTTTTTTAAGTTTTTAGTTTTTTAACAATAGTAATAATAATAAATCCGCAATGCCCGAGGTAGGGACGATAGAGAGATATATACTGAAGGTCCATACCAAATTTGAAGTCAATCGGTTGAACAGAACTCGAGATTTTGTGTCAACCAGATTTTAAAAAGTAGTTTCGCGAAGAACGCATAGTAGTCTCGCCACAGTCACGTTGAAAAATTTATTCTCCGCTCAATCAATGAAAGCTTCGAAATATTGCGAGATATCCTTATAATATAGGTTGTACATCTTATCGGGATGTAAAAACTTATAAAGTCATGATGAAAGCGCCTAATATAATGTTTACCTAACCCTCACTTTTGTATCAGACTATACACTCCGGCTACTAATGCGTAGATACTCTGCGTATACGGATATGCACACAGTACTTTAATTTAGTTCTAGTCTGCTCTAGTCGCTTCGTGGCGCTAGCGTCGGTAGACATTGCTTAATTTAAATTGCTATATCTCTGAAGCTAGATGATATTCATGATGTTTTTTACCCACATCGTCATATGTTTCTCTGTGATTGATTTTTTTTTTTAATCTGTAGAAAAGTTTCGAAGTTATTACGTAAAACATAAAATTTTCCACTGCTCCCCATAAGAACACGTGTGAAACCATAAAATCTTTGATTGCCGATATCTCGAAAACGGAACGGTGAACCCTTTGAAATTTTGCAGGTAATCATTTAAGAGTGTCCTGAATGAGTCCTCAAAATTAAGCAAAGATCTATAGAAAAACGCCTTGGCGAGGCTACTATCTTAAAGTTATGAGTACAATTTTAGACAACCGCAACTATCTAAGTGACATAATGGCATGTTATTTCATGGTTCGCCTCCGAAACAATGATTTTTTAAAGCTCGTTCTTCGGCCAGTCAATCTGGCCATATTTGAATGACTATAATTTTATGAATATTGAGAATTTCGAAATTTCCCTTTGAGGACATATCCTTAAGAGTCTATACTTGAATAAAATACAAAGAAAATTGATTTTAAAAAATTTTTGAACTAGAATACTGCCTCAAGATAAACTGGAGATAGTACGATTAGTGATGTAAATATAAATACGTTGAATGGTGCGAATTGAGAGCAGCGCCACTCGAGCGGCCGCTTTGTGTACCGAACTTTTTTCAGACTCCGGTATTCTCTACAGGTCTTCATGTTTTTCTGATTACAATATTATTAACGTGTTGCACGTAATTTTGTATTTCTGTCGAAAGAAAAAAAATCTCGGGTGGGAAAACCAGCACGGTCAGAATGCTCACAAGGGACTTTGGAGTTTTTAAGAAAAAAGATGAAAGAGAATATGTAGTATATTATGTGACGATGAGGCATCAAGGCTCGTCTTCACCCGAAGAGCGAAAGGAGCACAGCGTAAAATAAACATAGGCGAATTGGATTTTGCCTGTAAATTACCGGCTAATCCACCGATTAGAAGCGAATTCTTCCGTCGGGGATGGCCGAGGTAGTTGACTCGTTGGTCGTAAATTATTAGTTCTTTTATGTACACCATCGTTGACGCTCTGTTGGTCGACCGGTGCGTCTTGAATGGGGGATTAATATTCCCGGCATAGGGTGACACAGTGCATTGACCAAATTGGTGGTACCTGGGAGAGCGAGAGAAAGAGAGAGAGAAAGAGAGAGAGAGAGAGAGAGAGAGAGAGAGAGAGAGAGAGAGAGAGAACTCTATATAATATGCCAGTTATTGAATAGAAGAGTTTCAACGCTGAAAACTGAAAAGGCAAAAATTTGGGATCGATGCTGGAAGTACTGAATACGCGGTTTCCCAATTTTCACGGTATAATTTTCACGGCTCTGTTCTCTATAGCGACCGTTCAATTTCTTCTCTTTCGTCTGTGATAATGTACTCTTACACGGAAATTACTGCCGCATGATTATTTTATTGCACTATCGTTTGGTGCTTTCTGCGAATATAATGGACTAAACGGATTCTAGAAAGAGGGGTGAAGTTACAACTGCCTGCGGACAGAACAATAAAAACGTTTTGTCTTCCTCTTCGTGCAGCGAATCAGATATGGATGCTATTCAATGTGTCGAAAAGGGAAACATGCACTTTTATTTGTACGATCATTTTTTTAAACTAAAACATCGGTAGCTATTTAGAAAGGGGGCCTGTCTGAAAAACATTTTTTGTTTGACGTTTAATTGTACAACTATGATCTGCTATGTATTATAAGAATAAATAATGTTTATGTCAAAGGAGAAATAATACTATAGTATGTGGCTGTAGAAGACAGAGATGGGCATAACAAAATTACAATGTAATTCAATTATTAATTTGATTAGAAAGTAATTGTATTACTAAGTAATCTCATTGAATTTTATTTCGTTACATTGAGATTGTAATTATTCAGGCCATATTATGAAATCAGTTATAGTGTATTTGATTATAAAGTAATCTCATTGGAATGTATTGAAATACTTTGTAATTTGATTACGTTGGTATTTGTTATAGTATAATATAAGAGAACATGTCATTTTATCTTCTAAAGTTGCATAAAAGGTGTGATAAATTATGTCTTGATTGAACTACAAAATCAAAATATTGTTCAGCTATTGACTGCTTAATAGTGTTAAGCACACCGACTTATTCGAATGAATATATAATAGATTAATTTGTAATCAGAATAACTTTCAATTAGATTACATAGTAATTAATTACACTAGGTACTTGTGGTAACTAATTACTTGAATAATCTGTTGCATCGTAATTAAAATATCAATTGCATTAGTAATTCTTATTTTGATTACTTTTAGCCCATCTCTGATAGAAGGCGCATCTAGTGATACATGCTGGTCTATCTGTGATTATGGCGAATTAGTGTTTGATTTTTGGTTTTTCTGGCTTTTCTTTTTTAACTTCTTTCGACACGGAATCGCTCTCGCAAGTCCAGTGGCTTTAATTCAGTGTTGCCAACTTGGTGGTTTTCCCACTAGATTTGGCGGTTTTGGAATACTCTTGGTGATCAAATGTATCTCCTTAGCGATTAGCGGATAATTTGATGATTTTCAGGTCGGGTGTGTGAACTTGGCGATTTTAAGGTAAATTAGTGAGGAAATTTGGCAATTTTAAAGTAATTTGACATCTATAGAGAAAAAAATTCAAAAGTTTTTTTTGTTATTTAATATTTTAGGGGTACATTTTAAATTTGAAGATGTCTTGCGAATTGTGAGGAATTTGTCAAGGTTGGTGTGCGTTAACGTTACTAAAAAACCCAAACTTCCAGCGATCGATTTATTACGAGCGGATATCGAATAAGCAATTAAGGTTTTTATTTTCAAGTAATCCTTCGGTAGAAAAAACACATAAAGGCAATATTGAACGCAAAATAATAAGTGTACGCGGAAGCATCCACTCCAGATTTGACTAATTATTTACCTTACGCAAACGAAAGTTCTTTAAACTATTAGGGTATGAGTCTGAATTTCATGAGTTCAACTTTGTCCTTATTAGTCCATTTGCCACTAAAAATCGATTCAATTTGATTTAGAAGCGAGCGTAAAGACGCTCGAATATATATATTGTTACACCGCTCACGGCGAACATTATATTTTTAAAAACTCCGACGAGACGAACTCTGAAGATTATTTATTTATTTAATGGTTAATTACAATCTTGAGGTTTTGTTAAAATGTTGTTGAATATTTAATGGACCGAAGACTTTGATGACCGTCTCGAGAAATGTCGATCGTTGGAAAATGGAATATCGAGCAACAGAGTGACGGCATCTGATTGATTGCTGATGAGTGACTGACTGTGACTGACTAAACGCGTCTATTTATATGGTCACGATTGCGTCTTCAGAAATGTTCGAGATCTCGATTGCGCATTTTGGAATACTCGGTCGCTTCGCTTGGTTTTCGAGAAAGAACAAGATGTTTGTGAGGAGTTCTTATCTCAAGGCTGGAGGTGTCACATTTCACCGTTACAATATATATATATTTATATATCTAAATTAAAAAACACAACAATTTTGAAGCAATCTCGAACAAATGTAGAATTACTATCTCTGTTATACACGTATTTTTATCTTATATTTCTAAGTAAGTTGAACAAAGTCGAACACCGAAGGGATTTTTCTTTTTAGTCAATCTCACATGTAACACAAACTTAATAACACAAATTTAATTATTTCTTATAAATACATAATGTTTATGAATAACCCGATCAAAGTCAAACGTAAGAAGTATTCTCCCCTCTTTTATAGTAAATTTTATGACGTTTTCTATAGAGTGAAAAAGTTCTATAAAGGGCAAAAAACACATTTTTTAACAATGTTCTCATAAAAATACCACTTTCTATTATCAATCTAACGATTCAGTGTCCATTCCAATCCAAGTTAAAATCGATTAAATTATTATTGGCTATATGCGGGAGTGACTTGTTCTGAGTTGTATATCTACTATTCGCTCCTTTCGAACCAATTTTCGTCAAAATTTAGGGCGGTAGCATGTAATCGTTACAGCATTTGCTATTTCTTTTTAAGCGTATTGTCAAGATAGCATTACTCATTCCCACCGACATTTTGTTTCTTAGGGTAGGGAGGGGCATGTTGAGCAGTCGGGCAGGTTGGGCAATCGAAATATCTGGAAAACTAAGCACTGCACGCGGGTGCATCAAATGGCGAAAAGCGGGTATGGACGAGGGAAACACATCACACCATCGCCCGTTGCCATGCGGTGCACGAGACGGTAACACGGGACGTTTCTTATTTTCGCATCCAAAAGTTAAAAAAAAAAACGTGATCGAAAGATTTTGTTCTACCATTGTACGGGTAAAAAATATTTCAAAGTTCATTGCAATTGATGCTAATGTTTCAAAACCTAACCAATTAACAAGCAACTGTTGGTTTGTTACTTTATTGTACCAAATCATTTTGCATACGTTTGATTTTTTTATGCAATTCTTACTTTGCCCAACTTACCTCATACCCATGCTCAATTTACCCCACTATCGGGGCAGGTCAAACGAATATCGCCTTAGTCATTTAAGAGCGATTATCTGTGAAACAATAAGAATAACAGGAATTTCGTCTACGAACTTTTTCCCCCCAGATAAATTTCGTATTGACCAAAGTAGGTTTCATTTTTATATGGAAGACTGTTAAGGAATTACAAGGCGATCATTCCAAACTTGCTCAACATGCCCCTCTCTGCCGTACCTATACCGGAAAACCGCTAGGAAAGTAAGCCTCTCAATGGATATTACTCGTCGCGCATCGCGTTCGGTGTTCCGGAAGAATTACGACCATGTTGCAGTTCATTGTAGTTCGCGGTTTTCAACGAAAACACATTCACCGATAGTGATTTCTGGTGGGAAAGGTGGCAGCGAAGCTTAGTAGTTTTTAGCGGGATTTACAGGCCTCTCTAAGTTGCATAACGACAATCCGAGTTGGCAACACTGCTTGAATTCCTTTAATCTTCTTGATATTGTTCTTCTGCCCAGTAGATTGAATGCTAACATGTTTGGATGGCTGCCAAGCTCGTCTCATAGCTTGTGCATATTTTTTGTGATACTCTTTTGACGGTTTCCATCCAAAGATCCTTGTGCAGTCGGGCGTTAGTGACGTACCAAAGCGCATTTGTAATGACTCTAAGAGTCTTGTCTGAAAAAAATAAATAAGATCGAACCACTATTTTGACGTATTTTTTCATACCCACCACAGATATGTCAAAACAAATTGTCGCTCACCACAATTATCGTAGAAAATTCCATTACAAGTTATTACATATGATTTATTGCAAAAGTAGAACCTTAACGCGTGTATATGTGTGCTTAGCTGCCTTTACCGTACGAAAGAAAGACAATCAATTGAAAGCTGAATCCGTATTGATTCATATGCGCTGTGGTTTCATTTCGCAATGTTTACCGAAATGGATCTAAGCAAGAGTTATGGATTCGGAAGAAGGAATAATCGGGACGTTAGTCCAGTCGGAATGTACATGAGACCTATTCTCGGAGGCCAGCACGTCGGTAATTTTTTGTAGGTTCTTTGGTTCACCAGGAATGTACCCTAAAGTCCCCCCCCCCCAAATGGTGTTTTGCGACCACCACAGATTGTTAAAAACAAAAAACTCAGTTTTTTAATATATTTTTTCGAATTGGTTTTATCGAAAAATGCTTCTTACAAAAGTTGTGCGGAATGATGTCACCTATAAAATAAGTCTTATACAAATATCACGTAGGATTTTTAGTTTAATGGCAAAGCACCGGTGAACGACAAAAAAATCTTTTGCATGTACTTCGTTTATTAATTAACTTGGTGTTCTGAAACTCAACCAGCATCTAGAAAAATCTATCCCCAAAAGATATCTGTAAATTTTATTGAGCTAGGTCATATAGTTAACGAGTAATAATGGATTTACGGCAATTCGGCACCTCCTTTTAGCAACTGATCTAAAAGGGCCACTTGGGAAAAAATTACGTTATGGTCATTAGCGTGTACATTCAAGATCTAATGCGAAAAAGTGATTTTTTTAATAAACAAAATATTTTTTTTCGAAGATTTAAAATTTTAGCTTATAAACAAATTGAATTCTGTACTTTAATTTTAAGGCTACTTGAAACATTCTTCCGGGTTCTTGTACGTCTCTGTGAGACGCGAAATTTCTAAAAAAAAGTAACTCGATATCTTCATTACATGGAGAGATATAGGCATTTTTACATTTCTTCAATTTATTATTGTTGTTATCAACATTTTCGCGGTTTTTCAAGTTCGTGAGCATTCTTAATACCTTTAGGCTTAACATGCAATATGATAAAAAACCCGCTGCAGTGTTTATAGCAATGCACATTAAGGCCTTATATACGCGAAAAATTTCAAAATTTTTCATTTTTTTTTATTTTTGGTTCCATTAGCCTGAACGGTTAGGAATATTTTAAGCTTTACACAATTGAAAAATTCCAAAAATTCCAAAAATAAGGTAAGATTCCACGATTCACTTTTTTTTTCCATGATTCACTTTTTTGAACCTTGTGAAAGTTCTAACTCTTGAACGAAGGTTCAGATCGCTTTGAAATTTTTACAACATATTCTTAGTATTATCACCTATCGTGTGAACCACAGAAACAAAAATTTCAATGACACAAAAAAATATAAAGAATAAAATACCGACAGAAAATTGAGTAAAAAAATGTTGTTTCGAATTTTTATTATACTAGTTTAAAAAAAATAATATTGTTGGTTCACACGGAAGATACATTCATTATGCAATTATAAATATGTTCATTTTTTTTTTCAGACACCCACATCGATGCCGAGAACTTTCACCATCAACGCGCGCGCAAAAAAAATACATTGCTTTATTATGTTAGATCTCCGCCATTTGTTAATATTTCTGATTTTTTTTTTCACATATACTTAACCATGTGCATAAATGATCTGTAAAAAAAATGTTGTCAATATATGCGTCATTTTTTTTTAGACGCGTCTGGAAAAGTACCCTCGAAAATCGGCGAAATCGCGTATATAAGGCCTTAAGATTGGAGCCGATCGTGTGCGTGCAAAATAGGGAGCGGCGTCGTCAGTGCGACCGGGACCGGCGTGGTGGGGGTATCGCCTCTCCCGCCACGCCACCCCTCGTCGGCTTAGTTAACTGTTTCGATATCTCCCTTAAAAATGGTTGTAGGAAGATGTTTTTTTTTTATTCTCCGTGTTTTTTCTTTTGCATTCCAAGATGCCCTTAAAAATCAGGATTTCTTAGCATTTAACCCAATAATTGTTGTTTACCTGTAATTTTCACGGGGACGACCTACATATAATCTTATATTAGAAAGGTGTGTCCCTTAACTTCATTTGACTAACTATTGTACACCAATTAAAGTATTACTATTATGCAAAATCTATATATTTACTATACAGTGCGCGACAATGAAATCGACGAAGATTTTTCGAAAGAATATTTTCTTTATTATAATAAATACATGTCGGAATATTTTCGTCGATTTCATCGTCGCACAATGTATAGTATACAGATTTTACATAATAATAATACTTTAGTTGGTGTACAGTAGTAAATTAAATAAAGTTAAGGTGCTCATCTTTTCAGTATAAGATCATTTGTAGTTCGTTCACGTGAAAATTACAGTTATGCAACAATTTTTGGATTAAATACTGAGAAATCCTGAGAAAAAATACGCAGAATAAAAAAAAAAACATCTTCCTACGACCATTTTTAAGGGAGATATCGAAATAGTTAAGTAAACCTCCGAGGGGGCCGTGGCGGGAGAGGCGGTACCCCCACCACGCCGCCCGGCCGCACCGACGACGCCGTTCCCTATTTTGCGTGCGCGCGATCGGCTTCAATCTTTATGTGTATTGCTATAAAGACTCTAGCAAGTTTTTATCATATTACATGTTATGTCTGAAGGTATTAGGAATGCTCACGAACTTGAAAAACGCAAAAATGTTGATAAAAACAATAATAAATTGAATATAATTTTTTTTTTTTCGTTCACCGGTGATTTGCCGTTAAGGGCGGGGTAAAGTATTAAAATTTTTTTTTTTTCATTTTTTTTTAATTTTTTAAATGAATGCATAATATCTCAAGAATATTGTGTTAAAATTTCAAGTCGATCGGAGGAAAATTGACGAAGTTATGACCATTTGAGCGTCTATTGCTCCATGCCGGGTTTTATACCTGGGCGGCGCACGACAGTAAAGAAGAAAGAGTTTTGCGTAGACAAACGCAAAAAGATGCTCTCGATCATCTTGATGGAAGCCTTTTGCTCTACGGACCTGTCGATGCCAGGACTTTGAGTGAGTATAAGAAAATTATCGAGTTTTATTTTGAATTTCTAAAAATTCAAAGATAATTGAAAAATCTGAAAAAATTCATACGCATTCAGAAAAATGAACGAATCACGAAAAAAAATTGGGTTGCGGGGAAATTTGTTGACTAATTTTTTTTTTCATCATTTTGTTAATAACATTTTGGAATTATTATTATGCAAAATTAATCTTTTGAGTACCTTTAATATGCATGAATTATCTCAGATTTTTATGCAATCGAGAAGTGTTCTCAAACTTATGTGCAATGAGCGCTAAGCGACCAAACTCTTCTGCGTTTTTCAAACCGTTTTTCTGAGACTTGTCATATTTGAAGTCCGTGTGCACGATAACTCAAAATCTACTGGACCAATCGCTTTGAAATTTTGCACAGTACTTCTTCACATAATTCACCAGGTATTGTCGAGAGCTTTTTTGTTTTTTTTAATAATTACTAATTTTTCAACAACAAATTAGCCGATTTTTTTTAGCGAAAATCGGGTTTTTGGCTCCCAAGTGCTACGAAAAATCGAAAAATCGAAAAAAAAAAAAATCCTCCCGTCATTACCTCGAGAAACATCTCCTTTAACAAATGCATTTTGATTTTTTTGTTTCAGATGATTCTGTTGCGAGTTATGGTGCACACCGCAAACCAACTTTTTTTCGAGGCGCCTCCGGGGTTTAATTTTCACTCGCTCAATTTTGAATATTTTGCAATGCAAATTTAGGAGAATGTTGTTCAAATGTTACTTTATTATATGTAAATTTTTCAATAAACGAACACTATCCGTTACGCCAAAAAAAAATCTTAAAAACATGCCTTTTTTTCGCCGAATTAAGTTTACCCCGCCCTTAAACTAGCAATCCTGCGTGATTTTTGTATAGTACTTATTTTATAGGTGACATCATTCCGCGCAAATTTTGTAGAAAGAATTTTTCAATAAAACCAAATCCAAAAAAAATATCATTTCAAAGCCGAGTTTTTTGTCTTTAACAATCTCTGGTGTTCACAAAACACTATTTTTGTTTGTTTGAAAGTTTAGGGTACATTCCTGGTCACCCAAAGAACTTACAAAAAAATTGGCGCCGTGCTGGCCTCTGAGAATAGAAGTCGGTCGAGTTTCTGTACATTCCGACTGCAGTACGTTTCTTTGACATACCACCAAGACGTAAACATTGTCGGACGCCTTACCATTGTAACCCTTAATACAATATTATCAGTACGATTATTTCCGACTTCTTTTGCTTCGTACCTTGATCAATGAAAGAAAACGACAATTTTTAATAGCGTATTGATGATTATGAGGTAAAAATATGCCCGAACGGGGGTTCAATTTTGTTTTTCAGAAAACGCCCCTTTTCTGGATGTTTACCAAAATTTCTATAAAAATGACCTGCGGTATCTGGGTTTGTGTTTATTCATTGCATAGTTAAATATAATGGTTTTAATTATATACTTTGTATTGTTAGAAAATAAAATTTCGAGGTAAAGAGAATGAAAACTGTTATTTTTATCGTCTTCGTGGAGTCGTTGATACTCGCTGCGACATCTAGTGTACTGGAACTCGATTTTTACTCCCGCAGTGACCTCGCCGATATAACAAAACTTAATCGGCGGTTGGTAAGTTTTGTTCCTTCCCTCCTTACCGACGGAGTACAGTGGTACAAATCCTCCGGTAGATATCGGTTTGACCGATAAACTTGAATCTATATACCATTCGACTGTATGACATGCGACCCAAAATGTCATTAAGTCCATGTGTCACACGTCCAGTCGGTAAAAATCCTACTGCCAAGTTTTCTCCTAGACGGATCATATTTCGGGCAAAAGAAGAGAAAGCGGTTGTTCGTCGTTCAACAGAGCGAAACGTGTTTCTTTTCGTTTTTCCCAAAAATCAACCGTTTCAGAAATCATTGGGAATCTGCAAATCAGCTATCTCTCTCGCACTCATGGCCGCTCGGTCGGTGTGACACTTAGACTTAAGGCCATGTGTCACACGTCCAGTCGGTAAAAATCCTACTGCCAAGTTTTCTCCTAGACGGATCATATTTCGGGCAAAAGAAGAGAAAGCCGTTGTTCGTCGTTCAACAGAGCGGAACGTGTTTCTTTTCTTTTTTCCCAAAAATCAACCGTTTCAGAAATCATTGGGAATCTGCAAATCAGCTATCTCTCTTGCACTCATGGCCGCTCGGTCGGTGTGATACTTGGCCTTAAACCGAAAACAAAAGCTTGTGTAGCTGAGGGTAACGTGACTTCTGCTATTAGAGATAGCTCAGAACATTTAACGACGGAGTAATGCAAGAAGTCGACCGGTGGCGGCTAGCGCCATCGGCGAAAACAAGTATTAACCCCTAGGGCAGTTTTCTCGTCTGATCGCGAAGGGCCAAAAAGAAACCAAGGGCTCGCTGCAGAGCTAGCGTCTCGCCTTAGTAATTCCTTGGGATGCACGTGGAGAAAGAACAGCGGCTAACGTTACCTCGAGGGAGGCTAAAGTAGAGGAGTCCGAACTGTGTATCTCATAAGTGACTACAAAAACGTGGTCAAACAGAGATGGCGCCACTATTGCTAAGACTGTGGCGGTCGCTGATAACAACGGAACCCTCCTTACCGACACGACGACGTCGCAGCAGAGAGCACGAGCCTGCTAGGCAAGTTTCCCTTTCTCTCTTACCTACTAAACCCTACGGTTTAGAGTAGCAGCGTTTCAACGATACTTCCTGCATGGTCGCCGTTCCGCGAGTACGCGTCGAACCGTTTTCGTTCCTTGTACAAATCGTTTTCGTTCTTTGTACATTCTTCAGACTTATATTAAATAAATAATCATCCTAGGGTTAAACCCCTTGGACTATTTTGTACTGCACCTCGACGGTGCCCACAAGACCTCGAGGAGTGAGCTACGTATGCATGTCGTGTAAGAGAGATGAAAGAGGAACGAATGCGCATCCTAGCTTCCATGGCAAATACCAGCCAATACGGTAATATACACAATATTCGAACAATTTGAGGATTGTTAAAATCAAATTTTCGAGACAAACCAGCCTTGATGTTGAAAAGAGGACACATATTTTATCTTTAAAACATTAAAGCATGTTTTTATCTTGAAAATATTAAAGCAAGCAATATCGCTTCGAATTTATATTGTTATTACGGTGCTTTTCTCAAATCGAAAAGTAAATACTGGACATTTTTTTTAAATTTCTTGCAGCAATGAGTAATTGCAATTTGTTTTCTGTGATTTTCTTTATATATTCATTCAAATATATTATCGTAAGAATAATCACGTTACCGTTTCGCTGATTGTGAGTTTTAATATAAACAGATCGCAAAGCATTGTTCTTTGATTGGGAATAATTTACCATCGTATTGACCTGAGTAAAAAAATGTATTCAAGAATAAAAACATTATTATTTAAGACGTTTTCCACCGTTCGTTGTACAAGAAAACAGTACAGGACAATTTTTTAAATTACTTACGGCCACGAGTAATTGCAACTTCTTTTGTGTGATTTTCTTTTCATTTTTATTTAACTCTAGAACTCATGACTAGGGTCCGTTTGCACCCCAATTTTTATGCAAAAAATGAGGTTTTTTCCGATTTTTCTGTTTTTCAGACTTTAAATAGATTTTTCACTAATAAAATGTTAATAAAATCAGATGGCTCGCACACAATTTATTTTCTTATGAAAATACGAAGAAATTGAGGTATGATAAGGTCCATTTATCCCCGTAGGACCGGTTTTATGACAGAGAAAAGCACGGGGTGCATATACACCCCAGTAATGCATTTGACGGTAAAAAAAAATAAGTCATAAGTTGTAGGGTTAAAAATCGTTATCATAAGAATGATCGCGGTCCCGTTTCGCTATTTGCGAGTTTTAATATAAACAGATGGCAAAGCATTATTGTTCTTTAACAGCAGGGATTAATTTACCGTCGTATTTACCTAAGAAAATAAAAATTCATTAAAAAAAAAAGTTATTTAAGTATTATTAGAGACATTTTCTACCGTTCGTTGTACGATTGAACATTGTTATAATGAAAATATTTTTTTATCACTACGTATTGCATTATCCTTATTTTCGACATTTTTCACCGTTAATTGTGCAATTAATGCACATTGTTCATTGTGCATTGCTATATGGAAAATATTCTTCTATCATTACGCATTTATGGAGATCTCTCTGGTATATATCCTTTTACATCTCTCTCGCACGCAGCCTACTTCTCAAGTATCATTCTGCCTCATACACAGCTCACTTCTCATGATTTATTTGTTCCGTTTCTGTCACACGCAGCTCACTTCTCGAGGTCTTAGCGATAGTGGCCCTGTTTGCCCACGTTTTTGTAAACACTTTTTTCAAATCTCTCCATAAGAGTTCGGACTCCTCCTACTCTAGCTTCCCTGGTTACCTCTGTGAAAATGGCCCACCGAAAGTAACAACCATGATTTCAATTATGTTCAATCTTTGTTAGACATTTTTCAGTGCACAAATTTATAAACAAAATTTGATGTGAAATTGCCCGATTTTTTTTATTTTGACTTTTTCGGGGTTCGATCGAAGCGCAATCGTTTGTTGGTTATGAGTATCATAATTAATCCTTTGTTGGTTCTTCGTATTGTTTAAAGTCAATAGATCAATTGTTCCTAACCTTTTCGTGACCAAGGATCATAATAATTTCTTTATCCTAGCAGGGACTACCAGGTACTAGAATGATAAACTGTGTTTATCTTTAAATACACTTCAATCCAAACTTTTTACGTGTTCGTAAACTGTTAAGTAACATGCACTAAGGATATTTTTTTAGGTGGTATTTTCTGAAAATAAAACAAATATAATGTCGAGCATGAACGATACGGAAACTATTTTTTTTATAACGTTTGGAATTAATTTTTATTGTTTGCTAAAAGTTGAATATTTAATCCCAGTATAATATTTAGTCCCGTTGAATATTTAGTCCCGTCATTCGTTATCACTAGAAAAATTCCCATACGACACGAATATAGAGTTATCGATGAATTCGTTAAGAAAGTTTTTTTTTTATAATCGCGTTTACCTGGCATAATTCTGGGAATTCGGCGAAAACGAGCGTAATTCGTGATGGCCAGAAAACTTCTCATATGACAGGAAAAAAAAGTTATCGATGGAATCGTGAAGAAACTTTTTTTCGTCAAGTTAAAAACAGATTTGGTTTTTTTTTAATATTCGCTTTTTCCCGGCTTAATTCTGGGAATTTGGCAAAAACGCGCGTAATTCGTGATCACCAGAAAACTTCTCATATGACAGAAATAAAAAGTTATCGATGGAATCGTGAAGAAACTTTTTTTCCGTCAAGATGCAATCACATTTGGATTTTTAATATTCGCGTTTTCCCTGCTTAATTTTGGGCATGCGGCGAAAACGAGCGTAATTCGTGATCGACAGAAAAATTCGCATATCACATGAATAAAGAGTTATCGATGAATTCATGAAGAAACTTTTTTTTCGTCAAGATAGAAACCGATTTGGTTTTTTAATATTCGCCTTTTCCCGGCTTAATTTTGGGTATTCAGCAAAAACGAGCGTAATTCGTGATCCCCTGAAAAATTCCCATATGACAAGAGTATAGTAATTTATGCTACAAGTGCGGGAAACAACGAATTCCATCGCGCGTGAAGTTGCCGCATGAGCCGAAGGCTTATGGTGCATTTCACACGAATACGAGTGTGATTTGCAGCACGAGCCGAAGGCGAGTGCTGTAGCCACACGAGTACGAGTGAGAAATGCACCATAAGTCGAGGCGAGTTCGGCAACTTACGCGCGATGTAATTCTTTTTTTTTCGCACATGTCCCATACATTATTTTTTGCAATGACTGTTTCGAAAGTGGGTTTTGAGATTCAACAAAACCAATAACCAATAACCATAACCAATTCTTATTTTTTCACATTTCAAACGTCAACTGTGGTAAGTTGACGTTTCATATCACATGAATGTCGCTATATTCAAGTTTGTTCGATCGGTCCAAAATCGTAGAACAAAAAACTATCAACCGTGAAAAAAACCGTTTTTTCGTGAATCAATGCGGTAAAGTGAGCTATAAATAGATTTTTTTCCGCACTAGTGCGGGAAAGTCTCGCATTCCCGCACTAGTGCGGGAAAGTCTCGCATTCCCGCACTAGTGCGGGAAAGTAAGCATCGTTGAGAAATAAGCCACTTTCCGCACGCTAAACACCAATCGAAAATCGCACTTTCGGGGCAGGCATTGCGAAAAACTTTTTTTGCAATGCCTGCCCTGAAAGTGCGATTTTCGATTGGTGTTTAGCGTGCGGAAAGTGGCTTATTTCTCAACGATGCTTACTTTCCCGCACTAGTGCGGAAAAAAATCTATTTATAGCTCACTTGACCGCATTGATTCACGAAAAAAACGGTTTTTTTACGGTTGATAGTTTTTTGTTCTGCAATTTTGGACCGATTGAACAAACTTGAATGTAGCGAAATTCATGTGATATGAAACGTCAACTTATCACAGTCGTATTTTCTGACAAGGAAATGATCTGAACTGACCTGATCTGATACTGATCCGGAATTTACGCTGGTTATATGCGAGTTCTTATTTGAATATAATTGTTATTGGTTTTGTTGAATCTCAAATCCTACTTTCGAGACAGTCATTGCAAAAAATAATGTATGGGACATGTGCGAAAAAAAATGAATTACATCGCGCGTAAGTTGCCGAATTCGCATCGCCTTATGGTGCATTTCTCACTTGTACTCGTGTGAAATGCACCATAAGCTTTCGGCTCATGCGGCAACTTTACGCGCGACGGAATTCGTTGTTCCCCGCACTTGTAGCATAAATTACTATTTTGTCAAGATGCAAGCAGATTTGGTTTTCAAATATTTTTTACAGGTCCATCCCTCTCAACACGGATTTACTATTAGAATCGCCCTAATCCCGTTATTTCCGTGAGAAATCTTCGAAAAATGTATCGGGTTTCCATTTACCCCTTTTCCCGGCATAATTATGGAGATTCGGCGAAAACGAGCGCTATTCGTGATCAGCAGAAAAATTCCCACATCATAGGAATAAAGGGTTATCGATGAATTCATGAAGAAACTTTTTTTTCGTCAAGATGCAAGCAGATTTCGATTTTTTATATTTTTTACACGTTCATTCCGATATGTTTTACCCCCTCAACACGAATTTACCGTTAGCCTCGCCATAATCCCGTTATTTCCATGAGAAATCGTCGAAAATGTATCGGGTTCACATTTTCGCGTTTTCCCGGCTTAATTTTGGGAATTCGGCGAAAACGAGGGTAATTCGTGATCGGCAGCAAAATTTCCATGTGATAGGTCCAAATTTTCATATGATAGATCCAAAAGGCGGAAAACGAACGGAGATCAGTGAAGCGACTGGCACTTTATGGAGAAAACGATTACGAAGAGAATAACCACAGAGTGGAGTTCTGAATTAAAAGGGCCAACGAGTTATCGATGAATTCGTGAAGAAACTTTTTCTCGTCACGATGCAAACAGATTTGGATTTTTAATATTTTTTATAGGTTCATTCTGATATATTTTACCCCCCAACACGAATTTACCCTTAGATTCACCTTAATCGCGTTATTTCCATGTGAAATCGTTGAAAATTTATCGAATTCCCATTTTCGCGTTTTCTCGGCTTAATTTTGCGAATTCGGCGAAATCGTCGGTAATTCGTGATCAGCAGAAAAATTCTCATATGATAGTTCCAATTTTGAAATTCCGCCAAAAGTCGGAACATGAACCGAGCTCAATGAAGTGACTGGCACTTTATGGAGAAAACTATAGAGTGGAGTTATAAATCCAAAGAAATAAAGAGTTATCGGGGAATTCGTGAAGAAACTTTTTTTCATCAAGATGCAAACAGATTTGGGTTTTTAATATTTTTTCAGGTCCATTCCGATCTATTTTATCCCCTCAACACGAATTTACCGTTAGATTCGCCCTAATGCCGTTATTTCCATGAGAAATCGTCGAAAATGTATTGGGTTCCCATTTTCGCCTTTCCCCGGCTTAAGCTTCAATATCCACAACCCTTGCATTGTTTCCTTCGCGTTTACTATCATTGGTCCGAAAAGTCCCAAGGGGTCGTATATTTTGGCTAATTGCGGCAAGTTATTCTGCTTCGTAGCCTTGCCGCATTCTGCGATGTCTACTGATTATTGTAAGGTATCCGATGCTGAATTCAAAAGTAGTCCTATAGTCTTCAATGTTTCTTCCTTGTCCCATATTAGCAGGTGATCTGCCTTGTCATCTCTCATTGAGTGTTTAAGAATTGCCTCGTTGTTTGCCCGCCATTTGCGAAGGGGAAATCCAGCTTCTTCGAGCAGGCCTTGCGTCTTTAATGCGATCGCCTCTTCAACCGTGGAACAACCTGTAAGAACATCGTCCATATAACAATCGCTTCTCAACACTTTACCTGCATCAGGTTACAGTTTAGCTTCTTTTTCTTCGGCCTATTGTTTCAACCATCTGATTGCGAGAAACGGTGCTCATGACGTTCCATATGTTACGGTGTTGACTGTGAATGCCTCCACATTTTCATTCGGATTATCTCGCCATAATAACAACTGTAATTTGCGATCTTGTTCGTTTGCCACATCATTGCCATGTCCGCAGTTAATACGTACTCATGACGTATTAACAACCCGTATCTTGGTTGTAAGGCTCGCAGCTCTTATCGCTGGTTGGTGAGGGAGGTAGAAATTCTCGTCTGTTCCCGCGATGGATTTTGTTGATACCTTGGTCATGTCTCCCATAGCGCGATAATTTTCCAGAAACTCGATATATCCCCGTTTACGGCTCTCGTTGCGCTTTAAACGTCGCTCCAACGTATAGAGTCTTCGCAAGACAAAATCTTCCGAATTTCCTAAATTTATTGGCTCGGTCTTTGGCAGTCGTACGACGAATTTACCGTCATCTTGTCTCGTTGTTGTCTTTTTGAGGTATTCTTCACACGCCTCTTCCGTCGGTGTGTAGAATTTCTTTGGCTGTTGCTCCTCAATTTTCCAAAATTTCTCTAGTTGATCATTGAGGGCTTGTGTGTTAACTAAGTACCACCTCGAATGCAACGCTGATACTTTGGGTTAGACCAGATCTCCTCATCTATCCCAGTAGGGTTGTTTGACTGTGTCCAAATTTTTCTGACCGATGCACAAAAGTTTCCAGAAGACGCCTCCGCCGCTCAGCAGATCGACTGGACCTGTAATATAATAGTTCGGATCATGTATGTAATATAATAGTTCGAGTTCAATTATACTCGGGGTTTTCGGTGTCTCTGCATTGATTCTCATTTGAGGTAGGTTTTCCGTAATGACCGGTAAAGTCAAGCACTCGACCGACGTGCTGAAACTGTTATACATAGATTGAATACGCATTTCAGGCGATTCCTTTACGCTCGATCGCGATAACATGTACCGCTCAATGAGATGTTAACTCTTTTCCATCGTAGACCTAGCATCCATGTGAGGTCTTCTGTTATAATGTTTGACTGTGATCCCGGATCCAACAGTGCTCGACATGGTATTAATTTTCCCTCCGTATTCCAAATCTGAATCTGCGCCGTACCTAAAACAACTTGGGAGTGTATCTCTTCGATCGCATGGTTCGCGACGGCAGTTTCCTTTTGACTCGGTTCCATGTTTTCTGCGTTGCGGTAGCTCGTGAGCACAGTTGTCGTCTCGTTTTTCTGTGCTGACTTTCCAACCTCCTCCCGTTTGTCGACATGCAACAACTTTTATGCTTTTCGGAACACTTCTGACACGTTGACGCTATACATACTTGAGAATAATGCCCCTTTTTCAAGCAATTGAGACATAACTGTCGTTTTCGCGCTTCTTTTCTTTTTTCGGCCGGCAACAATTTACTGAATTCCTCACAATGATATATATAGTGCTCGCCTCGACAGCATACACACGATGCTCGTATAGTGGATGCAAGACTTATTTTTTTTCAAACCTTTCAGGTTGTTTGGCTTACTTGTTTCTTGTTTTGGCTTGGATCCTTCTACGAGCTCGAGAGTGTGCGACCGGTGCGTCAGGAATTCGAATAAATCGTCGATCGTCGGAGGATTGTCCGTATCGCTTTTTCCTGCTCCCAATTCCCAGTTTCGTTGCGTTGTTTAATCGCGCTTGTTGCTGATCATGTATCAAAATCGTATTCCACTGCGCTACTGGCTCTTCGAGAGATTCAAGTGCTCGTAAATGCGTTCGTACCATGCCGATGAAACGTCGCAAAATGTTGTAATTCGTCGATCTTCTGACGTGCTGTAGCTCAAACAATTCCTTCATATGCGTGTTGATAATTAGCTTTTCATTTTCATAGCCGTCTCGCAATAGGTTCCACGCAACGTCATAATTTGCATCGGTCATTTCCAAGGTTCGATTGACTGCAAAGCCTCCTCGCTCGGAGCGCTTCGCAAATACTGCAGTTTTTGTATTGGTAAAAAAAAGTTCGATTAGTCAAAGTGGGGTGGCTAACTTTGGGGAGGTAGCCTTCATCCTAACTTGATCCTCGTTGCTATTACCACATTGGTCGGTGACTTATTATCGGAGCGCCGCTGGTGGTCGAACTTTGTACCGGAACTTTTTACATTTACGCGGACGCTTTTTCCACGGCTTCCTTCATGGAATTTGGATTTTTGTGGTGGGGAAAAACCGGACGTCTGTTCTTTCGGATTATATCAAGGGGACTCGAGACAGGCGACCAAACTCGTGGGGTGGCGATAGGCTCGTTTGTAACCGCCGCCTAGGCGTCGCTGCTGATCACGGTCTTACATTCAGGTCTGGAAACTCCGGTGTTTTTGTATGGTGGAAAGTAGTGTCATCGTTAGTGAGGCAAAACCATAGTTCCTCATCTATCCACTGGAAGCGCTGTCACGTAGAAGTATTGTAGATACAGATATACAGCAATTACCGTAACAGCAATAGATCCTCTCCTCAAAATCTCTGTATCGTGTTACCATGTTCCGTTGTATTGTCGAAAGAAACTAAACGGTCCATTCAATTTAGAAAATGCCTAATGCGTGCATCATACGGAATGGTCAGAAAAGTTTTAAAACGTTTAGATTTAAAACTTTCTACAGTTTAGACTTGGACGGCTAAACTTTAGAAAAAACGTCTAAAGTTTATACTTGGAAGGCTATCCAAGTCCCACATGACGAAGAATTGCCCCGAAAATGGTAAGTCGCAATTCTCAGGAATCAAGTGTTAAAGACGTCGCAACACGTTTGCGAACGTCATATTGCGAGCCACGAAGTATCTTGTGAAATTGTGTAAAACGGAATCCAGATCCACAAATTCTCATTGATGTGAGTATGAATTGTTTACATATCTAGGCTTATAGACTTTATTTTTCTGTTTTGTATAAACCAAAAAATTGCACAGAATCGTTATGCCGTTAATTTATAACACAGTCGAGCATACGAGAAATACAGTGTACTGCAATAATTGTCATTCTCACCATAAGATTAGGAGTAAAAAAACTGAATCATTTTCCATTCATATCGCTCTTAAGGCCACGTGTCACACCGACCGAGCGATCATGAGTGCGACAGAGATAGCTGATTTACAGATTCCCAATGTGCTCCGAGACGGTTAATATTTCGGAAAAAAAGAAAAGAACCACCTTCCACTCTATTGAACGACGAACAACGTCTTTCTCTTCGTTTGCCCGAAATGTGATAAGTCTAGGCGAACAATTCGATATGGTTTATATCGAAAAATATGCTCCATTTCACAGCTGTTCGAACCTGCGTTTGATTGGCCAACTTCTACGTAGCAGCGCTTCAGGTGGCAGAAGCGAGAACTGCCATTTTGCCACATTATTTGCTCGCACCCGACAAGTTTCCAGACTGCATGTAAGACCGTGCTCCTAATCCGTGCGCAATGCAGTACGGTGCAGATTAATAATTCGAGTCTCCCACATGGTCTCTCCCACCCGCTACAAAAACCAACATTAACGCCTCTCTTGATTCGTAACCCGTACGGTTTACTGCGACTAGGTTATGCACGATGCACGCGACGCACAGGTCGGACCGCGCAGATCCATGACAGAACTCGAGACAAAATTTTCGAGCCACGCTCAACCCGCAAAATTGAAGCGCCCTTCCCAGAGCAAAGATCGGCGATAGCGGATTATCGGGTTCATAAACGAGGGTATAATGTTTAGAATACCAATACGTTAGGGCCTCCGATGAACCTCCCGAATGGCAGAAACTGGACATTATCACTCAAAGGGGGCCAATGCAGAGCGCAAATAAACCTGCAAAACCCCAGGTGGGCCTAATTCGAGCGCTTCCGCAGAACCTACTGACCCCCCTCTCGGCCTACTGTAGGCGCACTGTAGACCATCGGGACCCTCCATTCAGCGAAAACGTATTTATTTCGTCATTGAACGCATTACCGACCAGACCACTATGGAGTGTTGATGGAGGAGATATCCTATTTGGGATGAAAGCAGGTTAGGTGGGGTTGAGGCAACGGACTTGAGATCGAAAGCAGGATAAGGAGGCCTGCGTTCTGCACGTTTTACTGAAATTGTGGGTTGAAAGAAGATTTGAGAGGACTAACAGAGGCTACACTAGACCAAATCGAGTCCTCCTCATCGCACTGAACTCGACAAATGTTGTTTGGTAGAGTCAACGGAAGCTGACAGCTTGTACGTTACAAAAAAATGGGTCCTGCGAGTGGTCAGAGGCGTCTAAAAATGTTGACTCGGGAATGAAAGTAGAAATGCGCAGGCGCGCTATGTGTCTTGCGGCCAGCAGCGACGCCTAGGCGGCGGTCATATATGATGCCATCTCAAACACTAGGCTTGGATAGGAGTTCAGTCTTCTGTCTCTAGTCTTCTTGGATTATATTCCTAATTGAGTTTTGTCATCGCGTGAATGAAGAAACGAAAGCCCTCAAAAATTTCCATTCTTCCTAATCCTGGCGGATCGCAGCAACACGCCAGCCCCAACGCTGTCACGGATATCGGCTGCTTTACATTCCCGAATGGTGATAGATACGAAGGAGAATATGAAATTCGTGGCGAGCCTCTGAGCATAGTCAGACAAGGTTAAAAAATGAGACCATACGTAGGAGAACATATTTACATTTTGATCAGGAAAAGACGGTTCGTGGATTTTATCATTAGCGGGAAGATCGGAAGTGCTCGTAGAGTCAAGTGTGATTACGGAGCCTCTGTCACGAACGTCTCACCTCCAGAAAAAAATATTTCAGTTAGGTAGTCAGCCCAGTAGCGTTTTTTTTAAATTTTCAAGTCGGTACACGGCCCAGTAAGCGTTTTTTTTTTATTTCACATTTTTTAACGAAAAACTGCCGAGAAAAGGCCCAATTTAACACTTAATTTTGAAATAGCCACTATTTTGTTAATTTTAATCGAAAGAAAAAATCCTCCGTACGTCTCTACAGTTTTTCATACTGATTAACAATCTTTTTAGTTTTTTTTTCTTTCAGACAATTTTTGTAAGCGTAGGACTTACCACCTCCAGGCGCTATTTTTTTAGGCATCATTTTGCAGTGGTCAAAAAAAGTTATATAAAAAAAACTAAAACATTAAAAAATATTTTTATATACAACATAAGTAATTTGAACAAACAAAAAATAGTCGGTCTGATTATCGTATTTTATTAAATAAAAAAATCATGTAAATCAGAATTTTTCAAGCCAGTCACACTGGAATGGTTAATCTATTCATGAATACGGTCATTTATTTCTCAACAATAACAAAAAATAAATTTGTATTACAGAGTAAACAGACATATTTACAATATGCTGTAAACTCCGACACTGATGGATGTGCGGTTGGGGTTCGGCTCCGGCGGTATTTCGAGTTAAGCAGCATTGCGCATGCCCAATACTCGGAGCGGTGACCACTTAGCCGTGCACCGGTGCATGGCTAACCGGTACGGGCTCTTCCCAGTTTCCCCGTACCCTCGGCAAATGAGATATAGTGTAGCTTAAGACGGCTGTGGACGCAACGGAAGCTAGGTTAGATTAGCCAAGTGCGGGTAGGGAATGATAGGAAAGGGTTCAATTGAGAAGGGTAATACGTAAAACCTCGCAAGAGTATACATTGGAACAGAGGGGAAAACATTCTATAAACTCTTTTTTAAAAACTGCACCAGTTTTACGGTATTTATTTATCGTTGTGCAACAAATAAGTTTTGTACAAAACTACCTATACTTTTATAATAAAATGGGTTTTGACAAGCATGCGTATTACTAATTTAAAAAAGAGGGATCTGCTTATGCGTGCACGCAACTCGGCCCTTCGTGACGGAGCCTCCTTAAAACTACATTATTTGAACAGTATGTTTGGCAAATAGCGTGATTCATGTTACCTTGAGGGTTCAAAATGGTAATCATTGTATAAAATTTACGACAGTTTTGTAGAAATGGGTTGGAGGTTATGATAACATGAGTATATTTATTGGGGACGTTTTCTTTTCAAAGGTCGTGGAATTTACGCTACGGACGACTTTAACAAGTACAACTGTGTCTGGGTTGCCGACAGGATAGGCGTCAATCTCAACATCCGGTTATTATATTTAAAAAATGATAATGTCAAATATTGAAGTTCTCGAAAAAACGATATCTTCATTTGGTAAATGTTTACTCTCGTAGTCACAATAATGGAACCGAGTACATGGGTTCTCTGGATGAAAATGGGACTATGAGTGGTCAGGGGACTTATTGTTTCCCAGATGGATCGTCCATCGCAGCAGAATGGAAACAGAATACACTTCTTCGTGATATTCGATACAAAGAACCGCTTGGCTTCAACTGGAAGGGAAAACTTTTAGAAGACGGCAAAGTAGAAGAAAAAAAAGATCCATCTTCGTTTTTACAATACTAATTAAATTTTTTTCTCAATTTTGAAGGAGGTAGAATTTATGGCCGGTAATCATTTCTGGGATGATATGGACGTCTCTGAAAATGGACAATCTGAAGTGCAAGCCACCATTATGTTATATAGATGAATGCAATTCCCTTGGAAAAAGTAATCGTTCATGAAGATTACTTACAGTCGGATATTAGTTATTAAAAATTTACTGAATATTAAACAAATAAATGAATAACGAATTGTTCAACTGACATCCTTGGCTCATAAAAAAACTTTGTTCGAGTCCTAAGCGTTGTGCTCCGCAAATTCTCACACTTTGAGTTGGCCCGGGAATCCTTCGATTATCATTCAGCTAGTCCAAAGAAGATCGTTCAATCGAAAATAAAGAAGGTTTAAAAAATAAACAATATTTATTTACGAAACATTGAAAAAAATTGAGAAAAATCTATGTTTCATAAAAATGTTGGTGGCTCCAAATTTTTGTTCAATCCTCTTTGTACATCGATGGGACCCTGAAAAAGGTGGTTGGTGGTCTGTAAATCGGATTCTGCGTCAGAGCGTAGACCGTTTTCATTTTTTCTTGCTCGAATTTGGCGACCTCGCGTTTGTCCTTTATCGCCGCCCAACATCTGCAAATTTGCGGCTGAATGTTAGCAATTTTGCAATTACAACGAAATTCATTTTGTCTTTATAGAATGAATAACTATAAGAATGATAATAAAGTAAATAATGAACAGTAGAGGGCGTGAGTTGAACGAAATGGATTGGGCCGTAAAAGCCCGAACAAACATTTAGAAAATAATATGAATAATAAGAATAAATAAATATACAAAAATATGGAAATCATAATAGTGTTACATGAATATGATTGATGTTCAAAATATGAATAAAAATCGTATATACATAATTGAATACTGAAAAAACCGAATCACTCACTTCCAGATAAGCAATGCGAGTATGCCAAGGAGTACAATAATTCCCGTAATCAATCCTGGCAAAAACGCCACGTGCGTCGGAGTTCGGCAAACCTGTAAAAAAAATTTTTATAAACGACTAGCTTTTGCCCGCAACTCCGTCCGCGTGGACTTCAGCATTTAATCCAGAAAGGGGATTAACAAAGAAAGAAAAAAGTAAGAAATAAGGAAAGGCAGAGTGTCATATGTCTCAGGCACGGTGGTAAACTGAATGCCTGAGAATTAATGTAATAGTAGTATAAAAGGGACAACCTTCAACTCCAGTGTCATACAATATCATTGTTGTCTACAAAACTATGTGGCTTTGCAATATAGTTCTGTAGACAACATTATATGATTTATGGTCTTCGGCAAGCGCATTCAAGTTTTGGGCACTCCATATTCTCGAACAGCCTACATATAGTTGGCTATGCGAGAGCTAATCCTTTCGTAGTGCACCTCTATGCCCTCTAAGGAACATATCTACCGAATTTCATTGAGATAAAAGCAGGGTATTCGATTTTCCCATGAAAAATTAAACACCCCGTTGCACCCCTAATTCGGGGTTGTTTTGACAAATCGTAAAATATGCGTTTTATTATTTGTTTTGAAGAACATTTATACCGAGATTCAAGTTGATACACGCGAGAAATACAATTTTCCATAAAAACTTTTATAGCCCATTTTACCCCCTTAAGAGTTGATTTTTCGAAAAATCCTTTCTTAGTCAACCTCTAGTCTTTTTAAAGAACATATCTTCACAAATTTCATGTTTCTATCTTCAGCGGTTTAGGTTGTGCGTTGTCTATATTTCAGTCAGTTACGGAACTGTTTTATGCGACATGTGTAAATTCAGTAATGGGACTGGCAACGTGGCGTTCGATATATCAACACTTGGGACGCGGGACTTAGAGGGCTGGCAGGTAAACATGTGATACGCCTTGAGTATGAGTTTAAATTCGCTAGAGTCATTTGGTTGCCCGTAGCGATTTTTTTTCGTCAAACAGTTTTTTCTATTGCGTTCTCAAAATGAATGACATCAATTTCGCCCAACGGTGTGCTACCAAGTTTTCTTCAGACTTGGGCACAATGCAACGGAAACTTTTTTAAAACTTCAGCAGGCCTTCGAAGACAGTGTTTAGTCAAGGGCCCAGGTTTTTTCGGTGGTTTATGGCATTTTCAGAAGGAAGCGAGTCGATTGAAGATGAACCACGCAGCGGAGGGCCTTCATCTTCAAGAACCGATGAAAATGTCGACATAACGCACAAGACGATCTGAACACACAAGATCCTGAATTTTGTCCACATTGTTATCGGTTCTTGAAGATGAAGGCCTTTCGCTGCGTGGTTGATCTTTAATCGACTCCCTTCCTTCTAAAAATTCCTTAAACCACCGAAAAACCTGGGCCCTTGACAAAATACTGTCTCCGTAGGCCTGCTGAAGTTTTGTAAAAGTTTCTGTTGCACTGTGCCCAAGTCTGAAGCAAAACATGATAGCACACCATTCTCGAAATTGATGTCACTCATTTTTAGAATGCACTAGAAAAAATTGTTTCACGAAAAAAATCGCCAAGTACAACCAAATGACTCTAGCAAGTTCAAACTCGTACTAAAGGCGTATCACATGTTCACCTGCCGCCCCTCCAAGTCCCGCGTCCCAAGTGTTGCCAGATCGAACGCTACATTGCCAGTCTCATTACTTAATTTACACACCGCGTATGTATAGATGATCAAAATAGATAAGCTTTAGATTAGCCAAAATAATTCACGTGATACGAAAAATATATTTCAACCTGTTTTCCAATTTGGAGCAGCGCGGTATTATCCTTGTTGAATTGATAAACATACGGTATCGTACAGACAGTGGTATCTCGAATTTTCCTGACGATGCAATAATGATCGCTCTCTATATCGACCTCGTCGACTTTTTGCGTCTGATACGGTGCCATTCCAGCCGGCTCGCAGTATTTTTTCGCGTCTTCCGGGTTTACGACGGTTGCGTTGACGCAACTCTCGTAAAGAATACAGAGGCCGCTACCACCGGAACTGGCTGACGATTCGCAATAGGTGCCGCGATAGAGCAAACCATCTGCCGGTGCGGTCATGTTGCATCTGCATTTTCCGCAATCGCAATAGCCGTGATTTCCGCAAACTTCGTTGCTACCTGGTGCGATGCAGAGTTCATCCCCGGAGGGGCATTTGCAACCGTCACCCTCCCAACCCTCGATGCAAACGCACGATCCACAGTCACAGGTTCCTCTGCCACCGCACTCAATACCGTCTACCTGATTCGAGAACACACGGAATAAAATTGATTATCGCACCTGAGAGATTTTTGGATCCGAGGTATCTTTAGGTCCACAGGATTTTTGGATCCGAAAGATGTTTTTGAAGCGGGACGATTTGTTGAAAAAGTATTCTGCGGAAAAAGATTTTTTAGAGAAGTTATTGGAGAAGAATGTTCGGATCCTAAGGGTTTTGGATTCGAAGAATTTTTGGATATGAAGAGTTTTTAGATACGTAGATTTTTTACACTGTAAATCCATGTGTGTTATTTGTTACACCTAAGGTGTGTAAGTTTAGGAATTAAAACGTGTAAACACCGTACACAACTTAATACAACGCACTCATGTGTGTTACTGAGAACTCGAACACATTCCATGTGTATTTTAAAAGACAAAGCGCAATAAAATTTCACCGTGTTATTGGTGTCTCATTCAAAACATGCAACTCGTATAAATGCAGACATTAACACGTTTAGATATCAAACATGTCTTAAACAATGCATTTATGTGTGTTACAGTAAAATTAAGCTCATTGTATGCGTATTTGTAAACAGAGAATCCGCAATAATTATATTAAAATTGACATGTCAATTTTAATGTACTTGATACTAACATAACATGTTAATTTTAGGATACTTAACACCTATTTAAATGGAATTGGTTGCACAGGGCTTGTTAATTCAAATGCGACGATTAAAAATACATTATCGCGTTACCGTTCTGTCTCTCTCTCTCTCTCCGTCCCTCGCTCGCCCCCCCCCCCTCTTCCTATTTCACGTATAAAACCCTTCGAAGACCTGTGTACTGTCTTATACAGAGTGTCCCTCTTATCTCTGCCACCCGAAATAACTCGGTAATTATCGACGTCACAAAAAAATGGTCCAGACAAAAGTTGTACGGTGTGAAGGGGGCCATCAAATGCGACCAATTTTTTTTATTTCGGCGGAGGCGCTGATGCACAGTGAAGGTCACCTCCACTTTTTTAAATGGAATGGTACATTTTTTTTCAACCATCTTGTGGAGCACCTCAAGCCACATAAAAACATTAGGGGGTCAAAGTCGTTCAAGGTCATTCAAGGTCAGTATCGATGATACAAATCTAAATATCTCGGATCACTACCAAATATTTGGTAGTGATCCGAGATATTTAGATTTGTATTTCATTTTAATAGGTGTTCGAAATTAGCTTGAAATGAGAGGTGATATCGGAGATCGTAGTCATCGACAACACTTCGAATATCTTCTGTTTATTTACCAACCCGCGTTAATCTGTATCGTATGTAGCTCAATCGAGGTTGTCGTTCAGTTTGATTTCGAATTTGGATAAGAGCTATTCATAATTTGAAAATGTACCGGCAATTCGAAAAAGTGGACATGATACTGTGTTACGGTGAAGCAAGAAAAAATGCCACAAGAGCGCGTTTGTTGTATGCTGAGCAATTTCCAGATCGACAGTGTCCAAGCCGACGAACGTTTGGAGCGGTAGTCGCCACTCGATTTTCACCGGACTTAACTCCACTCGATTTTTCTTTATGGGGGACGTTAAAGGATAAAGTTTATCAAGATATGCCCACAACACCGGAGAACATGCGAGAACGCATCATCAATGCATGTAACAGCATCACTCCAGAAAGCATTCTACGATCAAAACAGTGTCTGACTGTCCGACTGCAAAAATGTTTGGAGGCTGGTGGAGGTCATTTTGAACATCTATTGAAATAAAATATAAATTTGAAAATATTTTTGGTATCGATCCGATTTTCATCGATACTGACCTTGAGTGACCTTGAACGACTTTGACCCCCTAATATTTTTTATGCGGCTTGAAGTGCTCCACAAGATGGTTGAAAAAAAAATGTACCATTCCATTTTAAAAAGTGGAGGTGACCTTCACTGTGCGTCAGCGCCTTCAGCGAAATAAAA
Organism: Ophion ventricosus; assembly: GCA_963932345.1. Classification (NCBI taxonomy): domain Eukaryota; kingdom Metazoa; phylum Arthropoda; class Insecta; order Hymenoptera; family Ichneumonidae; genus Ophion; species Ophion ventricosus. The sequence continues at coordinate 11,116,526 of OZ010712.1, read as the reverse complement.
AAAATTGGTCGCATTTGATGACCCCTTCACACCGTACAACTTTTGTCTGAAACATTTTTTTGTGACGTCGATAATTACCGAGTTATTTCGGGTGGCAGAGATAAGAGGTACACCCTGTATATAAACATCGAATAGTTTTTACATGAAATGGAGCGACGGATTGATTATTTATTATATGCCCTGGTAGTAACCATGGGGTAAATTGAGATATAAGTGGAGAAATACGTGATAGTGAAAATAATACACAGTTAACATTGATATAATAATTGTGAAGTGACCGGATATAAATCATGATAATATTAAATAGGCAAAAGCATACAATGCTCTAGACGTCTTAAACCGATCGATCCTTAAAACAAAATCAAATTAAATCTAAACTAATATTGCATTTTAAACTGATAATACAACAAGAGAGAGAGAGCCCGTGACCCCGACCATTTTTTATTTTCCTGACTATTTTTTGAAAAATTGTACCCCATGGAAGGAATATCCACAAAAATGTTTAGATTGTTATCTCTTCTCTTTTAAGAGTTATAATTTTCCAAAAAATGTCGATTTCGGAAGTTTTGGAAACGTTTAAACGCTGATAACTCATGAACTAATTAAGATATCGACAATTGTCAATATATCATTCTTCAACGTTTTTTTTTGCTTCTGAAGTGAAAACTATTTTTTAAAAGGATGATGGCCATTTTTTATTTTTGTCAAAAAATTCTCTCAAATAGAGTGACCCATTACATGATTTTTAAGACTAGTCTCATCGTGGGCCCATTCTTCTTTCTTTTTTTTCGAATTAATCATTTTTTTTGCGAAGAGTTTTATCACTTTAATCTCCAATAATGCTATTAATGATTTTGTGATCTCCAATTCGGCTTCGACAGGTCTGAAACGGTTTATTTTAAATTTGTGCTTAATTTAACGAAAAAAAATGATTTTTTATTCAAATTCAATTTCTTTAAAATAAAAAAAAAATCATTTTTTTTTGTTAAATTCAGCACAAATAAACCGTTCCAGGCCTGTCTAAGCCGAATTGGAAATCACAAAATCATTATTAGCATTATTGAGAATTAAAATGATAAAACTCTTCGCAAAAAATATGATTAATTCGAAAAAAAAATAGAAGGAAAAATGTTCCCACGATAAGAGTAGTCTTAAAAATCATGGAATGGGTCACTCTATTTTAGAGAATTATTTGAAAAAAAATGGCAATCATCTTTCAATAAAATAGTTTTTACTTTAGAAGCAAAAAAACGTTGGCATTGATAGTGGATAATTTTTTTCATATTTTTTTAGGAAAGTATGCTTCAAAATGAAAAAAAAATTATATATCGACATTTGTCGATATCTCAATTAGTTCAGGGGCTATCAACGCTTAAACGTTTCCAAAACTTCCGAAATCGATTTTTTTTTTGGAAAATTATAACTCCTTAAAGAGAAGAGATAAAAATCTAAAAATTGGCGTGGATATTCCTTGCAAGGGGTAGAATTTTACAAAAAAAAAATCAGGATATTAAATAATGGTCGGGGTCACGGGCTAGGTGAAATGGCGTGGAATACCTCATATATATATCATAATATTTTATAAAACTCTCTAATTATCACAATGACATTTACTAATTGACATAGTTTATGTGATACAATAAATAATTATACGAATTACTTCTATCCGTTATGGCATATGTGCTATTAAACAATAAAATGCTGCAAGCCCTCGATAGCATAGGGGAAGCGTGCTCAGTATCGTCAGGCACGTTGCGGATTCGATTCAATGTTTAGCCGAAATATTTTCTTCGGAAAAAATCATTTCCGGATGTTTGGGAATCACGAATTATAATAAAAGAAAAACATTAATGAAGAATTTTCAGTTGAGTATTTCTTTCTATTTTGGATATTACGAAATATTCTACGCGGATTGGTTCGAGGCATCACAGCCTGACTACTAAATATAGACGGGCTGTGAAGCCTTAAACCAATACGCATGCAGTGGTTAAAAAATAATCACGTAACACACGAAATATGCATAGAAATAATGCACTCAAGAGTGTATAATAGAAAACGCATGAAGCGAATCCCGAAATTACGCCCTCGGAGATGCGTAAAAAGTGGCCACATGGTATTAGGGTATCGTAATTAGGATTCCCCCAGAATGATTTTTACAATTAGAATTACTCGAATTTTTGGACCCGAAAAATTTGTACATTCTTAAGGATTTGTGGATTAGTAGGCTGTTTGGATCCGACGGATTTTTGGTTTTGATTTATTTTTATCTCGCTGGTTTATTTGGGTTAATAGATTTCTGCAATTAAAGGATTTTTCAATACGACAGATTTTTTTATCCGAAGAATTTTTACACTTCGAAGATTTTGAATCACCATGATTTTTTTTATTCCCAATATTTTTTTATCTAAAAGATTTTCGATTCAAAAGATTTCAGAAGATCCCTTCCGTTAGATTTTGGAGTCAGAAGGAATATTGCATTAGTTGGGATCTTTAATAAGTTCCTGAAATTGTTCACAGAATAATAATTGGATCCAAGGATATTTTGCATACAAAGAATTTGTGGGTCCGAATGATTATTGAATCCGGATCAATTTTTTATTCGGCCCATTCTTGGAGAAAGATATTTGGACCGGATATATCTGGATCGAAGAGAATATAATAAAAACGTTTCTTTTACCTTGTCACAGGGTGAACACTCGCAGAACTTGCCGTTGTATCCGGGATCACAGGTGCAAGTACCACACGTGCATTCACCACGATTCGAACACGCTATACTATCACCTGGCCGAAAACACTGCAATCTGTTGTCCGCCCAAGACGTCTCGTCGCAATCGCATGTTTCACCTATGGCATTTTAAATAAAAACGTTATTTTACCATTTGCTTTTCATTCCTTTTCTATTCGACACTCCTCGTCCTCTCCCTTCCACTCTCTTTACTTTTTAATGTATACTCCACCGTTTTTGACGCACCTCTATATCTTTATTTCTTCTTTGTTTTCGAGCATCATCATATTCTCCTGTCTCTATTTTGTTCCCTTTCTATTTCATTTCTCCCTACTTTCCCACCTAACTTCATCTTCATCTATGACAAAAATAAACCCGAATAAAAGTATTGCAAAGAATATACTGGACGTCTGTGCTGCGTGGCACTTGAACCCTTCATTCCCTCATATCCACATCCCGGGATGAAAGATTTCTGCTCAAATATATCCCTACTAAAAAATATCTTCTGCCGAAAACGTCTTGCGTCTTCTCTATCTCTACATATAATAAAACTGTAAGGGTGTAACTTTGTCTGAAATTTTTATATTTTCTCAAAATTCCTTTACACATCGTTTATATCGATTAAAACAAAACGAAAAATCATATGTTGAAGAAAAATTATCTGCTTATACGTTAGTATATTTGTTACTCGAGAACTACGATTGAGATGAATCTTTCACCGAAACCGAGCTTAAAGGGTGGAATATGATTTACTTAGTTAAATTACAAAGAAAACATGGAAACAAACAAGCCCAACGTTTATATTACAAATGAACGAACGAAAAACAAAGAAATGAATAAATAAAAGAATAAACGAACAAAAATTTACGAATGATCGGCGATTGTCTGTAAAGTTTACATTTTCGTAAATTCTGTTCACAAAACATCTTTTACAACAAACCAAAGGTAAAGAAAAAATCACAGACAACTACAAAGGTGAACACCAAATAAACAAGTAAACAAAAAGTTACAGATAACGAGACATGCTCGATGATGCAATAGAGGGAAAAAGGAGGAGACAAAGGAAGTGGGAAACGAAAATTCCTCTCATGCAAAACGATCAGAAATGCACTATTGGTACAAGGAAAAAAAATTAACGTATTCCTTTTACGAACCCGAATATTTAACAATTAACTGATTTTTGCCTACAATTAAGTTAAAATACATCCGAGTATACTGGTAAAATTTCAAGTCAAGTTACCGAAGTTTTAAGAATAAAAAATCGACTTTGAAAATTGTCTAATTCATGCAGCACTCTATGACGTGCGGGCCACATTTCTATGTAATAATTTGTAGACTAAATAACTGGGCAAGGCTAAGATGTTGCAATATCGGGAGAGACGGCAAGAAAACAGTCCGCAAAATCCAAATGCAGAATTTCCAAAGAGGCAAATGAAGTTAAGGGGAAACTCAATAAAGAGATAGTAAATAAATAACAATAATGGTTGGAAAAGAGCAAGGAGATAGAAATAGAGCGTAAAATAGAGGGGCAACTGAAAAAGCAACCAGCAAGACAACTATACGTGACTATATTAGGCAATTCGAGAAACTAGAATATTAAGATAGATGTAAGATAATAAGGAAACCGATATAAATAATAAGAAAACCGATGTACGAGGTGTGTAAATTAAGTAATGAGACTGGCAATGTAGCGTTCAATCTAGCAATACTTGGGACGCGGGACTTGAAGGGGCGGCAGGTGAACATGTGATACGCCTTCAGTACAAGTCTGAACTCGCTCGAGTCATTTGATTCTCCGTAGCGATTTTTTTTTCGTGAAAACGTTTTTTCTAGTGCATTCTAAAGATGAGTGACATAAATTTCAAGCAACGATGTGCTATCAGGTTTTGCTTCAGACTTGAGCACACTGCAATGGAAACTTTTGCAAAACTTCAGCAGTCCTACGGAGACAGTGTTTAACCAGTAAAAACATTCCTTTGGCTCCTCAGTCTCCTCATTCGCCTGACTTGAGTCCCTGTGACTTTTCTGTTCCCGAGATTAAAAAATCACCTCAAGAGACGTCATTTTGGGACACTTGAAAACACTCAAACGGCTGTAACCGACCAGCTGAAGGATATTTCAGTGTCAGATTGAACGAACAGTTCTCCAGCGCTGTGTGGCTTCCGAAGGAAGTTATTTTGCGGAAGACAACATTGAATCGAAATTCTATTCGAATAAAAAAATTGAAAAAAATCGGTATCATCACTTAATTTACACACCTCGTAAATAAGAAGAAAACCGATCTTATTACTTATGTATAGGTGAATGAAAGAGCACTAATGTAAACACCCTTAAAAGGGTATGCAAGGAATAAATACTATTATTGCTACTACCACTAAGTAGCTCTAGATGTTTGATATAAACTGCTCTATGTAAACATTTTTGAAGATTTCGTAACGACAGCAAAAACGGTTGCTTTTCTGTTATTTTCTTTAATTTTCTTTAAACATTCACCGAATGTTTAAAGAAAATGTGAATGATAGAACTGAAAAAAATGTGACTAGCAGAAGAATTTTCGTAACCGCGACTTTTTACAGAAAATGTAAAAATGTCTAAATCTACAAAATTTATGCGAATTTTTTAATTCTAGTTCATCGATGGGGATAATAATTTATTGTAATTCATTTTTAGTAGGTGCCGCTTTAATCTGCTACTGATCCAAAAGGGCCCTGCTTTTACGCTTACACAATACAGCTCTCCGCGAAAGGAATACCTTACGTCAAACAGAAACGAAAATTCTTCTCATACAAAACTATTCAAAATCCACTACAAGAACATTGGAAAAAAAAAACAAAAATCGCTATAAGTGAAGATTACCATGATTTTTTTCATACAGTCATTTTTCGTAAGATCTTGTAACAAATTAGGTATAGCCGACAAATGTTAATGTTAACCATATGAATAAAACAAACTTTAATAGAATAGTAGAAGTTTAACCGGAACAAAACTTAACGTACGGTATATAGCATTAGTACCTATTTGTCCGACGATTTTGTGATAGCACTGAATTAACCATGTCTACATTGTCAAAACTTTCACATAGTTATGTTAATAGTTATTTTTTATTAACTCAATAGTTTATAGTTAATAGTTATTTTGGGGATAATAGATAGGCAAACACGGTACTAAAATCGCATGTTAATATATACTTTTCCCTTATATTTGTGTGACCCATATTATGATTACGGTGTCAATCAACTATAGGCAAATTTACTATCCCCTCTTTTACCATGGGCGTTTTTCGTAAATACCATGCAATTTCTCTCAATGTGTAATTAATTATTATACCCAACGATGAACAGAAATAAGAAATTTCGCATGAATTTGGTAGATTTAGACATTTTAACATTTTCTCTGAAATGTCGTAGCTACGAAAATTCTTCTGCTAGTCACATTTTTCCAAGTTTTATCATTAATATTTTCTTCAAACATTCGGCCACCCCCTCATTTTCATTCTCGTTACGGAATCTTCAGAATTTTCACATGCTTATCGCAGTTTATTTCAGAGATCTAAAGTTGCAGCATCTATTGCAGCAGCATCTAACAGTTTTCAATCTTCTACCATATAGATGAGTTTTAACTAAATTGAAGGTGGACACCAAAGTGATGGTCCTTATCAGTATCTTACGTGAAATTCTCCACAAACACGCCGAAAATTAAAAAAAAAAAAGTATAATTGAGGGCTAGATTTGCTATCGATAGGATTCCAACGCTATCGATAGGATTCCAACGCGGGCGAAGTAGAAGGCGCAGCTAGGCTCGAATAAAATGTCAGAGGTCATGCCGATCGATTTACTCGCGCAAGTACCGCGCGTCCAACACGATTAATTCTAAAAAAAATGTTGAAACTTTGTATACCTGACCATCCAAAATCGCATTTGCATATTCCGCACTCATCGGTACCGTGTCGGCAATGAGATTCATCGACGGCACCACAATCGCAACCACAGAGCAATTCCACATCGATCTCTGCCTTTGACGCTTCCGAGGCGAGTGCGTCCTCAATTACGACTCGTTGTTTCTATCATCAGTGAAAAATATGAAAAAAAATGGAGTGAAATCAAAGGATTAAATGGAAATGTTGACCGATTCTAAAAAAACCGATCTGGAAAAGAGAAAATGTTTCATTTACCCATAAACTTTGATTGCGTGGACACTCGTCCAGACTAAAATCGACGCGAAATTCGTAGACTCTTCCCTCCACAAGTTCGTCACACTCGGACGTGGGAATTTCCGTTTCTCCTTCTCTACCACACTTTGAGTAATATTTCACGTTCAATTCGGGGCTCGAATTGTCACGGAGTACAACTTTGGTAACAATTTCGTGGTAAGCTTTCTCGACGATCTCGAGAATATTGGAGCTGTTGGCCGCGAGGGTTGCGACTCGAGCTTTCTCACGCAAAAGGTCGCTTATTTTCACGTACTCGTCTCGACGATCCTCCGTCACGGCGAAAATGAGGTTGACCTTGCGAGAATGGAGAAGTCGCGAAATCTCGGCGAGCGAAGGATAATCGAAATTCTTCGACATCGTGTACTCTCCAGCTTGGTTCAAGTGGCAAGCGAAATCTTGACGATGAACCACTCCACCCAGCTGATAAAATACATTTTTTCCTGAGAATTGACGTTTGTATAAACAAAAAAAAAACAACTCTGCACTATTGATTCTCGAGTAACTATTTATTCTTGAATAGTAACCAAAAATGTATACGTTGATAAATGCGAGCCGAAGTAGGGGAGATTGGGGCTGGAAGTTACAGGGGTAAATAGTTACAGCGGGAATTTTCTATCGAAAAGTGAAGCTACAGAAATGTTATAAAGAGAGGAAAGATACGTTGCACTTCACGCCATGGGTGCTAGTTGTGCCGTATCTTACGAGAGGAGCTGCGAAATAAATGCAGGCTTGTAACTTTTTAAAATGTTTAGTCATTTTTGTCTAAACCTGGCCTTGTTATTGGCATGTGTTAAAAAAATGGTACATGATCAATAAAAATATTACATACATAAAAAAATGAATAACCTAATTCTTTTACATGAAAAATATATTAAAATATCTGATTATTCGAAAGTCGACATGCAGTAGGTAAATTTGATGAAAATGTCACAACCAGCCCCAGTCTCCCCTAATAAACGACACGGAAAAAAATCAAGAAACGAATGAAAAATCGTACGAGTAATTAAAATTCAAAGAATCATTCTAAAATGATTATTAAAAATATTTACAAGCACGAATTTATAAATCTAGGGTAGAGCCACCAAAGAGTGCGCGCTACCAAAGAGTACGCAGTGCTTTCAATTGTCTTATTTTTTCTTGTGTTGGCAACACCACCCACCTTTTAGTGGCATATGTCGTGTCAAGGTGTTGGACAACAACTCGCTTCGTTAAGGTATTTATTTTCAATTTTATGACTAATAATAGATTTTCGATGTATTTGATCTTATTTTTTAACAATTTTAAACACGTTTTGTAAGGTTTGCGATTAATGAGCACCCAACGGATGTTATTATACTTGAAATTTGTGATCCAAATTTTGTTTTTATTGAGAGATTATGTCGCCGTTTTACTTGCTTACGAAAATTATAGTGACCATAGACTAAAAACACTTATTTGGTAAGAGTACGCAATCAAAGAGTGCGGACGCGTCCGAGGGCTGATGATGTCACTCCGCTCTCATGCGCACTCTTAGCTTCTATGAAAGGTTCTCACTGCGTACTCTTTGCAACACATCACCCTAAGAGTGCGCACGGGACGAGGTCTAAATTTAAGCCTTTTTTCATATTTTTCGAGATTGTTACTTGAGATTTATATTAAAAATAATGGACCTAAATGACCAAAGCTTAATTTAAATAAGAAGTACAAGGTGTATTATCAAAATTGATTTTTCTAGGAATTAAAGTTTATAAAGTGCGTACTCTTTGCTGGCTTTACCCTACTATGGGTGAAAAATAAGTATTTGCACATAACGCTGTTTGCGCAAATTTTCTAAGATTTAGCATGAAGTAATCTGCAAAAATATTTTTTTTTGACGATTATTTAAAAAAAAAACGTGATGTACTTTTTCACCCACTGCTTATATTTACGTATTTTATAATAAAATTATTTTATTTTCTCAATCTATAATAAACTTTGATAATGTTCCTGTGAAAATGGCTCTTCATTCTTAAATTATTCGGCGAGTGCAATTAAAAAAAAAATCATACGCACTTTTCCATCACCAGCGAAATGCAGAAAACCATCTGTTGCAACGAGCATGAGTTTTCTCGCTTGGCTAGCCCAACCCACGTGTTTATCGCATACAACGGCCTGCACAACGCCGTCTAATCCGCCCTCTAGATTGTCCACATTTCCGGTCACGTCACTCGCGTTTACCTAATGTTGGAGGAAAATTACGTAGGCGTAAAATAATTCATGCAATTTTCGGGGATCCGCGCCTCCGTTTTCACAACATTTTATACACTGACATTTCCATCTTTTATACATGTACGCACATTATTCTCCAACAGGACTATTGCTAACCAGTTTCTCTTTTTTGTCGTAGTTCTTCCCCTCTCCCTGTATTCCTCCTGAAGTATTCCAGCACTTTTTCTAGTTTTTCCACTACTACTACTCTGATTGATTCCTTCACTGTCTCACAGGCACAAATGTATTGCAAACTTTCCTCCCCTTCGCTGCAGATACGGCAGCTATTGTCCCTGTATCCCATGGCCCTTTTTAATTTTGCAATCGATTTTTTAAACTAACTTTCGGATGAGCTGCAGACATGAAACTTGAAACATAGCTCAGAATTGGATGACAAACAAACAAACAGATAGACAAGATAAATATAAATTTAAAAAAAATATATGTAATATAAATAATATAATATAAAAACAGATATTGTATAAATTTAAATAATATATACAATATTTAACAGGTTGCAACAGGTTTCAGATTGAAGCATTAAGTGTGTAATAGAGAGAGAGAGAGAGAGAGAGAGAGAGAGAGAGAGAGAGAGAAAGTGGAAAAAATTTTGAAAAAAATAAATAAATAAAAAAATAAAATATAGTTTGGTGAAAGAGAAAAAATAAGAAATAAATTAAATACGTTTCTTAAAAATATACCACGTTTTTAAAACGGACTAAAAAGTATAAAATAATTTCTCCTAGCCCCATACAGTTTCATAACCCCATACAGATTGTTCTGAAAATGTGTGATTGTGAATTTTTAATAGCTATGAAAATACTTGTGAGATTTAAAACGAAAAACGTGGGGCGCATGCAATAGATAATAGTAAGGAGTGTAGGGAATAGCTGACGTTGAGAAAACTCACACGACAGATCATATCATTTGCAGTGCAAAAAAATTGTTAGTGACTTAGGTGAACTATTTATGCATCAATTATCTATTACATGTACCCCACGTTTTTCGTTTTAAATCTTACAAGAATTTTCATAGCTATTAAAAAATCACAATCATAAATTTTCAAGACAATCTGTATGGGGTTATAAATCTGTATGGGGCCAGAAAAAATTATTTGACACTTTTTAGTCCGTTTAAAAAACGTGGTATGTAAAAAAAATTAATTTTCCCATATTCCCGCACCTTATCCTTGCCCACAGTTACTTTGTTTCTGCCTGATCTCCTTTACCTCCCAGTATTTTTCCATTTCTGCGTTCCCTTTCCTGTTCTTGTACTCTTTACAGTATGTCGATTTATCGATCCTGCACCAGTTGTCCTGAACTTCCTGCTGCTTTATGATTTTTATTCCCCTTTCTACTTTATGCTCTATTCCTTTCACATCCTCGTTTCTTATTGCCTGCCATATTCCGCCTTCTCCTACTTCTTACATGGCTTTACAGTGATCCTCTCCCCACTTTGACGTGTTTCCGTTGATAATTCCTCTAACTTCCGCTTTTGGGCACACATTCGGCCACCTTGCTTTTTCCATCTTTGTTATTTCTACCAAATATTTCGCCGCTCTTTTCCAGGCCTCTATTTCCAGCCCTCTGCACCCGGATTCCATTCTCCAAAAATAATTTGATGTGTTTGGGCTGATTCCAATGGTCAATTTTACACATTTACCCTCCGATCTTACCACCGTTTTTCTCTTCCTCCATCCCCATACTTCTAACCCGTAAACATTCCACTTTTTGCTATATCTCCCATCAACTATCATCTTTTATTTCATGCTGCTTATCCGTGCTCTTTTTAAAATACCCCAAGTAGCGTTGGTCGCGGTAGTAAAATATTATTTACCAAAATTATGATTACTCTCATTGTTATTATATTATTTATATGATTATTATTGTTATTAATAGTTGTGATTATAGTAATTAACAATTGTGCTTTAACAAACCTCTTGAATGAATCTTTGCACATCGTCAGTAAGTTGCATATGATGCCTGAACGAATAGATCGGTGCACAGGTCGTGTGCTGACTCTTGCACGGATTTTCCTCCTGGCCCGGAAATATATATGGCATGAGTGGTTTGTCAGCGTAGCTGCCAAAGCCTAGACGAAAATTTGTGGTAAACGTGCCAAGCGTGTGGGCCATTTTCCATCCAAGACCGACCAGAGTGTCCTTGTCATCCTTCATCGACCAGGTCAGATCCATCAAGTAATATAAATCGAGAGGATAGTTCCTGATAATAAGTTGTTCGTTTTCCCATTCATTTTTTTTTCTCCCGGTTGAGATGCAGCGCGAAAAAAATGAGCATAGCGTGTTTATTGCGCATTTCGTTTAATTGTAATTACGCTAATGTAGGGTGCGAGTTAATTCAGCGGTTGCGTAACAAAAAGAGGTCTCGGTACTTTACAGTATTATCATATTTTTTGTGGCACACGGCCACGCAATGTTTCATGAATAAATAAGCTTCGACACGTATTAAAGGAGAGATCATGGCACCGGAGAAGCGTATCGTTGGTATGGAGATTGTTCGCAATTATTTTCGTTGAGAACGTAATTGCGTATAATTTTCTGGATTTTTTAAATTGAATTTTAAGGATGTCTCACTGGTACAGTTCCAGTCGAAAGTTTGATCCGATAAAAAAAAATCAGTATTCGGGATTTGACAAAAAACTGAAAAAATTTAAACATATTCAAACTACTATGAACGTCAATTTCCAAGCATAATTCCAGCAAGCTGTTCACGAATATGTCAATCGAATAATTATTTAGCAAATAACGAGTAGAACTTTTTGTCGCATAGCCAGTCCCTATGTTGATTTTTCTAAATACTTATGGATTCCTTCAGAAGTTTCTCGTTTTTCTTTTATTTTTTGTTTCATTTTGTAATAAAAGATCGCGATTGTGGAATATTTTTTTTGTAGTTTCCACACATCCTGAGGAGATTGCGAAGACATGGAACGGACAGTTCTATAAATACAACCTTCGAAGAAATTCGAAAAGACATTGAAAAAAAAAATTTAATTTACAAGTACTACGAAAAATCAGTTATTTTATTTTGTACGAAAAAATGTTTCTCCTTACGATTATTTGTTGAACAACTAATATGACTTAAAAACTTTGTAAATAACTTTTCAAACTTTCTTGTTATGCAAAATCAATGTTCATTAAATTTTCAAAAAATTTGATTCGTTTCAAATTTTTGGTCGAATCGCGGATTACTGGAATTCTAATTAAATGAGACTTTTCGCTGGGCAATGTGTGGACGAAGCTTGTTCGGAAACAGTTGGCAGGATATTTCGGTCGATGTTTTTTTGGTTTAGTGATGAACGCTCAAACATACGCGAGATATTTTTTTAAATCTTTCGACACGTTTCTTCCGCTTATCTATTTTTTTCTTCAATAGACCGTGCTTGTAAGGTATTTTCTCAATACCTCCAGTATTGAGAAAAATCGACTTTGTTATTGTTGATTATTATTTTCTAGACTTTTGCGTTTTTTTTGAGAATAAAAATTATAGCGAAATTTAAATTGTGGACAGATCTGTGTGGGCGCATGCGGAAGGACTGGCTCTGGCGCTGGTAGTTAAGTGCGTGTTCCTCGAAACGGTATTTTTCAAGATGAACTGCACGACAACTCAAACCGTTTTTAATATTTTTTTTAATGCAGTTTTTATAAACCTTTTTTATTTTTCATTCAGAGCATCCCGTGCAGAAATATCCTGGTACCTCAATCGTGGTACCTCAATCGGGATCCAGTCGGACATCAGATCGGATCCGTGAGCGAAATGTAACGCTCGCAAATGGGATTCCCGCCAGGATCCTAATCCGGAACTATTAAGAACTTTAGTCAGAATCCAAATAGAAACTTTGCATAGGATCCAGGCTAGAATCCCGAACTTCTAGAACAAGATCTAATTCGATATCGAATCGGATCCCAGAGATGAATGTAAAAATCACCAGGCGATACCAAACCGTATCAGCTGGAGACGCTGGACGTGTTCTAAAATCAGTTAATCAAGGATCTAACAAAGATATGTAAAAATTGGTACTATAGTATAACTGTCGAAACTCATATATTTTAATAAGAGAATTTCGAAAAAAATTCTTTACACATGATCTACAATTTCGAGAAAACTATTTATAGATCTTGGAAGACTTGTATTTCTTCGAGATAAGTGATACAAATTATTTATTCTAAGTAATTATATTTAAATTAAATGGAGATCGTTCAAACTAAGAAAATATGTATTTAATTTTCTAAGAAAAATCTATTAAATACGTATTTCAAATTCTTGCCACCACGTCTCCGCCTTGTGCTACGTAGTGGATGCCATCTGGATTCCGATGAGGATACCGCTTCTGGGGAATCCATATCATATCCCGATCGGGATCTGATCAGAACTTGGGTATCCCTAAGAAATTTCTGCACGGGATGTTCGAAATTTTACACGAAAAAAAAGTTTTTACTTTAAAATTTGTTTTCTTTTTCGCAAGTAAAAAATTTGGCTCGACAGACTATAACGATAACGTTACTTTGTGCATTTTGACAGATCACTGGACAACGTGCATACAAATGAATAATTGATTATTGAATAACTTTTATTTTAATGCCATGTAGTGGTAGTACCAATAAACAATGTGTGATAGACATTTTTTTACGATTTACGAGGTGTGTAAATTAAGTTATGAGAATGGCAACATAGCGTTCGATTTGACAACACTTGGGACGCGGGACTTGGAGGTAGGAGGGGGAGGTAGGTGAACATGTAATACGCCTTCAGTACAAGTTTGAACTCGCTAGAGATATTGCATTGTCCATAGCGATTTTTTTCGTGAAACAGTTTTTTCCAGTGCTTTCTAAAAATGAGTGACATTAATTCCGAACAACAGTGTGCTATCTGGTTTTGTTTCAGACTTGGGCACAGTACAGCGGAAATTTTTGCAAAACTTCAGCAGGCCTACGGAGACAGTGTTTTGTCAAGGGCCCAGGTTTTTCAGTGGTTTAAGGCATTTTCAGAAGGAAGAGAGTCGATTGAAGATGAACCACGTAGCGGACAGTCTTCATCTTCAAGAACCGATAAAAATGTCGACAAAACGCACAAGATTTTCATCGTTTCTTGAAGATGAAAGCCTTTCGCTGCGTGGTTCATCTTCAATCGACTCTCTTCTTTCTGAAAATGCCTTAAACCACCGAAAAATCTGGGCCCGTGACAAAACACTGTCTCCGTAGGCTTGCTGAAGTTTTGCAAAAGTTCCCGTTGCACTGTGCCCAAGTCTGAAGCAAAACCTGATAGCACACCGTTGCTCGAAATTGATGTCACTTATTTTTAGAACGCATTAGAAAAAACTGTTTCACGAAAAAAAATCGTTACGAATAAACAAATGACTCTAGCTAGTTCAAACTCGTACTGAAGGCATATCACATATTCAACTGCCGCCCCTCCAGGTTCCGCGTCCCAAGTGTTGCCAGATCAAACGCTACGTTGCCAATCTCATTACTTTATTTACAAACCTCGTATCGTTCAAAATAGATACAATAAACTGATAATCGCTAAACACGTACTTGGCCGATCGATATTTCAGTCTCACGGTCTCGGCTGAGTTGGGTCTGAGTCTAACGCTAATCTTTTGCGGTTTCAACTGAACGGGAATCTGATCGACGATTATCACGTCTTGAAACTCGTCGTTCTTTCGTATTTCGACACTACCTCTCGTTGACTTGCGGATCGATTGGGGGGGACATCCAAAAGCCTCGAGTCTCTCGGGGCTGCTGCATCTCAATTTTCCGATGGTTGAGTTCGAGTAAGACTGCAAAAAAATTAAATAAAAAATAATTCTTCACGCGATCCACTTCTAATAACAATTGAGCCAACTATCTAAACGATCATGCCGCTACAACGAATTCCTGAAGAATCCGCGTTTAACTAAGAGACAGACAAGAGCTTCGACTTCTTCACTCTTCTTCGGTGAACTCTTTGCTCGAATTCTCTCGGCGACAAAAATCTTTCAATAATAATACCTCATCATTATTATTAAAAATGACGTATGGCAAAGAAAGGAAAAAAAATGCATACCCATTCGCTGCACCACGCGCAAAGGGGACTGCTCTCCATGCACCTCTTGCAGGAGGTTTGCAGTGCGCATTGCTGTATCGAGAACTCGTTATCGTCGCAACCAATCGAACGTATCAAAACGAGCAAGAATGTTATGAGAAACCATTCCATATCTTTGTATGCGAATAAATCACGGTTCGCCGATTTTGCGCAAACACTCGTCACTTATCACGACGTATGTTCGATTCATTTAATTCAACGTCATTCTTCTTTCACCCTCGCTTCAATTTAACCAGAATATAATTGATTTATTATTGGAAGTTCGGATGAAATTACGAAAACGAAGAGTTGTCAGTTCTCAGAAATTCTCGTAAGTTTTGAATCGACTGAGAGCCTCGGTGAGCCATTCTGAAATTCAAACCATACACTTTTGTTATCAGCGAGCGTTGATAACGATTCTGTATTCAACGATATCGCGCTCCATTCGATTGTTTCACCTTACAATTTATCTCCAATGAGGCATTTCTACTTATAGATATAATAGTGTATGAGTGTGTATATACAGGGTGAGGCACATAAAGTGTTACAGAGCAATAGCACTCAAACTATTGATCATATCCAAAAATATTTCAGACAAAAGTTTCACTGTTCGAGAAGGCCGTCATACTGGACCACCCTATTTTTTTTATCGGTGGAGGCGCTGAAGCTACCTCAAGGTCAACTCCACTTTTTAAAATGGAACCATGTTTTTTTTTCGATGACATTATTACCAATTTTAAGATGAATTCAGCGACCTACAACACAAGGTCATTCTAGTCACGCAAAGTATGAAAATAGTCGAAAAATCGAAAAATATCGGAATAATCACTTTCAAAGGATCCACTAACCTTGGTTTGGGTCTACCTACAGAAGATGCTCGAAGCGATGACCCTCGACTTGTAAGCACTTGTTAATTTGCTGATGAAAAGACCGTCTAACTTCAGCCAACATTTGTGGTGTAATTTCGGTACATGCTCGGCGTATTCTTTCTTTCATGTCGTCAGGCGTGGTAGGTGCTACCGCCATTACGCGTTCTTTGACAAAACCCCATAAAAAGTTCATTTTCGCGATCCGATGTACTCACATTAGAAGGTAATGCGTGACTAACTGATATGTCAACAGAAAATGCGTACTTGCTGCCGATAAGAAATATTGGTATCGTAAGAAATGAAAACAGCGATCAAACAAGTGTTTACAAGTCGTGGGTCATCACTTCGAGCATCTTCTGTAGGTAGACCCAAACCAAGGTTAGTGGATCCTTTGAAAGTGATTATTCCGATATTTTTCGACTATTTTCATACTTTGCGTGACTAGAATGACCTTGTGTTGTAGGTCGCTGAATTCGTCTTAAAATCGGCAATAATGTCATCGAAAAAAAAATACATGGTTCCATTTAAAATCGTGGAGTTGACCTGGACGTAGCTTCAGCGCCTCCACCGATAAAAAAAATAGGGTAGTCCAGTATGACGGCCTTCTCGAACACTGAAACTTTTGTCTGAAACATTTTGGGATATGATCAATAGTTTGAGTGCTATTGCTCTGTAACACTTTATGTGCCTCACCCTGTATATATAGAGGATGATCCAAAAGTCGTGGATCAAACGAAGTGGGGCGGTAGTCAAGATAATTTCCAACCAAAACGGTCATATACGGGTTGGTCTATTTCTCAACGAATTCAAAGCTATGATTTTTTTTCAATATTTTCGAAAAATCGGTTCCCAACTGTACAAAAAAATTAATAAAAAAAAGCTACTTACCATATGCTCTTGAGTTCTTAGAATAAGAACTCACGTCATCTTGAGTTCTTAGAATAAAATGTATCTGTAATAACTTTTTGGAACATGATTTTTTTCCTACATTTTCATCATTGATTTAAAAAGAAAAATATTCTACCGAAATGTGTCCCTGTAATACGGAAACTGGTCCACCTTATGAGGATTCTAAAAAGGTCCTACTCATAGCCCTGATCCTCAAAAGTTTTTTACTATCGATTTTTATTCACTGCAAGGTAGTGCTTTGCTAGAAAACTAAATTTTACGCCAAACAAATTTTGCGTAAAATTTGGTTTTCTCGCAAGTTCATTCAAATAATGCGTTTCCAATACAAAGTTCATTTGCATTGGAAACGCATTACTTGAATGCAGAGCGCTTATGGTGGATACGTAGAAGGGAAGCTAGCAAATCCGAATCTCAGATAGATAATATGTGACTCTTCAATTGGATTGACGTTCGTTCAGTGTTTCGCTTGCTGGCCGCTTATTACTGCGATTTTCATTCTGAAATCTGTTGTGCATTTGGTGGTTTGGAGTATTTAAAGATAAAAATCATTAAACGCCCGAATCAAATAATGCCAAATTTCAGAATGGGAACCGTCGTAATAAGCAGACAGCAAGCGAAACACTGAAGGAATATCGATCGAATTGAAGAGTTACATATTATCTACCCGAAATTCGAATTAGCTAGTACCGGTTCCCTTCTACGTATCCACCATAAGAGCTCTGCATTCAAATAATGCGTTTCCAATGCAAATGAACAACTTAAATTTCTTTGACGCAAAATTCGGTTTTCTAGCAAAGCACTACCTTGCAGTGAATAAAAATCGATAGTAAAAAACTTTCGAGGATGAGGGCTATGAGTTGGACCTTTTTAGAATCCTCATAAGGTGGACCAATTTCCTACTACAGAGGCAAATTCCGGTAGAACATTTTTCTTTTTAAATCAATGATGAAAGTCCAGGGGAAAAAATCATGTTCCAAAAAGTTATTACAGATACATTTTATTCTAAGAACTTAAGATAACAATTATGAAAACTACATTTTCATATGGGAGTCACATCATCAGGCTACATATTTAAAAAAGAATAATCCAAAAATGGTAAGTAGTTTTTTTTTATTCATTTTTTTGTACAGTTGAGAATAAATTTTTCAAAAATAATGAAAAAAATCATACCTTAAGAATCGTTGAGAAACGGACCAACCAACGTTGGTAACCAACGGCCTTTGGTTACCAACCAAAGGCCAAATATGGCCTTTTTGGTTGATAATGATCTTGGATTCCTTTCCACTTCATTTGATCTACAACTATAAGACCACCCTGTATATGTGCATACACTACTCACACATCTAAAGGATAACAACAAAAACGAAATTTTCAGGTGATTTTCAAAAAGCTATGACTGACAAAAGTTATTGTAGAGAAAAAAAAACGGAATTAAAGCTTGAAGTTTCCAGTTTCAAGATCTAAAAGTCAACAATTTTTATCGTTGACCATCTTCGAGAAATCATAAAAAATCCAGCACAAAATTTTTTTGCCAAATTTTTGCTTACGTTTCAAAAGGTCCACTGACTTAAAGAATTTTTTTCTGGCCATCCCACCTATCAGCTCTTTTAGATTATTCATTTACCTTCAATTTGGTTTTTTTTTCTTTTCTCTACGACTATTTGTTGCTGACAATGAGTTATGAGTTATCAAAGCAAACATTATTTTTTTTCCTTTGATGACTCATAACTCGGGTACTGATGGTCGTACAGAAAATAGAAGTTTGGTTCTGGAACCTTTAACGTTAAGCTACCCTATAAGCTGTTTTTAATGTTTTTTAGCAAAACTTTTTTTATAGATAAAAAGTTTAATTTAAAAAAAGATAAACAATTGTATTTTTACCATTTTTCTCTTAGCTAGGGAAATCTTTGCAAATAATCAATTGACTAAGGATATTTTCGATTTTTTTTAAACCTCAAAGTAGCCCAAAAAACCTTCAAGAGTTCAAACCGCTGCGATTTTTCTTTCATTGTGATCCAAGTGGTTAAAATGGTCACTTTTGTGAAAAATCGAGTAAAAGGTCATTTTTCTCGTTTTTTGTTGTTTTTCGAGGATGACATTTTTTTTTATGAATAATTAACATTTTCTTGTTAAAACATGTTTATTATTGGAGAAAAAAAATTTATCGAATCAATTTAAAAAAAAAAAATTTCAGAAATTCAGAAAAAAGATTTTGGTTAGTTAAAAAAAAACTGTTTTTTTTTATCAGATTTATGTAGAAAATTACAATTTTTAGAGCGCAATAATAAGTCAAAATTTCTAAAAAAAAATACAGTATTTGGTTAGAGGTATAAAACTCTTTGCAATAATTTTTTTAACTGACATTCAGAAATAAGTTGGATACTGAGGTCAGAAAAATACAGACAATTTTTTTTTTGAGGATTTTCTATCATTTAAAAAAAAAGTGATTTAATTTTTAATGTTTTTTTTTCTAATAATAAACATGTTTTAATAAGAAAAAGGTTAATTATTGATAGAAAAAATGTCATCCCTCGAAAAACAATAAAAAACGAAAAAATGACCATTTAATCGATTTTTCACTAAAGTTACCAGTTTAACCTCTTGAGGGTTTTTTGGGATACTTTGAGGTTGAAAAGAACCGAAAATATCTTTAGTCGATTGATTATTTGCAAAGATACCCCTAGCTAAGAGAAAAATTGAAAAAATCCAATTTTTTATCTTTTTTATAAATTGAACTTTTTTCATAAAAACCTTTTTTTTTGCTCAAAAACTTTAAAAACAACCTAAAGCTTATAGATACTTTGAAGTTTCCAGAAACATACCTTCATTTTCTGTAAGACAGATGTACAAATGACAGAATGTACAAAATTGTCATTTTTGCTTTGACAACTCATAACTGAGCGATAAATCGTCGTAGAGAAAAGAAGAAAAACCAAATCGAAGGTAAATGAATAAGTTAAGAGCTGATAGGTGGAATTGCCAAAATTTATTTTTTAAGTTCGTGGACCTTTTGAACAGTAAGCAAAAATTGAGAAATTTTTTTTTTGCTGATTTTCTTATGGTTCCTAGGAGAAGGTCAACGATAAAAAGTGTTGAATTTCAGATCCTGAAACTAAAAACTTCAAGCTTCAATTTGTTTTTTTTTCTCTACGATAATTTTTCGCAAAGTTACAGCTTTTTGAAAATCACGTAAAAATTATGATTTTTTTATCCATTAATTTTTGCCAATAGTGTGTGTGTATATATATTTATATACAGTACTGGACAAAAAAAGTACGCACTAGTCGAAATTTCTTACCGCACTAAAATTTACATAGCGGACTCAAAAATAAAGGTAATTGAATTTCCCACGTGGCGTTTGAAAGAAGACAAGTTTAACTTTATTTTGCTTTTTTTAGGAAATTCTCTACTGTTTTTTTTCGCCCCCGTGCGCACTTTTGAACGTGGCCATTTTTCGGCTATTTTTTGGCCGTCGAAAATTAACTGCAAAGTTTGTAGAAAATTTTTTCCTCGGTTTTTTCCATGGTAAACTTAAAAAGGATATCAAAATCTAGATTTTTGTTCTTACAAAGTCTCGTACGATTTTTTTTCGCCCCAGTATTGCATTTTTAGCTACAAAAAGACATGTTTCAGAAAAAAAGGCGTCATCGAAGAAATATAGGGTTTCAGAGAAAATGTCAAGAGGGTAAAAAGTTGCATGAGTTCACACTGGAGTGACTAGAATTTTTTCAGAATTTTTTTTTTGACATTTTTTTACCATTTTTGGTTGGAACTTTGATGAGTGGAGAGGCTCCAATTGGGAATTATGGGGTCTAGGACAATATATTGAGAAAGGAAATTTGTTCACATATTCATTTTTAATTAACAACAATTATTTTAGAATTTTTTTAGAATTTTTTTCATTTTTTTATTTCAATTTTCAAAAATAAAAAAAAATCTCAAAAAATTGTAGTTAATTAAAAATAAAAATGTAAACAAATTTCTTTACTTAATTGTCCTAGACCCCATAATTCCCAAGTGGAGCCTCTCCACTCATCAAAGTTCCAACCAAAAATGGTAAAAAAAATGGCCAAGAAAAATTCTTAAAAAATTCTAGCCACTCCAGTGTGAACCCATGCAACTTTTTACCCTCTCGACATTTCCCCTGAAATCCTATAGTTCTTCGATGACGCCTTTTTTTTCGAAAACGTGTCTTTTTTAGCTAAAAATGCAATGCTAAGAGACTTTTTAAAAAATAAAAATTTCGGTTTAGATCTTCTTTTTAAGTTTCCCATGGAAAAAACCGAGGAAAACATTTTCCACAAACTTTGCAGTTAATTTTCGACGGCCAAACGATAGCTGAAAAATGGCCACGTTCAAAAGTGCGCACAGGGGCGAAAAAAAATCGTAGAGAATTTTCTAAAAAAGTAAAATAAAGGTAAACTTGTCCTCTTTAAAATGCCACATGGGAAATTCAATTACCTTTATTTCCGAGTCCGCTATATAAATTTTAGTGCGGTAAGAAATTTCTACTAGTGCGTTCTTTTTTTTGTCCAGTACTGTATATATATGTTTAATTTATGAAACGCTAGGACGTTTTTGATATTTCAATCAAGACCCCTTCCAATCTATGTTATTAATCAGGTATCTACAACGTTCGTATTTTTTAGGTAAAAACAATTGCTACCTACATCAATGTAATGATTTACGGTCATTTCCGATATTCTCGTGGATTTTTATCAACATTTATGTTCGTCACTGAAACGTAACACAGCCACGCGAATGAGTGATAATTTAAAAGTATTTCGTGTTTGCGTTCTTCATGCCGTACGCGAAACGTTGAAAAATATGGCGAAGCCATTTGATTTTATTATGGGCCTGGAATTGCCTGTTTCACCTGTTTACAATGTTTGTAACGCGGGCAAGGTATAATCGTGCGCATGAGCGAAACAAGCGAGAATGTAGGAGTTATTGCTTTATATATTTAAACTTGGCGCTCAATACGTGGTATCAATGTATGAATAAAATGCACGAACATCTTCGACATAACTGGAAATGCACAATGTTCGAATAACGTGAAGTTCATTTTGCAATATATATTTTAGAATTTGAAAAAAGTGTGTGAGTGAGCAAAATGAAAAGTGATTTGAAGAAAACACACACTAGCGGCAAAAATATTGGACACACTTTTCCGGATTTGTCTATCGGAAGCGGGTGTAAAACGCACAGTTTCTGAAATATCTTTTTTTTTTCAAACTCTAACCTGTTTTTTTCCTTTTAAATGAATGAACCTCTACAATTTTTCAATTAAATCCCGCAGCTCTCGAGTCAATTTACAAAAATTGCAATACTTCACGAAAAGGTGAATAACATTGCGGAAAAAAAACGAAGAAAACACGTTTTCAACAACACGATGGAAATAAAGCGCGGTTGTTTCGAGTCAATTCAAAAAGACTTTCCATTCTCACTTGCCAAAAAATTAAACACGTATTTACGAGAGTAGAACAATCATAAAAACAACCATATTCAAAGTCTCTCGATGAGTAAAAAATATTAGAAAATAAGAAAAAGAAGCATAATGAAACTTGTTTCTTTAAAATACTTTGAACTCGTTTCGCTCTCTTTTTTTTGGCCAAATTCTTTTCACTCCAGTCGAAAATTCGAAAAGTGAATTCATACGACTCGCTCTTACAATTAGTCTAGGCTTGAAACGTTTTTCTTGGCACTAACAAATGTTGGAAATACACCGCGAAGCTATTTATTATAGAAAAATAGCAAAACAACGAGCCGTTCCTGTCAATTTGTTACGACATCAAAGAAGCTTTTCGATACTCACTAAAAAAAAAAAATTAAGTACAGCAGCTTACATTCCAAAGCTAAGAGTGAGAGAAATGATTTCTAAAAATCTTTCGTTCTTTCTACACAAAGCACTATATTATCGACATTGAATGGTTTACAGTTGTTTTAACACTGTCCAACGGAGGATCGGTCAATGCGTGGATTATTAAACTCGCGATATACCGCTATTGACGGAGTCCGTTGTTCTCACGACGTTTAATCGGAGTGATAAGTTCCGCGGGAGCGGCAAATTCGCTTAAAATAGAATAATTAACATTGAGATGGTCACGTGTGTAGCGGGGATTCGCGTATACACTCGTTCATTGGAAAACGTTGCAACGATAAATATAACGCCGATGACATTAATTATACGTCATTTATGTAAAAAATGCTTCTTTTTTTGGCGTCGTTGGAATTATAATAATACACTTGCAGTTTCACTCGTACTTTGGAGACGAGTGTACGCTTAACAAAACAAACTCAAACTAAAACGAGACGCGGCGACCGTTTCGCTACAAAACGAGGAACGGCTTGGTCTATGAAAGAGTTTTGTGTGTGTGTGTGTGTGTGTGTGTGTGTGTGTGTATTGTGTCAGCGCACGTGTCGCTACGAAATGATAAACTAGTGTGCGATATACAGGATGGTTCACCACTGCTAATGAGTCAACTTTTCTCGCTGAATAACGCATTTTCTTCAAGAACCGGAAATTGACAATCGCTTTTTGCCTCTTATGAGCTGTTCATTTTCATGAGTCAATAAATAGTTGAAATTTATTTCCTCCTGCTAAATACTGAAATTGAAATTGAAAAATTGAAAAAACTGAAATTTCCTCCTGCTGAAAACTGTCGAAATTCGTCTTCGAACTTTAACAGCCGAAGATAATGAAATTCAGTTGTTCAAAAGTTTGTATATGAACTAAAGGGGACACACCCGTGTAGACGCCGAAAAAAATAAGTGAATTTTGGGAATTATTATCTCAAAAACTAGTTGTCCGGTTTCATCCAAATTTGTTTTATACGAAAGTATATATATATATTGAGGTATATTGATACATTTTCCTATTAATATATAATGACTGGGAGCGCTCTTATTGTGGCTGGCATAAAACATGTCTCTCGCTGGCAGTCCCCATGATTGCATGCAGTCAGTCGATTTAAAACAAAAATTTCGAAAAGATTCTTGAAATATAATGTATAAAGCCCTTCGCAATGGAGGATTATTTTATTTTATTGTATTTTATTTTTTATTTAGTTAATTTTTTTATCAAGGCTGAAACATCGAAAATTTATGTTGAAAAATAAATGTAAATTACAAGTGGCGCCATTTTGTGAAATAAAAATGTTTTCAAAAAATCGTACGATACGAAAGGCTTTATACATTACGTTTGAAGAATCTTTTCGAAATTTTTGTTTCAGATGAGCCGACTACATGCAATCAAGGGGACCGCAGACAGTGCCAGCGCGGGACATGTTTCGTGCCCGCGACGATAACAGCGCTCCCAGTCAATGTATATTTCTAAAAAAATTGTCAATATACCTCAATATTTATACTTTCGAATTAAACAAACTTAGATGAGATCGCACAAATAGTTTTTGAGACGAAAATTCCCAAAATTCACCTTTTTCCACCGTCTACTCGGATTTGCCACCCTTAATATTTCATTAGTGAAAACGGCCACAATACAGGCTCGTTACTTCCAAATAGGGGGTCTCAGATTCGAGTGGCTACATTTGCAAAAGCTTGGCTGAGAAGACTAATCAATGATCTGGGTGGCTATTAACACCGAAAAAAAAACACTAAATATTTTGGACATTGAATGTCTTGGATATGGATATTCAAAAAAGAAATGTGACCCTTCCCGTACAGAAATTGTCGTCGGGATCCGGAATTCGATTCCCATACCTGTCCTCACTTCCTGATGGGAATCCAATGGGCGTTCGCATTGGATCCCTATACTAAAAATTTGCACTTGTACATTGGTTTCTGATCGGGATTCCCCATTCGAATCTAATGTACGAATCGAATTTGAATCTTAGAAGATTTCCACATTATCGAACAGAATCCGATACGATTCTTGATGGATCATATCGCATTCTGTACGTTGAATTTTCCAAACAAAATATGTAGATACAAGCTTTTGCCCGCGACTTCGTCCGCGTAAAGATTAGAATTCGATCCAGAGAGCAGATAAACAAAGCGAGAAAAAGTAAGAAATAAAGAAAGAAGGTAGAGTATCATATTTCGCAGGCACGATGGTAGACTGACTGACTGAGGTAAGGGTTGACAATGAAGGGATCATCACAGTGTAAAAGTTAAAAAAAATCGATTTTTTTTTCATTATCCAATAGTATAGACGGTTATAAACATGCTGTTCAATTTTTGGAGCGAAGTTCGAATAACTTCGGTCACTACAGCCTTCGTAGCGGAAGTGATTCGAGCAGCGGCTTCCGCACTCGAAACTTTAAACGCATTTTTCTCGAAATGTCGTTTTTCACAACGATGTACGCTCTCAAAGGAAGAGTTTTTAAGCTATCCGTCTCAAAATTTGACACAACATTCTTCACGCCATTCTTTATCTTGCTATGGAAGCTTTTTTTTTGTTGAAATCTTCATATTTTTTTTTAACGAAAAACTGTCGAAAAATAGGCTAAATTTAGTCAATTTTGATTTTTTTTAAACCTCCATAGCAAGATAGCTGCTTTTATACTGATTAATAATCTTTTTACAAATTTTGTTTCAGATAATATTTACGGCCACAATCGTGTACACCGTGAACATCCTTTTTTCAAAGGTATTCTAAACCGTTAAAGAATGTAAAAAAAATAAAAATAAACGTTTAAAAATCTATTTTCTGTTCTTCATGAGTGCTTTGATTTGACATAAAAAAACTGGACTGATTAGCGTATTTTAACCATAAAAAAAATCGCGAAAACAGGCTATTTTTCGACTCATTACACTGTGATGATCGCTTAATGAAATGGTAGAATATAAAAGTGCCAACTTTCAACTCCAGTATCATATAATGTGATTGTTGTCTGCAGAACTATATGGCTTTGCAATTTCGTGCTGTAGACAACATTGTGCGATTCATGGTCTCCGGCAAGCACATTCAAGTTCTTGGCAGTTGATACTCTCGAACAGTCCACATATAGTTGACCGTGCGAGAAGTTAATCCTTTCTCAGTGCACCTCTACGCCCTTTAAAGAACATATCTTCCGAATTTCGTTGAGATAAAAGCAGGGAATTCGATTTTCCCATATAAGTATGCGTTTTATTATTTGTTTTGAAGAATATTTATACCAAGCTTCAAGTTGATACACGCAAGCAATACAATTTCCCATACAATTTTTTACATCCCATTTCATCCTTTTAGGGGTTGATTTTCGGAAAGTCTTCTCTTAGTACACCTCTACACCTGCTAAAGAACATATCTTCGAAATTTCTTGTTTATATCTTCGGCAGTTTAGGCTGTGCGTTGATGTATCAGTCTGTCAGTCAGGAATTGTCCTTTTATATACATTGATTTCACTCCCTTAGGGGTTGATTTTCGGAAAACCTCGAAACATGTACTTTCTTATTTTCTTTGAAAAGTGTATAAACCAAGTTTCGAGTCAATCAACCCATGGAATAAAGATATTGCATACAAACTCTAACACCCCATTTCAGCCCCTTAGGTTATTCCTTACTTTGTTTCACTCTTTGTCCATATTCTCTCTGGATCAAGTCCTAAAATCCTCGCTGATGTAGTCGCGGGCAATGGTCTTGAAGTTTGCATCATTGGAATGCAACGAAAATATCGTTATTTTCTCATTTTCATTATTCTAAAAAATCTTTATTTGCAGATAAAAATTTTAGATCTCTACATAAGTGTCTTCAAAATTAATTCAGGGCTTTTCGTAATGAAGATTCAAAAAAATTCGAACAATTGAAAAACAATCATTTTCGTTTCTTTCCAACGATGCAAATTTCAATCTCATCGCGGGCAAAGGCTAGCTTAATATAAGGTGTAGTAAAAAGAAATCCATTATTTTTGCATGAAATTGAAGGCTTTATTTAGCATAGTTAGAATGATCCGATTTAGGTCTAATATGCACCGTTTTGATCGATAACTTGTTGCCACTTTGAAGGTAATTTCATTATGCCTTTCTCATAGAAACCCTCGTCCCTATTGGCAAAAAACTGGGACAGTCGATTTTCACAAGCTTCTCTTCAGGCGAATTTTTCACCAGCAAAATCTTTCGCCATAGACAGGAACAGGTGGTAATCACTTGGTGCCAGATGCGGACTATAAGTCGGATGCATAAGAACCTGCCAACCAAGCTCCCGGAGCTTCTGGCGAGTCACTATCGATGTGTATGGCCTGGCGTTGTCCTGATGGAACACAATTTCTCTCCTATTGGCCAAAGCTGGCCGCTTCTGGGCGATTGCTTCCTTCAGACGATCCAATTGTTGACAGTGCAGGTCCGAATTAAGAGTTTGGCCGTAGGGGAGCAGCTCATAGTAGATGATTCCCTGCCAATCCCACCAAACACACAGTAAAAGCTTCCTGACCGTCAATCCTGGCTTGGCCACCGTTTCATCACCAGTCACCATCCGCTTCAGAAATGGGTCGATTTTGTTACGATTCAGCAGCCATTCGCAGATGGAAATTCGGTCCATGAGATTTTTTTGCGTTAACTCGTGTGGCACTCATACATCGAGCTTCTGTTTGTATCCAGGCTTATTCAAGTGGTTCCAAACGGTTTTTTGTGCAATGTTTAGCTCCTGGGTAATCGAAACAATGCTTACATGACGGTCGGACTCGACGATTTCCATTACTTTATCAACATTTTCGACAATTGGCCTTCCAGAGCGTGGTGCATCTTTGACATCAAAATTACCGGAACGGAATCGACGAAACCAAAATTGCGCGTGATTGGCTGTTACAGTATCAGGACCATAAACACTATTCACATTTTCAGCCGCCTGGCTTGCGTTTTCGCCTTTATCGAAGAAAAACTGTAAAATATGGCGTATCTTCACTTTGCTGGTGGCCATCTTTGACGCGCGCTCAAAAAATATTGAGTCAAGCAATCACAAAATTGTCTGAGATGTTTATTTTAGTACGAAATCTTATCTTTATAATGCCATCTAGCGTAATCCGATCGCACTTATACAACGCGAGATACAGATTACTAAAGCCATCTATTGCAAAAATAATGGATTTCTTTTTACTACACCTAATATAAAAGATCTCTGAAGAAATAGTGTAGAAATTTAAAAAATGCACACAACGCGCTACTTACACTTTTATTATCCGTAAGCGCATAATATATTATAATTCATTATAAAGTGTGACAGCCCCGTAACCCGGTTTACAAGACTTTCAGACTAGGGCGGGTTCGATCAAAGCCCGGATCCAATTCCTGCAGTGTTAATTTTACTTCTAACAAGTTGGCTCATTCTCCGAAGAAATTTATATGCTGGTCACTTCAAACAACCTCATATCCTTTGAACGACCCTGTATGTGCGTGCACTTGTTCACGCGTATGCTCGAGAGTTTTACGCGTGGGTATTATATATAGAAACGCGCGTTTCCTCGGTATTATAAAAGTGGTTGACGGTGCGACACGGTTGGTGCTATCGACGATGTGCCGTTAACGTCGCGCAACTACACAACGTAATCTCTCGCAAGCCCCACTGTAGATGGCCTATTTTAAATATTGTACATCTGTTTTTCACTTGCACGCCCCGCTCTCGGATATTTCCCATATTGCCAGCTGTAAAGATAAGATACAGAGGACACCCTAGTTTATCCGAAAATCTGAATTTATCGAGTGACACTGCAGTCAAAATATATTAGTCTTATTGGATAAAAAAAAACTTAAGGTTCGTAGTGTTTTCATAAAAAAATTGGCCATTCCCGAGTACACGGCATTTGAGGCCGTATTGTTGTCTACAAGTACACGGAGAGAATTAAATGTTAAAAATTACTGTGCAGTAACGGTAACCAGATGACAACCCTGAAACTTCGCTTATTATTACTGAGTAAAACACAGATTTTCACGAAAATAAAATAAAATTTCTTCTTCAGATAGAAAATTTTACCAGATTTTCTAGTAAATTTTGATGTGTAACAAATTACGAAAAACTTAAATTTAAAAAATATATAATGTCAGCGAAATTTTACTGTGCATTTTATTATTTTATGCCTTTCAAAAATGTCTATAAAAAAGTATCGTCTTTATAACAGTTATTTTAAGATTTATTATAAAATTTAATGAGTGTTATAGGAAAATGTATTGTGCTCTCGGTAAAAATTACCGTGCGCGCTACCCTTCTTGTATAGTAAAATTTTAGCTACGTATTTGAAATTTTCTGTAACGTGAGTTAAAAAAAAATTGTCGCATACGAATTATTATGCTTTTCTCACTTGTCACCACATTGAAATATATCACGGTCATTTTTACCGTGAAATTCACGACAATAATTACTTTTTAATTCTCTCCGTGTATGAAAAAGTACTTTTTTTTCATTTTGTTTAAGGGGCCATTTCAGTGTGAAAATATTTAAAAATAGTTTTTTTT
Source organism: Ophion ventricosus (assembly GCA_963932345.1). Lineage (NCBI taxonomy): Eukaryota > Metazoa > Arthropoda > Insecta > Hymenoptera > Ichneumonidae > Ophion > Ophion ventricosus. Next base: position 11,087,124 of record OZ010712.1, on the reverse strand, counting down.
GCATTATCCAAAAATATGGACTTTCATAAACATGCTGTTAAATTTTTGTAGCAGGATTCAAATTAGTCCGGTCGCTACAGCCTTTTTAGAAAAGGGGTTTCGACCGGATGCGTGAGGCCTGGCGCTGGTGAGGGACTTTTTTTTTCTTGAAACGTCGTTTTTCAAAACGAGGGACAATTTTTGACACTTAGTTTGAAACTTTTCGGTTCTGTTCTTTCAGACAATTTTTGGGGGAGTATCACTTTCCGCCGTCAGATACTATTTTTTTAGGCATCATTTTGCAGTGGCCAAAAAAGTTATATGAAAAATAAAACTCAAACATCAAAAAATATTTCTATGCATAAGTCATTTGAATAAATGAAAAAAAAATCGAATTGATTATCGAATTTTATTTTTAAAAAATCATAAAAATCATCAATTTCCGCGCCAGTCATACTGGAATGTGCCCTTGATTTATTATTCTACAGATCTTTATAAATACGTTTGTGAAAACCGTTTGAGGCCATGTGTCTGACCGACCGAGCGGCCAAGAGTGCGAGAGAGATAGCTGATTTGCAGATTCCCAGTGTTCTCCGAGATGGTTGATATTTCGGAAAAAAGAAAAGAACCACCTTCCGCTCTGTTTGCCTAAAATGTGATCCGTCTAGGAGAATAATTGGGATTTTAGGATTTTTACCGACCGGACGTGTGAGCCATGTCCTACCGATAGGATTTTTACCGACCGGACGTGTGAGCCATGTCCTTAAGGCAATGTGTCACACGTCCAGTCGGTAAAAATCCTACTGCCAAGTTTTCTCCTAGATGGATCATATTTCGGGCAAAAGAAGAGAAAGCGGTTGTTCGTCGTTCAACAGAGCGGAACGTGTTTCTATTCTTTTTTCCCAAAAATCAACCGTTTCAGAAATCATTGGGAATCTGCAAATCAGCTATCTCTCTCGCACTCATGGCCGCTCGGTCGGTGTGACACTTGGCCTTAAGAGGGAACGGTACCCGCAGCAAAACTTCGACACCGGCTCGAGTCGGTAGGGCAGAACTCGTACAAGCTTCTGCCACCTACCGGGAGATTGTAAATGCCTTTCTGCGCTCGGAGCGCGAAAAGGCATTGTATCGCAACGCGTGTGTGCGTGTGTGTTGGTGTGCATCCGCTACGTTGGCCGCACGCGGTTGAAGATTTTTATCTTCCCGCGGGGCGACCCTTCGTAACGCGTACACCGCGTGAGCGAATATATATGCACATACATATAAACACAGTCAGCGTCGAGAAAGAACTTTATTTTTTTTGTCACTCCTGTCAGAATCGAGCTGATTTTTTTTGTGTGGTTTCTTACAGTTAAAAAACATATTTAATATTATTATGGTAGCGCATCAACAAAAACAATTACCAAGAGGATAATTCTATACTTTAGCATCGAGGCCTCGAATCGTGAAATCGTGGGGTGCGTAGAACATTGGGGTGGGCGGAGGGCACCTCGGATGGGTGCGTGGAATCGTGGGGTGCGTAGAACACAGGGGTGGGCGCAGGGCACCTCGGATTGGTGTGTGGAATCGCAGGGTGTGTAGAACACTGGGGTGGGCGGAGTGCACCTCGGATGGGTGTGTGGAATCGCAGGGTGTGTAGAACACTGGGGTGGGCGGAGGGCACCTCGGATGGGTGCGTAGAATCGCGGGGTGCGTAGAACGACATTGTTTTTGTTGATGCGCTGCCATAATAATATTAAATATGATGTTTTTTAACTGTAAGAAACCACACAAAAAAAATCAGCTCGATTCTAACAGGAGTGACACTTCCGAATATTTACCCGATTTTTTATTCATTTTTCTTTCCTATTAATTTTTTTAATAGGCCTCCCAAGAAGGTAGTGGAGTATTTTTCGTTCGTTTTTTTTATACTTGATACGACAGAGAAGGTTGCGAAGAAATGCCTACGAATAAATCAAAATAAAAAACTGTCGCATTTTATTTAAATGTTCATTTGAATTGAAATAAAAATTACAAAACACCTTCAAAGTGTACTGGGCTAATTTGGCAATAAAAAAAATTAATTGTTTAATTTTTTTGTCAGATGTTTGTTTAAAAACTTATTCATCTTTAATTACGATGAAAAAAATAAAAGAAATAAAATATGCACGGAGAAGCGCACTACCACATTCGAGCGCTCACACCGATAGTGCCTTCTCCATCGTACCCATATGACGAGTGCACGTCGACGGAGAGCATTACACACTCAAGTGCTCACACCGATGACGTGCGCATAGTGCGGGCACCACACCGCCAGGCACCACTACAGGCGCGTATCGCTCACCAACGTACGCCGGCTCATCGGGTGCGCCTGATTGGCCGCCTTAAAAAATTAATAACAATTCAGGGGTTGATCTGAGACCCATTCATGCTTATATCAATCAACTCAGAATTTCACCTCCAACCCCCTATTTCAGGGACTACCTTCAGTTCTGGGACACCCTGTATATGAGGTATTCCAAGTGTTTTCGAACGGCTTAAAAGCCTGACCTTCTTCAATCTTTTTCAAAGTTGGTGATGTTTTTGTATCATATATTTTGAGTACGTGGCATATTTTTCAGATTTTTATCGGCTCGCTAACTCGGCTAACTCGGAGATAAGATTTTACACGTGATAAAATTTCAAATGATTGTATTCAAAATTTTCCAAGTACCACAACACTAAAAAAAAAAAGAAAAATCTTTGATTTCTTAATTTTTTAACCCCAATGACTAGGTTGATCCTGCTGAAATTTACACTGAATTTTCTTTTATTAGTGTAACACAACATGTGTAAGTTTCATTCTGGGCTGGCCTTGCGCTCAGTTAATATCGTCGTCTTAAATTTAATGGGAAATTATTTTTGTTGAATAACTCGGCGATTTACAATTTTTAAGTAAAAATGGTAATGACTAAACTTGTAGGAAATCGAGTGCTTTACAACTTTGGCCATTACAGTTTTTTCTCTACCATCGATATTTTTCGAATTGAACCTGAAAAAAAGCGGCTATTGCATTATCTCGTTTATTTTTTACTTTAGGGCATAAACGAACATGAACAAACTTGTCGAGAATGAAATTTTAGATAATGTTTGTTCCTGCCTTTTTTCCCTAGAATCAATATTTAAAGTCGTACGCCAACGGTAATAGAAAAGAGCGAATGGTTCGCGAAATAATATTTTCACGTTTCTTGTTTCCAACCTTTATTAATTAATTTAAACAAATTCGTTCAAGCACAATTTATATTCTCGATGCAGCTTATCATCGATGGATTCGACTTTTGCCAAATTCTCGAACGAACGAGATTGCCCGAGACTCACTCAACAAATCAGTGGTGAAAGTTTTACAGGTGATGCCTATTGTTTAAACAAATGTGTCCAGCATTCGTTCTGTCTGCCGAGATTTACTTTCGGCAGGTTTTCCAAGGCAAACATTTTCTAGCAATGGAGATCGCTAAAGACTCTCTCTGCGTGAGAGCGCTACAATTCAACAATTAATGCCTATTGCTTAAACAAATATCTTTAACATTTTCTCTCTTTGCCGAGATTTATTTTCGACAGGTTATCCGCGGAATCGAAGCCTCTAGCAATAAAGATCGAAAGAGACTCGCTCTACGGAAGAGAGGTGAAATTTTGCGAACGTGAATTGTTTAAATAAATGGGTTCGAATCGATATCTTTTTTCGACGACGGTCAGTGGTGGAAATTTGATTACTTTTTAAATTTCTAGCAAACGGGATTTGCTAGAGACTCATCTTGTGGAAGGATGGTGATATTTTTTCAACTTTTCAAAATTAATTTAAACGTATTCCTCCCGGATCGATGGAGAGGGATTAAAAAATAACGAGTACAGATAACCCGATGATCGAACGGAAGACGGTAGATCAGATAACCCGATTGATGAGGAGGGATAAAAGAATAACGTGGCAGGGATTAAAAAATAACCAGGCACATAACCCATAATACGTAACCTCTTATTTGTGTAAATTTTCTCCGCTCAAATGCTTTCAAATTGTGCTGCTCGACGTTTTCCTTGTCGAACACTTCTTTTCACCACCCAGATGAACACGTACTGCTTTTGTGCCGCTCTGGTGAAGTACGCCGTACCGGTACTGCACCTACCACGTACGTGCGCACGGTACTGATATAATACTAGTACGGCGTACTGGTACGCCATATCGATAGTATACCAGTATTGGTACGTCGTATTGTTATTGTATCGGTGCCGTACCGCCACTGTGTATGATTTTCAGATTCCCGTGTACGGCCACGGCGCTAGTACCGTGAGCGTACGGCGGCGTTACGGTACCAGTACGGCGTATTGTATTTGCATCGAGCAGTGTTGGGCGTTAAGGGACAACACCACTGTGACGGCTTCAAAAAATCGATTTTTTGAAAACCATCTAGAAAAATCTAAAATACATTTAAGATTAAGATGCCGTTGGACCCAGGTCGAAAAAATAATTATTTTCGGAGATATTGAATATTTTGTGGAGCGGTGCAGCGCTCCGTGACGCTCGGGGTCCCGCGCAGCCGCCTCTTCCTGAGGAAGTATTGGAGGCAATTACGCCAGTCTTCGAAAATTTGAGCAGAGACGATTTGCTGCAGCGTTGTTTGGGCGGCTTCACGCAAAACAACAACGAAAGCTACAACAAATCAGTTTGGGCAATAGCCCCCAAGTGTCAGTCCGGGAGCAAAAAAATCGTCGATATTGCAGCTGATATCGCGGTATTATTATTCAACGATGGCCTGAGAAGCCTCATGAAAGTTTTGGAGACGTTGGGGATAACTATCGGCCCAAATTGTTTCAATTTTTGCGTTGAAACCGACGCAGCGCGGATCGAGCTGGCGGAGCGCTCGCTCACAGACGCTGCAATAGAAGCAAGAAGAGCCTCTACAAGTTCGAGAAAAGATGCTAGGGACAATCATTTGGTTCTTGAAGGCCAGCTATATGGTGCCGGCATCGCTGATTAAAGGTAAAAATTTTTTTTTCCAATTTATCGCATAAATTAACAAACCTAAAACTTTGAACGCGTTTTTCTCAAAACCACTTTTTTGAGTGCGGCACGCAGCAGAACTCGAGCAATTTTTATCCGATCGACTTCAAATTTGGACTGCATCAATAAAACTAGATTATCTAAAGAAGTACATAGGATTTTTTCGATATCTCAATAATAAAAAAAGTTATAGCCTATTTTCGACGAGAAATTTTGCTCGAAAATCGTCCTTTAATTTCAAAAGCGTGCCTATTTTTTAAAAATCAATATTTTTTCAAATCCCTATGTACTTCTCTTCAAAATATCATATTATTAACGAAAACACTCGGTATTTTTTTTCAGATCGACTTTGAAGAGAGTTCTGCTGCGTGCCGCGAACCACTGCAGAGGCAACAGTACCTGACCCGGGAGCTTCCCCAGCGTCACCATGGGGCGTGAAAAATTTGAAATTTTTTTTTTATGTATCTTCAATAAACAACGAACAAAACAAAAAAAAAAATTTCGAATATCTCTTTTTTTTCCCACAAAAAAAAATTCTTGAAAAATGGCAAAAAAACAGGGGGTCACAGTGGTGTTCTGCCTTAATCAATCAAATTTTCAATCAGTTCATCAATTGACTTAAAAAGTAATTGCAATTAATTATTAATCACATGTTGCAATTAATTGATTTGGATTCATCTATGTTAATTGCAACTCGCAATTAAAACAATTGCAATTAACTTTTTTAATTGTTCTAAGAAACAATTAAAACTAAGAATTAACCTATTTAATTTGTTTGTTTGGGTTTTTGTAGACTTGCGCAGCGCCCTATACGAAAATCAGTTTTAATTGTTAGTTTTTAATCGAATACACCAAAAAGATTGAGAATTGATTAGTTTCTAATTGTGGAAAGTCACGATTAACAATTGATTAATTGTTAATCTTTAGTTACCTTAGCAATTTAATTTTGCCCAACACTGGCGGAATCGAGTAGTACGCGTTACTAGTACGGTGACTCCACGCCATGCGATAGTAGCACGTACCGGCGATGTACGTACGGCGTACAATTCCACCGCATATCAGTACAATACTGGTAGCGTACGTATACGCCGTAAGATATAATTCCGGAATGGTACACTTGGTTATCTGGGCACTGTACACAAATATTCGGCCGATCACGTAAACTTTTCACCGATTAGACACACCATTCACGACCATACTGGTAAACCCTTGTTTACAAATCGCGGATAATCCCGCCAATCCGGAATGAACCTTGCGAATGTATAGCGCACGCAGCAACATATCCCGAAAAAACTGCATGTGAACCGAACGAATATAATAGGTTCCGCGAAGGCTGCCGCTTCCGATCTGTCAAAAAACAATTTGCCGTGCCGGAAGGATACGCGCGCCGTCGGTAACACGAAAAATGCGAGCTAAGCGCAGCCAGTGAGAAAACAAATGAACTAGACTTTCGCGTTCGTCGATAATATTTTGAGCTTTGTTGATACAATTTTGCTACTTTTATGTAAAAAAAATTCAAAGCCAGTTTTCTCCGTTATTTTGCTGTAAAACGAGTTCAAACAGAGCTCAAAATGTGTGTTTCTTCGATTTTTATGCTCTTTGAATTTGCAAAAATTCGATGCATCAGTTAATAACTTCCGATTTATCCCATGGTAACGATAAAGTGTAAATTTTTTTTTCAAAAATTGAGAAAATGCCGGTCACCAAGCTCTTGGCGCAACAATATTACATTTACACAACAAATTTCATCCTAATTAGTTGTATCGTTTGTGAGGAAAAGTGGGTTCGAAATTTCGAGGCGGTCAGAACGTGTGCTTCATTTCCTTAAAGTGCAATGTATAAAGCCCTTCGCATTGTGGGATAAATTTTTTTTTCGCAAATTGGCGCCTGATTGAAATTTACATTCATTGTTCAACCTAAATTTCCGACCTTCCTGGCTTGATAAAAAAAATAAAAATTGACAAGTGGAGGTCGGTCACTCGTCATCACCGATTTCCTCCGAATTCAAAAAAATATAATCAATAATATATTTATTTATGTATGATAACATCTTTGTCGCGGATCGGTCAATACATAAGTCTTTTATGTTAACATAATTTTCAAACAGTGGTTGGCGCAGCGACAAGAGTTCGGATTCGTAATGCTAAAATCGTGTGTTTGAGTCCCCGTGCGGAAACTTTTATTTTTCTTTGGCTTCTTTTCAATTTTTACGACACTTACGCAACAAATGAAACAAAAGAATGCATAATGTTTTGTATTTATTTATATTTTCAGAAAAGGCATAGTGCGTCATTATTTTAACAGGCGCATAATCGTGGAAAATTAAGGATTGCGGATAACTTTCCAAGAAGGAATTGCAATTAAAGCGTACACGAGGACTTCGTATATAAAATTGCATACACTGAGAGAAATGTATGGTAACTTCAACCATATTTTAACCATATTTTCTATTACCCTGAGGGGACAACATTATTTTATAGTCATGGTTACTGCCTAAAATATAGGACTGCTTATGATATTTTAGCAGTTGTGTTAACTATGCTCATATGTTAACCACAACCAATAATCTTACAAGCATACGTTCAATGCTTGTAGAATTTTTCAATGCTTTATAATATAGTAGGTTTTGATAAAATGGATATTACCTTACACTATAAAAAAAAATAGTGATTTTTACCATACTGAATGGTATGTCTACTAAATGTATATAATATTTCATAAATTCAAAAAATTCTCAATTGAGAGTACTACCTGTATGATTGTTTATCATAATTTGTCATTCCCTGACCTCCTGAAATGATTCCTATCGAAGAAAATATTTCGCCTGAACATGGATTGGAACCATAAAAGGAAAACCGAAAACAGATAAAAGTAATTCCAGCTGCAATTCCAAATAGCTATTACCTCCTATATAGGTGGAATTTTGCACAGATCGTCTTTTTGATAATATATGTCACTGCTTAAATGGATTTTTGGCGTAACGCAATAGTTTGCGAAATATCGAATTTTAAAAACTGATAAATTAATGCGCTAATATATCTATATCGATCGTAGCGTGCTACCGCTGTCTCTATATAAATGCTTTGCGTCTTCACTATAAGATTACCATAATTTTGTTCGTATAGTCACTTTTCTTAAGATCTTGTAATAATTCATACTCAACAAGTGTTAATGTTAACCATATAAATAGTACAAACTTGCACTGTGAAAAATATCCATAGTATTTATAAAAAACGCCTATGGTAAAAGTGGGCATAGTTAAATTCCCTATAGTTTATTGACACCGCAATCATAATATGATTAACACAACTAAGCGTCTATCTAATCATGCCGTTTTGGTAGTTTGTTTGATTATCTAATATCCCCGAAATAACTATTAACTACTGTGAAAGGCTGGACAATATCGATATAGTTAATTCAGTTAATATTTTTACAATAGTTAGTAGTTATTTCGGCGATAATAGATAGTCGAGCACGCCACCAAAATTGCATGTTTAGATATACTTTTCGCTTATAGTTAACCATATTATGATTATGGTGCCAATAAACTATACTGGATTTTACTATCCCCTCTTTTGCCGTGGGCATCTTTCATAAATACCATCCACTTTGCTCGCAGTGCAGCATTAGTATTTGTGCGCCGATTTTGTGATATATCTGAATTAACCATATCGATATTGTAAAGCCTTTTACAATAGTGTATAGTAATTTCGGAGATACTAGATAGTCAAACACGCCATCAAAGTCGCATGTTTACGTATACTTTTCGCTTATAGTTGTGTTAACCATATTATGATTGCGGTGTCAATAAACTATAGGGAAATCGACTATACACTCTTTTACCATGCGCGTTTTTTGTAAATACTATACACTTTTCTTGCAGTGTGTGTACTTTTATTATTATACAGTTGATGAATTGTATCTAATTTTCTAATTATTCTATTCTATTACATTATGACAATCTTTTCGAAATTTTTGTTTCAAACAACCGACCGCATGCAATGATGGGGACCGCCACCGAAGGACCTGTTTTACGCCGGCCGCAATAACAGCGCTCCGAGTCAATATATATTTATAAAAAAAATTGTCAATATACCTCAATAATTGAAAATGTGCAATTTTGACACGGATAATAGCCGGTCTTTCGAGGTCCTCTAAGCTTATGTTTAATTCAGCCACCCAAATCTGAAATCCTCCAGCAGGAACAAGTTGGGCTGTATTTTAGGGTGTCTCCTAGGACGGCTACGTTTAAATCCTGAATGGTATGGGTTCGCATATGTTGAATTTAGAAATCGTAAAAGAAATCAATATAATACAAATAATAAAAACATATATAAATAAAATGTAACAGATAAACAAACACTAATAACGCAAATAAGTCAAGTGATAAATACATTTAAAAATAAAAGAGGTCAAATTGGGAATCCCAGGGGGAAAAAAAAACTTTAATCAACAAATGAAAAGGTGCCGAGATCTCTCACCGCCGTTCAAGTTTCCCGCTATTTAAGCTATCACTCAAGAGTACTAGCAGATTGGCCGTCACGGATACCCAGAGGCCAGGTGGAAATGCCACTTTAACTCGGGCCCCACGAAAGTATTAGAGTATTAGAAGAAGAGTGGGTTTAGAGAGGATGGTGTGCAACCTCGATACTTGCAAATGTGTTGCAGAGCCGATCTCGCCACTGTGCCGATTAGAGAGGTTGCAGTGTATAGACAACGTACAGCCTAAATCGCTGAAGGTAGACACTTGAAACTTGGAATATATATATTCCTTAGAAGGTGTAGAGGTGCACTAAGAAAGTATTTTTCGAAAATCAACTGTTAAGGGAAGGTTACCGTTGAGAAGCATGAAAAATGCATGAACTTCGGGAATTTTTTTTTATATAAAATAAATACTTTTGAAAATGGGTTTCAACGTAATGTATTCTTCTATCGATGGAGAGTAAATTCCAATTTTATTTAGAAATAAAATTGGAACTCACTCTCCATCGATAGAAGAATAAATTACGTTGAGACCTAATTTGGTTTTTTTTATTTAAAAAAACCAAAATGGCGGTTCTAGCTCCCGCCAAATAAAGCCATGCACGTCGTGTTTTGGTCTGCGCGGGGCGCCCCACAGCCTTGCCAATTCATCTTAAACAAAAACGGGTGAAAAATTATTAAACTGGACGAAATTTGAGGAGCCTTCTCGTTTTGTATTTTCTGAAAATGCTCGACATAAAAAAATGGCAGCCGTTTGAAAAAAAAAAACAATTTTTTTGCCCTGTTTGTTTGCCTTAACGGACGAAAAAAATATTTCTAAATCAATTTGTGACAAAAATCCTTTCCTGATGGCTCCGCATATTGAATTTCCTTTCAATTGCGCAGAGATTCATGTGAATGGGTTAATTTATTGAAGCTGTAGAACGCCCCGCGCGCTGAAAAATTCCGTTTCCAGAAAAACACATTTAATATTAACGTTTAGAGTGTAAATTCTAAAATGTTTTAGATATGACAATATCCATTTACTTACGTATTCTAAACGCTTTAGGAATTGTGGCGTTCGCCAATCTCTTTTTGCGTATAACGCGCTGCTACGCCGCTTTAAAACGACAGCCTAAGAGTACGGTCCTGGTCGGATGGTTACGGATTTCCGCCACTGTCTGAACATGATTTTCGTTTATGCTTTTCATGTACGGCGAGTGGCACATTTGAATTATCGCGCCACGCTATGCGCAAAGAGACAGCAGCGACGAACGGGGAAGCGCTAGGCCTTGGCCCTAGGCGCACGCAGTGCACGCACTCCGCTGACCCCACTTATCGATTTTGGATAATTCTCCTCGCTCGCGATCGATGCGGAAGCAACTCGACAGGAGACTCAACGATAGGGCTTCGAGTAGAAGAGATGTCTTAGAGATCCCCAGTTGCCGATCAAACTTATTGAGCGTAAATCTAAGTTAGCCACTTAGTCGCGGTAATTTGAGCCATTTTGGGCGGTTATTATTGAGCGTAAATCTAAGAGAAAGATTCTTAGTCGCGTATATAGAATTATATCGAGTTGACTAATTATTGCGTTTTGTGCGCCTTGTAGCGCATTTAATATACCAAGTAGATTAAGGCCGGATCCTGAATTAGAAGGTCCAAAAAATCGATTTTTTTTTAATTGTTTAAATCTATTCCTGATGTATCTAAGAATGTCTAGACAAAGTTTTATAGCCCAATTCGAAATATTTCCAAAGATACAGCACTGAACGTAGTGGAGTGTCGAGCAGGTATACGGGCGCTCGGGCAGTTAGGGCGCCCGTTTTCTCGAGTTTTCGTTTTTACGATTTTTCTAATTTGGCGTATCTGATTACAAAAAAAACTAGAAGCCCAATCGAAACAAACCAAAGCTTGTTCGCTTCAGTATCGTTTTCTTTTCTATTTGAACTAAAAACATTGTCGAAAAAAAAATTCTTAACAATTTTTTTAGCAAGTTGAAATAATTTTTTTTTTCACAAAAAGCAAATTTTCTACTTCAAACCCGAAAAAACATTCAAATTTCAAAATTTTTTTCGTTTTTTTTTAGTTCATATAGAAGAAAAATATGTCACAATTAAAATGGTTTTTGGTTTTTTTGTTTCAGATGAAAATTACGAGCTCCATTTGTCACGCCGCATGGAAACAGCAGTGGCACGAATGTGCATAAAAATCGGTTGCCTGTTGATATTTTTCTTTAAAAAAAATTGTTTTCTTATGTTCAGACATGTAATAAAATAATCTAAAAATTTCGCTAAACTTGCTTTTTTTTTTACCCGAAAAAAAATCCTCAAAATATCGATTTTTCGAACCGGCTAATTCAGGATCCCGCCTTAAAGAATTTTAAGTAAAGGAAGAAAGTGCGTAAATTATTACATTACGAATTGAGAAGACTCCCACGAGGGCAGAGGAATCCACGTAGCCGAGAGCCCCCGTGCGCACGGAGACAAAGGAGCGAGAGAGAAAGAGGGCGAACCGGCCGAGCGAAAGAGAACACCGAAAAGGGTAAGTTTGAAAGCCTTATTAGCCTTGGATATCTCTCGTGGAACGTCCTGTACAGTGCCCGCATGTTGAGGGTCTTGTGGCGGGCCTCTGGCTACGAGTTGCGCAAACGCGAGGTGTAGTTTTTTCCGCGTTCTAAGCCGCGACAATCCGAAATTTCTGAGGAGATTTCAAACCCCGTGTGGCGAAGACCTCCGCCCCGTGGAACTTTCGAGTATTCATTCGGAATATTCTCCACCCGTAACTGAGCTGGTCGAGATCTTCGCTACAGAATGCATATTATTTTTTGTTCAAATCGATTTTGTCATCATCATGAACGGTAACCTGCCCTTAAGGAGGTGAAATGGGGTGTAAGAGTTTGTATGGAAAATCGTATTCCTTGCGTGTATCGACTTGAAACTTGGTACATATATTCTTCAAAACAAATAACAAAACATAATTTAGGATTTTTTAAAACAATTTTGTATGAGAAAATCGAATTCTTTGCTTTTATCTTAATGAAATTCGAACAATATGTTCGGTAAAGGGCGTAGAGGTTGCATTAAGAAAGGATTTTTAGATAATCAACCCCTAAAAGGATGAAATGGGATGTAAAAGTTTCTATGGAACATTATAATCCTAGCGTGTATCAACTTAAAACTCGGTATAAATATTCACGAAAACAAATAATAAAAAGCATATTTAGAATTTTTCAAAACAACCTCTAATAAGGGGTATAAATAATGAAGTTTCTATGGGCCTAATTCCACGCAGGCAAAGCTAGTTTTTTTCATACGTTCAATAGAATGTATCCAAAGAAAAGAGTTATTCATGGTTAGAATGTTATTCGATCTCATCCTCGTTTTCAGGGAAAATGCAGAAATACACCATAACAGAATGAACGACCATTCAACGTGACAGCATGTATTCCATTTTATTATTATAAAAAAAATACACACAGTACAGTTACCAACGTCTTCAAAGTCGCACAGCGACCCTCAAGGCAAGTACAATGGCACTAGGCCTAGACTATAATTTACCTTTTGTCTTCGTCCGCATATCTATAAATGTATATGTACTTTTACTTAAATTTTTCATTCTCATCTTTGTGAAAAACAATAGAGAGAAACTCTCTAAACGATCTGGAATTTATGCGATATTCGATATCATTGCAGTATTTTCATCTAGTCTAGTTTCAGCTTTATACATAAAAAATACCCACGATGTTTGATCACTCTTCTTAACAGTAAGATTTCTTTTCATTCAATATAGATATAGGAATCTAACAGATTTATAATGGTCCTCAAAATTAAACCGCATCAGCGAAAAGCATTGACAAAACGAACAACAGTTCAAGATCTTTTCGCAGATTAGGGTTTTTCTGAATTTTTGAAAACTTTTCCCTCGCATTGATATGTTGTTCAGACGACTGCAATTGCAAAGGAGATGGCCGACCGAAGCTTGCGTCAATGCAATAATGAAAGATCGGATAACGGGAGTTCAGATGTTCGGATATTCTTTGATAGTTTTGGGATTATTTTATTACCCAGTTATTAAAACAGGAACATATGAAGTTTGGAATATCGCCAGGGAAATTACTCGAAAAATTCTGTTCTCATAGATTTGAAAAAAACTAACATTGGTTGGATCAAGCAAAAAAAAATGATTACTTTCGAAATATTTTGCGCATCTGCATGAGATTTTTTATATTTCATTGTCACACGGTTAATATCATTTCGGCTTATGATTCGACGAGAAGTACAGTTTCGAATAAAATTTAGGCGTATCTCTTCTTCCCAAAAAAATACATATTCCTGGAGTCTACCTGCTACTTTTATTTTATATGCACCTTCATCGAGTCTATAGTTCGCGAAGAAGAAGACGGATTTACACAGATATGTACATATGTAAAAAAAAACACAAATAATTTGATATTATGGAAGGTAGAAAGAATATAGTTTTACCGAAGGATTTTATTGTCTCTTTGAGATCGAGAATTTGTGCCCGAGTGATCGCAAGTTATGCACACGATTTCTGTTTACGTATATGTTTGTGTATATGGAAGATGTGAACGGTGAAATCGCATCTGGCACGGAATCCAATCTATCCGTAGATTTGGTAATCCAAGGAGTAAGACAGAGAGACAGATAGATAGATAGATAGAGAGACGGAAGAGAACTTGTACCTTACCACTCTCATTACGTGCACGTAGATGTGATTTCTGCCTTTCCCCCTTTGGCTCACGATTCTCAGTTTTTCCATTTCATTATCAAAATATAACACACAATATTATTATTTAAAAATAAAATCCCCATAGAAAAAAAAAGTACACAGCCTTTTCGAAAAAATATCCCAAATGATTATACCAAAGTTGAAAAGTCGTATGTTTTTCGTATTATTTTAATATTTTTATAAAATATTACTAAAATATTCTCACGTAGTGGAATTGTGTGCGATACGTATTGAAAATGAAGAAATTCTTCGCTACGTCGAATAATTGCTGCCTATATTTGCTCTTCCATGGGAAATCATCTCACTCTTTCGTAGTTTATAATTGTATCGCGATATAAAATTGACGTTGTATTTTAAGGTTTTCTCTCCGAGCTCGAGACACGTCTGGCCAATTGTTGATGAAGTGCGATGCCATTCTGATCCTTGGATGGTTCACTCACTCTCTCGTCGTGTGTTACGGTAGACATTGGTTTCTCCTGGCCAGGCGACGCATCTCTCACCAAACCGCGGAGAAACATTCTCACGCAGGGCCAAGGGAAAAGCCTGGAAAAGCAACAACCAATAGATTATTGCGAAGAATAAATTATTCGCCACGAATTGTACAGATCATAATAGCATGTAAATTTTTCCTAAATTCATTTGGATCCTGATTTTGAAGCTCTGTATACGCAGAAACGGTAGTTACAGTTTTTCCCTAACAAAGGGTCGTAGGCCTATCATTAAATTATTCAATTAGAATGACTCAAGTTCGAAAATTATTGCATTACGAAAAAAAACGAACAGTCCCGTATAATAATAATGAACAGTTATCATTTTCAAAGTTCTTGCATCTTCATAATTTATTTCGAAAATTAATAATGGCAAGTTCAAATAAATACTGGATTTTCGAATTGTTATCCTCCATTATGTATTTGGGGCATGTAATATCAAATGAAGATTAACCGCCGGTACAAACCCGCAAATATGTAACATTGTGCGAGACAGATTATTTTTTATGTCCAATATAAAAAAAAAAACAAATGGCAAAACATTCTTTATTTTTTTACGTATAAAGGACCGAGCAGGTATTTGAGGAGGCTCGGGCGTTTCACTAATAAATGTTAAAGGACACTGACTTTTTTTAGACGTAGATACGTCCATTAAAAGTTCAACTGCAAAGTTTTGGTATGTTTCACATCATCGTCATCGAGAAAAAATAGTAAAATCTAGGCATATTGATACAGGTTTTATTGGAGAATCGTGGGATTCAGCTGGAATTTGATTGCCCATGCGTGCAGTAAATATATCGGTATGAGATATTAACTGCGGCTAAAATAATGATTTTTCATATCACAGTCTGTTAAATTGTCTAGATTTTTATTTTTATCCTTAAAAACGATTTCTCAAGCTGCTGAGTTAAACTTTAATTGGACGTATCTACGTTTCGATAAAAATTAGTTACATGCATTGGTGAAATGCTCAGCCCTCCGCGTTTTGTCACCTTACTCAGCCGTTTTAACCCTATAACTCATGACTGGGGTCCGTTCGCACTTTTTTTCAAATCAGCAAAAACCAATTTTTATTCATAAAATCAGGTTTTTGCTGATTTTTTCCATTTTTCAGTCTTGAAATGGATTTTTCACTACTGAAATCTTAATTCAACCAGATGACTCGTACACCATTCACTTTCTTACAAAAATACGAAGAAATTGAGGATGTATATGGGGCATTCGATACCAATTCGACCTGGGTCTGACCCTCGACCCCTCAAATCTGGTTCCCGCTTTTTCCTATCATTACTCTCACTCTATCAAGCAATTACAATTTTTTTCAGATTTTTCAAAATAAATTTGAGCGCGTCATGAATTTTTGAATTGTTTTTTTTAACACCTCGATGGCCGTAATCGAAAAATCTGAAAAAATTCCCAAAAATACAGTGTCAGATATAAAAAATGTTGGTGTAAAATTCATAATGTCTGGGCTTTTGCTTCAACCCGTGTTTTAGCTTTCTGAGCAAAAAAAATGAAAAAAATAAGAAGCAGAGGTCAATTTACTGTAGACTGTTGCTCGAAATTTTGTATGCATAGTACCAGATTTGTTTGGGTTTGTTTGGGTTCACTGTTCATGCCCGCTTTCAATTAATCATGATTTTACGATGATATTACAGAAAAAAATGCTTTAAAAAATCCTTAAAAATGTCCAAAAACCGTTCGCCATCATCAAAAATATTCAAGCTACTGTCTGCAGTAGTAGTTCAATAGTAGTTTAGAGTGTACCGAACCTCACCAGGCATCTTACGCTTATTGTTAGTGCAATTCGCATCATTTCCAAATCCCTAATTAGGGTTTTTGTCAACCATGATAAAAAAAAAATTCGAAAATTACAAAATACACTTTAGAAAAATCGGAGAAATTTTTTTAAAAATCTGGTACTACGCATACAAAATTTCGAGTAACAGTCTACAGCAAATTGACCTCTGCTTCTTATTGTTTTCATTTTTTTTTGCTCAAAAAGCTAAAAAACGGGTTGAAGCAAAAGCCCAGACATTATGAATTTTACACCAACATTTTTTATATCTGACACTGTATTTTTGGGAATTTTTTCAGATTTTTCGATTACGGCCATCGAGGTGTTCAAAAAAAAATTCAAAAATTCATGACGCGCTCAAATTTATTTTGAAAAATCTGAAAAAAATTGTAATTGCTTGATAGAGTGAGAGTAATGATAGGAAAAATCGGGAACCAGATTTGAGGGGTCGAGGGTCACACCCAGGTCGAATTGGTATGGAATGCCCCATATACACCCCAGTCATGCGTTTGTAGGTACAAAAAATGAGTCGTGAGTTGAAGGGTTAAATTTAGACAACCAGATCTGATAACCTCTCGGATCGGGATCTCATTGGCCCGTATTTTGATGTTCCTATTAGTTCTTAATTTTATTGAGGCTGACAATCAACCATCTTTTTTGGCAAAGAGGTTATAATTACGAGCCTAATTTTATTCTTAAGCAATTCTATGTTATTAGATTTCAATTTGTTGATAATATTCCTGAAGCTTATAAATATTCGCTTCTTTTGGATATAACTACAACTTTGATTATTATTGTTATTTTAAAAATGTATTATTATCTATTTTTATGGTCATAGGTCTGATATCAAATTTGTAGAGATTGAAAAATTTCGCTTTTCCCGCATATTACAACAATATGTAAACCATTGTATCGTTTGCCAAGATCCTCAAGCATTGAAAAAAAACATAAACATTAAATATATAAAAATAAAAAAAAAAGAAACATTTTTTACCATTTTGCGGCAAGCATGCCCTGAAGATAGCTCGGGAGAATGGCAAATTTCTCGTTGCATCTCATAGCTGTAATAACTCTCTCGGCCACCTCATTTGGGCCCAGGGTAGGCACGAATCTAAGGTCAAAAACCATTTGCCTATTAAAACAAGTAAATAATTTGTTTTAGTAAGCCCAAGCGAGTAATTCGCCATTTGAAAGGACAATTCATCGACCGAGGTTCTTGTCGACAAAAAGTGCTTAGGCTTGGTCGAAACGTTATATATATTGAATAATACCTCGACTGGACGTCCTCGAACATTCCAGTACTGCGGATGAAGTAGGGACATATTACGGTTGTTTTTATGTTGTAGCCCTCGTCCTACAATCAAACACGATATGGCTATAAATATACGAGGTCGAATTGCGCAAATCGCAAGATTCAACACTTGTCAACGCATTCGAGTTTACGTGTCGTACATACAAAGACACCTGCAGAAAGATGTTCATGGTGTATCACACATACGTTTACAGGCGAAAGTTAAATTTAATCGGAATTCAAGTATTTCGCGATATCGAATTGTTCAAGACTTTATGAACGTTGATTTCGAATAATAATAATGACGAAAAGTTGTTAACAAATTCTTTCAACAAATAATCGTTAAAGACATAAAGAGGAAAATGTTCTGCATCTGAAACATAAATAATCGATTTTCTAAATTCTTGTGGGGTTTTTTCAAAATATTCTCTCGTTTAGTTTTTCAAATGTTCGATGAAACTTTTCGTTCGATGACTTTGAAAATTTCTAAAAAATAGTGTGCAATCTTTCTACAAAAATATATGAAAAATTCGCGATTGTTTATCCGTTTTTCACAATTAAAAATTTATGCGTAAAAAAAATATTCAAAAAAACAAGCTTTCATTTAATGTACTAAAAAGTAGAAAATATTTTTGTTTATCAAGTTACCTATATGTGACTATAAATAAAAGCTTGGGGCGCTCAACTTTTCAAATACTTAATAAATTTAATCAAATCAGTTTCATTAACTGTATTTAATTTGGCACAATTATAATTAGAGAAATTATTATCACACGTTTGTAATCAGTTTCATGATTTTTATTTAAGAAATTCAAGGTTGTTTTACTGTAAATTAAATACAGTTCATATGTTAACGGATTTATGTAAATAAAAGATTATATGTCTAAATTTTGAGTGCGTCAAGCTTTTATTTTTTCATCACATATAGGTGACTTTGTAAAAAAATTATCTCCTACTTTTTATTACATTACATAAAAGCTTGTTTTTTAAATATTTTTTTTACATATAAATTATTTTCTATTTTTTAGTCTTTAATTGATTTTATTAAAGCTCTAAAATTTTTGCAAAGAGGCATTAATCCTTTCAAACGCACCGGTTTTGTTATTGTTTGATTATCAGGAGAAATCCTGGAGAACTGTGATAGGTGGCATCTGTCATAGATGTTGGCTCACCACCTATTGGACCTTATCCTTTAAAGTGCGATCCGAGAGCACTTAGAGCAAATTTAAACACAGACAGCTACGAATTTGTTTGTGTTAGTGAGATTTTATATGGATGATTAGATATCTCTAATTTTACATGAAAAGTTGAAAATCTTATGAATATTTTTTTTTAATTCGGATCATGCATTGCCAACTCTTAGATGCATGTTTGCAAAATTTCAGAGCTCTAAATAGTCGGGAAGCGGGTTAAATGTCGATTTTCCGTTTGGCATCTCACAGAAAGTGAAGTTAAATAAAAGCTTGTAAAAAAGGATATATTCTGAAAAAATGTATAAGTATTCAGAAAAATTAACGAAGTTATTATGTATGAAAATACAAGTTTGTATTGATTATTTGTTGAATAATTATTTGTTCAAACTGTTCGTTGATACTTTTTTGGCGTTATAATTTGAGAAATCGATGTTTATAACGACTTTAATATGTCTGAATTTTTTCAGGTTTTATCATATTACGCAGCAGAGTTGGCAGTAACTATAGTTACTTCAGTATCGAATTCGATTAAAGATACTCGATACAAATGTATCGTGCAACAAGAATTGAATCGATACTTCGCTACAAAAGTAGCGATCTCCAACAATCGGTCGATACTTTTGTATCGAGTAACGAAAAGTTTTTCGATACTCGATCCCTTTGTATCGAGCATCGAATACATTTTCGTTACTTGTTACACAAGTATCGAGTATCGAATAAATTTTCCTTACTCGATAGTTGTACCATTCCAAAGCCTCAAACACGAAGCTATTCTATTAACAGTTTTGTAATTTCTCACGGTTAATACAGAACCCTTGTGCTCAAGGGTAGGTAAAGAATCTCCGACTTTTTGTCAATTTTTCAAAATTTGTAAAAAAAATGCTTGAAAATTGTATATGCATTCGGAAAACTAAACAATTTCATTTTAAATAACACAAAACAATTTTATACAAATTTAAACAAATAACAATATTTTTAAAGTATCGAGTATCGAAGAACTTTTCGTTACTCGATATAAAAGTATCGAGTATTGAATACATTTTCGCTACTCGATACAAAAGTCGCGATCTCCAACAATAGCTTGATACTTTTGTATCGAGTAACGAAAAGTTTTTCGATACTCGATACATTTGTATCGAGCAAAACGTAACGTTCGAAACAAATTTTGGACAACTCTGTTACGCAGTAATTGAATGCTGACCACCGTTGAATAAAAAAAAATGCACCTTTCGTGAATACAAGAAAAAAAAACAAAATATGAAAATGAGAAAGAATAAAATACGAGATTCAGGCGTTCTTTTGTGGAAAGGAATGGAGAACGAAACATTTTCTTCTTTCTTTGGTGCTCAAGTTTAATGCTACACTCACTTCCAGCTCCATTCGCAGGGCTTCATCGAAACCGACTGCGGCGAATTTCGAGGTACAATAATCCACCAGCTTTGGAATTCCAGTGTGACCTGCCAAACTGGCGATGCTCACGATGTGACCCTTGTTATCCTCCATCATCGGGGGAAGGAAGGCCTTAACGGTCTGGAATGAAGGATGGTGGTACAACCTTTCAAAACAGCTACATCATTTATCATTGAAAAAATACTCCAATGTTTAATGCTCAATTTTTAATTGCAAACAAGCTCGTGTCCACTTTTATGAGCCATTTTTTGCTCACCGTTTCGAATTGTACAAAAAATCACAATTTCGAAGGAACTTTTGAAAATTCCGAGAGCGTTTCAGCAACTATTCACTTTTTTTTATCCCTAATTGGGTCGGTTGTTCCGGATTAGCTTTCAATTTGGTTGTCTAAACAACTTATGATTTTGCGTGTCAAATTAGAGTAATTCATAAAGTGCTGGCTTATCCTCTAGTGTGTGCCAAATGCTGTTCTTCTCCTATTCTACTTTTGGTAAACAAAAAGGGTTTAAAACAAAAAGAACCCACATCAAGATATCTTTTTTAACTTTATCTTTCGCCACTTGGACTTTTTCGTTTCTCTTATGTTTTGCTGATTGTGAGTTTACTTTTTAAGCTTTTTTTCAAAGGTCGTCAGTCGTTTTCGAAACGTGAAAATCGGTGTTCACTGTCGAAAGAACACGATCATAAAACACGCTTTCAGTGCAGAAATATATGTATATATATATGAAAAGAAAAATACATGCTTTACTCTCTAGCCTGTGACCGGTTTATGCGCCTGACCAACATCAACGTAAAACGGCAGATGAACATGTGAGTGGACCGAAACAAGCTCGCGCTACAGTAGAGTCTTTCATGCCTCGCTTAACAAATCTCTTACACTTTGATAAGCATAGGGAAATTGTACTGATTTAAAATCGATACATATAAAACAGTACCGTGAATGAATGACTGACTGACATATAGACAACGCACAGCCTAAACCGCATGAAGATATAAACATGAAATTTAGGAGATATGTTCCTTAGAAGGTCTAGAGATGCACTAAGAAAGGATTTTCGAAAAAACAACTCTTAAGAAGGTGAATTGGGGTGTAAAAGTTTGTTTGGAAAATTGTATTTCTTGCGTGTATAAATCCGAAACTTTGTATAAACATTCTTCAAAACAAATAATAAAACGCAAATTTCAGAATTTTTTAAAACAACACCTAATTAGGGGTGCAATGAGGTGTTGAAGTTTGTATCGGAAAATAGAATTCCCTTCTTTTATCTCAATGAAATTCGGAAGATATGTTCCTTAAAGAGCGTAGAGGTGCACTAAGAAAGGATTAGCTTATCGTATGGTCAACTATATGTGGGCTGTTCGGGAGTATCAAGTACCCAAAACTTGAATGCGCTTGCCGAAGACCATAAATCATACAATGTTGTCTACAGAACAGTCAGACTACCACCGTGTTCGAAAAATATGACACTCTACCTTCTTTCTTTATTTCTTACTTTTTTCTCTCTTTGTTTAACTCCTCTCTGGATCAAATCCTACAGGCCACGAAGACGAAGTCGCGGACAAAAGCTAGTATAATATATTTCAGCCCTTAAATATTTATCTTTAAGATTGGTGAACTTGACACCCAGTTAATGGCCGTTGTACCATGCAGAATGGATTTTTTTCTTTTGTTTCGAGAAAATACGAAGCGGGCACTGATTTTTTAAATAAAAATATATGTTTATCAACATCTATGTCTATGGCAATGACATCAACCGTCAGAGTAATTCAGGAACAGTGTGGAGTAGTGGTGTTTTCATCCAGCTATAACATTGTACCACTTGTTCAGCTGTCAACAGTTTTGAGGCAGGAAAATGCTTTGAAACAGGCAAATAAGAAATGAATAATAAATATTTTTTGTTATTGATAAAATACATTTAGTTTTCATCCCTTATTTCGCGGCAATCCATTCAAATATTGGCCCAGATCAACGTTGCTAGGTACATCTAAAAAACGAATCTGCGTGAGCCTATGAATGTATTTGTGCAGTCCCAGTATACTCTGATGACCACTGTCATATACGATCAGCTTCGCCAACTTTCTCCAGAGATGTTATCGATATTTGGAATATCTTGTCGCTCGAACATTTTTCCCTAGGGACTAATTCAAGAGGCGAGCAAGTTTTCGCGTATCCCCATCGGTTCTGAATTCAAGCTTCTAAATGATTTCGAATTGAGAGGCAGGTTACCGTTCCTGACGATGAAAAATTCGATGTTCTTTACATAATTCGCATCCTTAAAGTGTTTAAAACACGTGGATAAAAGGATATTGTGTATATCTGAAGTATTTTAGAATTTCCACCTTAAACGTTAAACTTTAAATGCGTTTTTCTGGAAACAGCAGTTTTCAGCGCGCGGGGCGCTCTGCAGCTTCAACCGATTAACCGATTCACATGAATTTCTGCGCAATTGAGAGGAAATTCAATTTTCGAGACCATCGGGAAGCGATTTTTGTCAAAAATTGATTTAGAAATATTTTTCTCATCCGTTAAAGCAAAAAAACGGGGGAAAAAGCTGTGTTTTTTTTCAAACGGCTTCCATTTTGTTATCCAGGCGTTTTTCAGAAAACATAAGGGATAAGGCCCCCCAAATTCAATCTAGTTTAATCATTTTTAACCCGCTTTTGTATAAGATGAACTGGCAAGGCTGTGGAGTGCCCCGCGCAGACCAAAACACGCCGTGCATGGCTTTATTTGTTGGGAGCTGGAACTGCTGTTTTGGATTTTTTTACTGAAAATGCTTTTAAAGCTGTGTATAGGGGATCTGATTTATTGTTACCGAGATGTCACACGAAACTAACGTTACCCCCACTCCACTGCCGCTGCGTTGTAGCAGAGTGGAAGGGGGGGGGGCGGAGCTGCGACATGCTGAATGTCGAATGCCTGTGATTGGTTGAAAAATGCCGCATTACATGTAGAGTCATTTATGGTTACAAATTGCAAGTTTCAATTTTTATGTGTACATTACAATCTTATCAGGATGATAATTATATTTACAGTTTGAGAGACAGAGAGAGAGAGAGAGAGAGAGAGAGAGAGAAAGGAAAAGAGAGAGAGAGTTTGAGAGTAGGAGAGAGGAGAGTTAGAGAGTTGGAGAGTAGTTGGAAAGTTGCAGAGCAGTTGGAGAGTTGGAGAGTAGTTGGCAAGTTGGAGAGCAGTTGGAGAGTTGGAGAGTAGTTGGAGAGTTGGAGTGTAGTTGGAGAGTTAAAGAGTAGTTGGAGAGTAGTTGGAGAGTAGTTGGAGAGTAGTTGGAGAGAGAGAGAGAGAGAGAGAGAGAGAGAGAGAGAGAGAGAGAGAGAGAGAGAGAGAGAAAGAGGGAGAGAGCGACTCATACTATTTGCATGTGCCCTTTTCCTATCACCTGAAAAGTCTGATTACATTCTCAATGCCATCAAATAGTTGCACTTTGTGTAATATCTGTAGATTTTTATAAATAACATTGGAATTTACTCTCTATTGATAGAAGGATAAAATACGTTGAAACCCATTTCCAAAAGTATTTATTTTATATTAAAAAATGCCCGAAATTCATCCCATTTTTATGCCTCTCGAAGGTAACCTTCCCTTAAGCTATGAGAGATCGCACTGTACATGCACGTCGAAAATTTCTTTCACCGTGCTTCCACTCCCGAATTGGAGCCCGATAGTCCTTGAGTGATTCTTCGGGGAAAGGGAAACGCGTTTCAGGTGTTAACGGGGATTGAAAATAAGGATCAATTCTCCTTAGCGATGTTAATAATGTAGCATTGCGAACTTATCGATTGGGTGATAAAATTGAGAAATCGTTCGTACTCCGACAATATACGATGCAGTGCGAGTTCCGAATTGACAGTAACGAGCCATATTTGCACCAGCATTTTTTCCTGCCCATTTTAATTCATATGAGCAATCTAATTTCAATACTTATTTTGGGGTAAGACGTATTATCTAAAAATATCTCTGCTTACCCAAAAGTGACTCATTATATTGACGTCCATCGTCCTAATAAGTAATTCATCGGGAGTGTCCAGGAACCTCTTCCCCGTAACGACGCCCGCGTTATTAATGAGTATCGACACCTGCGAATAAATAAAAATGTTATCGTCTTAAAACTGATCGACGTGCGTATATTATTCGTGCCATTTGTAAGAGATATATGATCGAATTTCTATTAAAAATGTATTATTTAGCATTTTAATTGTTGAGCTTCGATGAATTTTGTGCTTGTCTGATAAATATTGCGACATAGTGAGTTACGAGAGCCGCAGCTTAAGTGCCTGTTCATCACGGGAGCCATTGGCGTAGCCAGCATATCTTTCCGGTGAAATATGAAACTTACTTCAATCACATGTTCATGTTAACATTAATATCAAACTCTTGCGATACCGTGAAAAATAATCAACAAATGTTGCATCATTCTCTAATCCAGCTACCATTTTTTAAACTTCACTTTCCGTAAGTACTCAATTGAATAAGTCTTAGTTTTCTATTTTTTTCTGCAAATCGGCCCAACATTTCAGCTGGAATTTGTTTCGAACAATGTCTTGCTCCATGTTCAGCAGTACCATGTGAGAGACTCGGATTAGAATGCTTCTAATTCGAGTAAAAATTTATAGCCTCCTCTGAAAACTCGCAGGGCCCATTCCTTTTGTAATGAACAATCCGCCAGCCTCCGTAGAACCTATCAAACCCCATTTGCCGAGTTCAGTGCCATGAAGAGGCCTCCATTTGGTCCAGTCTAGCCTCTGTTAGTCCTCCCAAAGCTTCTTTTGATCCCCAGTTTCAACGAAATGTGCAGAACACAGGCCTCCTTAACCTGCTTTTGACCTTACGTCCGTTGCCTTGATCCCATCTAACCTGCTTTCAGCCCTAATTCGATATCTCCTCCATCAACACTCCAATGTGGCCTGACTGCTAAGCCATTCAATGACGAAATAAATACGCTTTCGATGAATGGAGGGTCCGGAGAGTCTACAGTGCGCCTACAGTAGGCTGAAAGGGGGGCCGAAGTAGGCCCCCTGGGGTTTCACAGGTTCAGCTGCGCTCTGCATTGACCTCCTTTGAGTGACAATGCCCAGTTTCTGCTCTTCGAGAGGTTCATCGCAGGCCCTAACGTATTGGTATTCTAAACAGTGTACCCTCGCTTACGTACCCGATAATCCGCGATCGCCGATCTCTGCTTGGGGAAGGAGGCCTTTATTTTACGGGTTGAACGCAGCACGAAAATTTTGACTCGGGAAGGCGTAATAATTATCATAATAATTAGCATAATAATTTTGGCATAATAATTATCGAGGTCGATTAAATATAATAACTAAACTATGCGATTAGTAGACAAGCTGTGATGCCTTGAACCAACACGCATGCAGTGCGTTCCTTGGAATAACGCGGCATCAAACGTGTCAAAATATGCAACAGAATTCTAAGTCTTAAATGTATTGAAATAACACATTTTTTCACAGTGCACACACACGCATGTACGCATGTCTCCGATCAAATTGATCATAAGACCTCTTCTATAGAGTTAATGATTTGGGTTTGTATTACGTCGCGCTCGAAAATATACGTGGCGGGAGCCCGGCACGGTTAAACCGCACCCGGTTAATCGAGGTTTTACTGTAGTTTAAGGTTTATTTAGATATTTCTTTCTGCCTGCTTGGGTTAAATAAAATTAATTGATTATTTGACTTTAATTATTTTGAATCATTTTGAGGGGGGTGGGGGGTGCCCACCATAGCCCCCACCTGGCTACGCCAATGACGGGGCCATGCTGTGACTAACGTTATGGTGTAACTGTACACGCTGTAAGGACTTTCGTCATGTTGTTGTCGCTCGTTGTCTCGTATCTGGAGGCAATTCGTCACATTGCCGTCTTATATGTGGAAAAGTCAGGGCAATTTCAAACCATTCTATTAATCCCGGTATACTATTGTGGATAAAATGATCACGCCGGAGTAATTTTTCGGTCGATTTCGTATGTATCCTTGCTCTCTATTTTCCGATACTCATCGGAGAACATCATCGTTTAGGATTCCGATAATCCTTTCGGTAAGTATTCTCATTTAGGAAAAAAAGATAAAGGTGATATGTTCTACTTCCCAGATAAAAAAAGAAAAAGTTCACGTGAATTATTCTTGAAATGAGAAAAGATAGAAAGTGACAAGAAAAAGCAATGCTCAAATTTTTTCGCCCGGCTAAAATTAGCGACACGTCCTTCATACAAATGTCCCCTGTTTTATTTCTATATAATGCATTGCTGCTTCAGATTGTGTACGGACGAACATGAACTGTAACACCCCGAACAATCTCACAGAATCTTATGTAAGTCGACTTCACATTCTCGCGCAAATAAGTACGTCGTAATTTGTATTTTCGGAGAGTCGGTTTAAAATACTCATGTAAGTATGGTCGACAGCCTTTTTGGTGGGACGAATGATGGAAATTTGATAACATTAAACTTACCGCACCACTATTTTACCACGTTTTTATTAAAGGGGTAACACCACTGTAGAATTCTCAAAAAAATCATTTTTTTATTGGCTTAAGAGATGCTTTGAACCATCTAGAATAAGTGAAAAAAGTTTGGTACGTGTAAAAAAAAAGGCCCGTACACGGGCCAGCCACTGCCCGGTGGCAGTGGCTGGCAACAAGACTTGATGACAATTTTTTTTACCATTTATTTGTAACTTGTAACTTGTTCTAAGTTACAATGAGTGCCTAAATCGTTGCTTGGGAGGCTACACGCAAACAGCAACATGAGGTTCAATGCTACTGTTTGGAGCTCGGTTTCAAAAGCCCACTCAAGTGGCAAAAAAGTATTAAATGTAGCAACTGATATTTCCGTGTGCAATATCAACAATGGTTTGACTAATATCCTACGAATTATAAAAGTCTTAGAGATGGATATTGGCCTCCAAGCTTACAATTTTTATCTTGAAACTGATGCTAGACGGATAAACCAAGCTGAACTGTCTTTGACAGATGCGGCAACAGAAGCAAGCACCAACATAAAATCAACCAGGAAAAAAAATGAGGATGAATATTTGAACAGAGCAGGGCAGCTTTATGGTCCTGGGATAGCTGATCAATGGTATACAATTTTAAACAGCTGAATTTTTCATTTTATTACGGCTATAATGCATC
This sequence comes from Ophion ventricosus, assembly GCA_963932345.1. Taxonomy (NCBI): domain Eukaryota; kingdom Metazoa; phylum Arthropoda; class Insecta; order Hymenoptera; family Ichneumonidae; genus Ophion; species Ophion ventricosus. The sequence goes on along the minus strand of OZ010712.1, from coordinate 11,059,585 downwards.
TCAAAACTTAAAACGCGTTTTTCTCGGAACACAATTTTTCAAAACAGCACGCAGCATAACTCTAAAAATTTTGATTCTATTCACTCCAAATTTTGAACACATGGGTAAAATAACATTTCAAAGAGAAGTATATACGAGATTTTCCATGAGTTGATTATAACATTATTTATTAACATATGATTGTCCTTTTTTTCTGTCGAAAATTGAATTTTTACCTCTAATGCTTGCCAATTACACAAAAATGTATATATTTTAAATTCCCTACGTATATCTCTAGCTACATTTATGTAAATGAATAGAATTAAAAAAAAAAATTTTTGCCGCAGAACGTCTCAGATTCAACATGCCTCGCGAAAATGGTTCCAGCGTCACCATTTTGTATAATTTTTTAGTATATTTTTTTTTTGTTCACTTGAAGATATAACTAATAAGATCCTTGAATACTATTATCCTCTTACTTGTCCCCCCACAGAAAAAAATCGCGAAAAATCGCTTAATTTTAGACGTTTACAAGGGTGTTACCCCTTAACTCGCTTTCTTGTCTGTTTGTCTGTTCGGTACAAATTTTGCAATCAATTTCAAACTAACTTCCGGATGAGCTAGAGACTTGAAACTTTAAACCTAGCTCAGAACTGGATGACAATGCAATATTAACTCGCTTTCTTGTCTGTCTGTTCGTTTTTATTTGTCTGGTCGGTACAAATTTTGCAATCGATTTTAAACTAACTTCCGGATGAGCTAGAGATTTGAAACTTTAAACATAGCTTAGAACTAGATGACGAACGAACAAACAGACAGATAAAATTAATTTTGCTTGTTTCTTTATTTTATATTTCAGGAAAATAACAATAAAATAGATTAATATATTATTGATAGGTAGATATAACAATTTTCGATCTCAGATATGATCAGGTGAAGAGAAACTAAAATAAACCTGAAACTTGCCCCATGTCTCTGTCATAATCTCATCAAAATATTTTAAATCTATTGCAAAATTTCACACACACAAGACTTTTTAGTTTAATAGTTGTAAGATTTGAATGAAAATACTTGTAAGATTTAAAACGAAAAATATGCGGCGCATGCAATAGATAATAGTAAGAAGTGTAGGGAGTAGCTGTCGTTGAGAAAACGCACACAACAGTTCATATCATTTGCAGTGCAATAAACTTGTTAGTGACTTAGGTGAACTATTCATGCATCAATTATTTATTACATGCACCCCACGTTTTTCGTTTCAAACCTTACAAGTATTTTCATAGCTATAAAAAATTCACAATCACAAATTTTCAGGACAATCTAAATGGGGTTAGGAATCTGTATGGAGTTATAAATCTGTATGAGGCTAGGAGAAATTATTTTATACTTTTTAGTCCGTTTTAAAAACGTGATAGACGTAAAAAAATCTTATTTATATAATTTTTTTCCAAAAATCCGATAGAAGATGTATAAAAATAAAATTCTGTTTAATTATTCAAATAATGTTGGAATATGGTTCTGCCAATTTATTAATTATATATTTCCAATGGATTGAAATAGCAATTAAACAATCAATACTATACAAACATTACCAGTGAGTAAAATCAATATTTACTTTACATACGTTGTTGGTTGCATTTAGTATAGATAATTAATAATTATGACTGTTTTTACAAATATTTTACTAGTGTTATATTCCAAAACTGGGCAACCTTTTGATAGTAGTAGTAGTAGTATTTCCAGGGTATACTCTTTAAGGGTGTTTACACAAAGTCCCCCCTTATATTTCCCATTTACATTTGTTTTTACAAAAGATATACATGCTCCTTCGTTTCCACACCATTTTATACACTGCCATTTCCTTCTCTCTGCGCGATATGCTTTACCAACGGCTCGAATTCTTTTACATCCGCACGTAACAGTTTGACAGGATTATTCCTAACCAGTTGCCCTATTTTTCCAAACTTTCTTCCCCATCCCTGGAGATTCGGCAGCTATTGTTCCTATGTTCCTTTTTCCCTATATTCGCTATATTTTTCCCTATATACCCCTGCTCATATTTCTTTTGTTTCCCCCCTGATCTCCTTTACCTCCCAGTATTTTTCCATCTCTGCGTTCCCTTTTTTGTTCTTGTACTATTTGCAGTATGTCGATTTATCGATCCTGCACCAGTTGTCCTGAATTTTCTGCTCCGTTGTGATTTTTAATCCTCTTTCTACTTTGTGCTCTATTCCCCCGACATCCTCGTTTCTCATTGCTTGCCATATTTCTCCTTCTCCTATTTCTTGAATGGCTTTACTCTTCCCACTTTGACTCTAGCCTCCTCTTTTAGGCACACCTTAGGTCACCTTCCTTCTTCCATCTTTGTTATTTGGATCAGATATTTTTCCGCTCTTTTCCACGCTTCTATGTCCACTCCTCTGCATCCTGATTCAATTCTCCACATATCCTCCTGACGCCCAATGTTCTTTGGCAAGGACAAATTTACACGTGAAAAATTCAGCTTGGGCCTTAGGAGGTTAGAGTTTGGTTTGTTTGGACTGATCCGAGTGGCCATTTTCACACATTTACCTTGTCACCTTTCCACCGTTTTTTTCTTCCTCCATCCCCATCCTTCTGCACCGCATAACATTCTACTCTCTGCTATGGGCTTCCGTCTGCTATTTTAATTTTAAAATACATACGGTGAAAAAAAAAAGCATTTGCATACGTTTTTTATGTGCATTTTTTGGGGATTTTGATTAGAATACATTATTTATATAAATATAAACATCCAGTGTTGATACTTAAAATAAGCTACCGACTAAAATAATCGACAAAATCTACAAAAGTCATTCAAAAAATTGATTAAATATTTTTTTTTTGGTATACCACGTTTTTAAAACAGAGTAAAAAGTATAAAATAATTTCTTCTAGCCTCATACAGATTTATAACCCTATACAGATTCCTAACCCCATACACATTGTTGTGAAAATTAGTGATCGAGAATTTTTAATAGCTATGAAAATACTTGTAATGTTTAAAACGAAAAACGTAGGGTGCATGCAATAGATAATAGTGAAGAGTGTAGGGAGTAGCTGTCATTGAGAGCTTATATACTACTTATATCATTTTGCAGTGCAATAAAATTTTTAGTAACTTAGGTAAACTATTCATGCATCAATTATTTATTGCATGCACCCCATGTTTTTCATTTTAAATCTTACAAGAATTTTCATAGCTATTAAAAATTCACAATCACAAATTTTCAGAACAATCTGTATGGGGTGAAGAATCTGTATGGAGTTATAAATCTGTATGGGGCTAGGAGAAATTTTATACGTTTTAGTCCGTTTGAAAAACGTGGCATACTGATTTTTCTTTTAATTTAAATAATTATTTTCTACTTTCTAGTGGGAAATGTTTCCAATCGATTTTAATCTTGATGAGATTATGATCGAGACATGTGGCAAATGTCAGATTTATTTCAGTTTCTCTTCACGTGATCATATCTGAAATAGAAAATTGTTATACCTACCTACCACTAATATATCAATCTGTTTAATTGTTTTTGTTTTCCTGAAATATCACATAAAGAAGCAAGCAAAATTAATTTTATAAGATTTTTATTTCAATATTAAATTTTTTATTTATATTTATCTTGTCTGTCTGCTTGTCATCCAGGTCTGAGCTATGTTTAAAGTTTCACGTCTCTAGCTCATCCGGAAGTTAGTTTAAAATCGATTGCAAAATTTGTACTGAACAGACAAACAGACAGACAAAAAAGCGAGTTAATAAAAACGTGGTAAAAAAGGACTCTTTTTTTAAAGACTTTTTTTAGGAAAGCCCTGAAAAAAAAAATTCCTGCAGGTGCATACATATGTTAAAGAGTCTGAGAAAATAAAAACACTTGTCAATCCAGTTTTTTGAAAAGATAATTGTACTTAATATTATTCTCGAATAAAAGCGACATCGTATTTAATTTCCTTTTTTTTTGTACCTTGCCAACTTCTTGTCGAATAAGAGCGGCTTTCTTGTAGACATCCTCGCGATCGCACAAATCGCAGACGTAACCGTAACACGTGCCACCGGCAGATTGTACAAGCTTCACTGTCTCGTCAACACCTGAAGAGGAAAAAAACAACGTTATAATACCTAGAAATGCGCGGTGAAAAAAATTAATGTTGTCTGCACAAGCAGCTTTCGGAAAAAAAATCCATTTTCATAAGTCGTAAATTTGAATAAATGAATATCGACTACTGTGATCAAAATCTTTACACAGAACCCGAGAAAACCTGGAAATGTGATTTTATTTAACTGATGAACGCTTTGTAATTATGCGTCATCATTATTCTTAGGAATTTGTTCGCACGTTATTTCATTCCTTATCATCAACACTGCATTTTTATGATATTCCTTGCCACCCTACAAGTAAGTACATATCCAACGATTTCAAGCTAATCGAATCACGCGATCGAAATATTTCGAAATTATTGGAAAATTAACAGAGTCGTCAGTCTTTCTTTTTTGCACTTGAAAAAGTCGAACTCAGGAACTATATTTATTATATATCGAACTATTTTTACATATTGAAGGGAATAGGGTAGATATTTGAAAAACGGTTTTTTTTCCTAAAAGTAATAGGAGCCTTTTCCCCTGTTATTGAAGGTAGGCGGTGTCTATTTCTCCGTACAAAATATTGTCAAAGAAATTACACCGTAGAGATTGCTGAATACAATTCATTAATACCAAGAAATCATTTGTTTCAAAATCTTTGCACTTAATCAAAATTCAACATGGTTCAATGATATTCAAAGAATAACGTTGATTTTAAAATGTGGTTAAGGCCCTATAGACCTTTGGAAAAAAATGCATCGTTATCTTTTTAATTGGCTCAAATTAAGTATAAACATTCTGAGAGTGATATGCAAAAGTTATTATAGGTGGGGAAAAATCTTCAGAAATATTCCGGCGATGGTTTTAAGACTTTTAACGCATTTTTTCTTGAAACCATATTTTCAAAATCGGGCGGACTTGGACCGCTTACAATTTTCAACCGATTTACTTCAAATTTTAATTGTGGCTTCTTAGATATATTTTCTAGCGAAGTAAGCACGATTTTCACGATCGATAAACAATTACGTTCTTTATAAACAAATTAAGGCCGTTTTTTAAGTCGAAAATGCGGCTATATATTCTCCGTACAAAGTCCTTAAGGGATTATTCTACTGTGATGGCTCAAAAAAAAAGATAGTTTTAATAATTTTTTTTCGAAAATTGTTGCATGTATCGGTACAAACTTTTTTTTCGCATAAAGGTACATTCTTACAAAATAGAAAACAATTGTTTTGTTGCATATAACTGTATATTTATTTAATAATTGATAATCGTGTAAAGGCATAAAAAAAAAGTATGTCGCTGGCGTTGATGATTTGCTCACTCTCCAGGTAATCTGGAACAAAAAAATTCAAAAAGATTCTTAATCTGTTGAATGTCGCTATCGTCCGAACTAGAATTATCATTTTATATTTCAAAATAACAAGATGGTGTCGTTTTTTGCAAAAGTGTTTGAAAAACACGTTCTTTTTCGTCATAATTCGGGCGAAAGTATAAGTAAAAGTTAATATTTTTTTAATAATTCTAGTTCGGGCGATTGTGACACTCGAACGGATTAAAAATCTTTTTGAATTTTTTTTGTTTCAGATTACCTGGGAGCGCAAATCATCAACGCCAGCGACATCATTTTTTTCATACTTTTACACGATCATAAATTGTTAAATAAATATACATTTATACGCAACAAAAAAAATTGTTTTCTATTCTATGAGAGTGTACTTTTAAGCAAAAAAAAGTTTGTACCGACACATGCAACAGTTTAAAACAAAAACATTATTAAAAAATAGCTTATTTTTTGAGACTTCACAGTAGAATAGTCCCTTAAAAAGAAATTGTCGCCATCTTTGATTGAAATAAGAATGATGATTGTTTAAAAGAGGTTACGAGTATTTTACGTTGTGATATTTCCCGATAAACTACGAATTGAATATTATTATTGTCAGAAGACGATGAAAAATATTGCGAATATTGTTACGTTGTAATATGCCTTGACGTTTTTCCACTTGAATTTTATCATTGTCTAAAGTACATTAATTGCTTGTATTATTGATGTACCATTGACATTCTGTAAACTGTCTATCAAATTTGGATCTCATGTTTAATGCATCATGTTTTTCTGTCTGAACAAAATTTTTATTGGTCATTATTGCGATTTTATTTCCAGGCAAATTAGTAAACTATTTTAATAGTTATTATACTATTTTAATAATTATTTTATTTCCAGGCAAAAAGTAAACGATGGATCGGTCGTCTACAACCATTTCAAATCTTTCGAAAATACCGCGAAGGGCTGAGAAGGGCGTTTACTCTAAAAAGTTTTTTCCTTCCTACGAAAAGCGCCCCAAAATTGTGGCTTCTAGCAGACGCGGAAAAAATATTCAGGCTCCGTTCGGTCTTTTTTGGATATTCATCGGAATAAATCTCCAACCATAAATTAAACACATGAAAAATCCGATCCAAAATACCTTGTAAATTATCTAGAACCGCGTAGAAAGTTTCGTCGATAGGGCTGGCGATTTGTTTCGCAGCGTAAACAAGTGGCACGTGAACACGGGCGTTAAAACTTACTCTGTGCGTTGAACTTTTTTTTTCCTCAAATTATACTCGTACGCGAAAGACTGGGCTCTTTGCAACGTCGCGAGTAAAAAATGCAAAGCGATATTGGTTGGAATATCGTAATCCAACCACAGCAAAGCCGATATTTTATCCTGTCCATAAAATCAGCGCGCTGTGTGCCAAGGCAACTTGTGAATCTCGACAAAAAGGGACTCGCAGGAGATTATTGAAATCTTAGGTATAACATTTTAGACAAATCACAAACACACACATACGCACAAATTACATTATAGACAAATACCAATGAAAAATTAACAACATTTTTGGACTTCTAGTAAAGATTCGTGTACTGGTCGTGCATAAATAAATTTACCGACCTTTTTGTACATTGACCTGCTGAGATCCGAGAAAAAAAAAACATCATCAAACTATTTTTTGCCAGACACGATAACCCAAAGATTGACAGACCGAAACGTGCCTCCGGTTTTGTCTGATCACATACAACGTATTTCTACTTTGAGACTCCGTTATCCGATCCTCTGCCTATATGCATCTCGCCTTCTTTTGCCCATGTGGTCGTATCGATGTTTTTTTTTTTCGTTTCCATTTTTTTTTGTGCAAGTATCAACCAGTTTTCACCGTTCACCGAATGAGAAGCACGCGTATACGCGCTCTATGAGTAGTCAGCAGGTCCGCAGGCCTTGACTCGTTGCCGTGCCACTTCTCACTTCTTTGCCCGGAGAGGTGTAGACCAATATATATATATACACACACACACACACACACACACACACACACACACATATTCATGTACGTGTACATTCTCGGCATCTATTGATACCAATGGATACATGGCGCGCGAGCTGCAACAATTCATACTGCCCATATTTGGTCTTCGATATTCATACAAATACCATTGAACTGCGTTTGATTAACTTAAGGCCTTATATACGCGGAAAATTTGAAAATTTTTAATTTTTTTTAATTTTTGATTCCGTTAGCCTGAACGGTTAGGAATATTTTAAGCTTTACAGAATTGAAAAATTCCAAAAATTCCAAAAATAAGGTAAGATTGCATTTATAATAGATACCGCGCGGCGCGCCCGACCGCCAACTTCAAAGTCGTTTTTCCACGATTCACTTTTTTGAACCTTGTGAAAGTTCTAACTCTTGAACGAAGGTTCAGATCGCTTTGAAATTTTTACAACATATTCTTAGTATCATCACCTATCGTGTGAACCACAGAAACAAATATTCCAATGACACAAAAAAAATATAAAAAATAAAATACCGACAGAAAATTGAGTAAAAAAATTTTAAGTTTCGAATTTTTATTATAATAATTTTTAAAAAATAATATTGTTGGTTCACACTGAAGATACATTCATTCACTGTGGTTCACCTATCGTGTGAACCACAGAAACAAAAATTTCAATGACACAAAAAAAATATAAAAAATGAAATACCGACAGAAAATTGAGTAAAAAAATTTTAAGTTTCGAATTTTTATTATAATAATTTTTAAAAAATAATATTGTTGGTTCGCACTGAAGATACATTCATTATGCAATTATAAATATGTTCATTTTTTTTTCAGACATCCACATCGATGCCGAGAACTTTCACCATCAACGCGCGCGCAAAAAAAATACATTGCTTTATTATGTTATATCTCCGCCATTTGTTAATATTTCTGATTTTTTTTTACATATACTTAACCATGTGCATAAATGATGTGTAAAAAAAATGTTGTCAATATATGCGTCATTTTTTTTAACCGCGTCTAGAAAAGTACCTTCGAAAATGGGCGAAATCGCGTATATAAGGCCTTAAGATATTCCTTTGGCGGAGGGCTGTATTTTGTGGGCGCATAAGCCAGGGCCCTTTTGAATCATTAGTAGAATACAGTAGCGCTTAAGGGGGGCTTAAAAAAAACGATTTTTTTTATATATTACGAAAGTAAAATATATTGAGAGTATACTGGAAAATCGAAAAATGAAATTTTTACGAAGTTATAGCACATAATCGAGAGCGCTCCGGGACGGCATGCTGTGAACTAGGGAAACTTTAAACGCGATTATCTCGAAACTGCATTTCCAAAAACTGCTCATGTTATAGCTCAAAAAGTTATTGATCGATCTGGCTGAAATTTTGGCAGGTTTCTCACTATAACATTATCGGACGGATATACCTAAAGTTTTAAGGTTATCGCGTGAATAAATTACCTTTTTGTCAATGTCAATAATCGAAAAATATTTTCGATTTTTGTTTCAGATCAATAGAAAAAATCAGACAAATAGAGCACTTTTCGATATCGCGCAAAAGACGCCTAGAGGAATACCTTATAACACCGCTATTTTATTTTGTTAAAAAAATAATTTAACACTTGAAAGTCGTAATAAAATAATGTCAACATTTTAAAATGATGCGATTATTTTATCACCTTTAAAAAAAATCATGAAGAATGACTCATTATCGGGCGTCTGAAGGGTTTTCTCTCCTCAAGGTAGTAGTCTCGCCAAGGCGTTTTTGTATAGATTTTTAAATTTATTTCGAAGACTCATTCAGGACACTATTAAGTGATTACCTGCAACATTTCAAAAGGATTCACCGTTGTATATTCGAGATATTGGCAATCAAAGATTGCACGATTTTACATGTGTTCTTATGAGGAGCAGTGGAAAATTTCACATTTCACGCAATAACGTCAAAATTTTTTTACAGCTTTTTTTTCTCAATTACAGAGAAACATATGACGAAGTGGGTAAAAAAAACATCATGAATTTTGACCGTCTAGTTTCAAAGATATAGTGATTTAAATTAAGCAATGTCTAGGGACACCAGCTCGATGAAGCGACTAGAGCAGACTAGAACTAGATTAGAGTAGTGTGTGCATATCCGTATACGCAGAGTATCTACGTATTAGTAGCCGGAATGGATAGTCTGATACAAAAGTGTGGGTTAGGTAAACATCATATTAGGCATGTTCATCATTTCTTTATAAGTTTTTACATCCCGATAAGATGTACAACCTACATTATAAGGATATTTCGCAATATTTCGAATCTTCCATCGATTGAGCGGAGAATAAACTTTTCAACGTGACTGTGGCGAGACTACTACCTTAATAAAAATAAATCATCAATTATTATACCGAACGAGGAACTGGAATTAAAAATTTCGCATAAATTTTGTGGATTTAGACACTTTGACATTTTCTCCGAAACAATCGCGGTTACGATTTTTTTTTCTGCTAGTTACATTTTTCTAATGTAGAAAGAATAATGAATCCTAGTATCTTAGGATTTTACAACGACAGCTTTGATTGATATGATCCTCCCGGATCGAACGCATAATGGAAAGCAACGAAAAACTTTTATCGTTGCTTTCCTTTATACTAAATTTTATCATTAATATTTTCTTCAAACCTTCGGCGATCCCCTGTTTTTAAATTCGTTACGGAATCTTCAAAAAAAATTACATGCTTGCTGCAGTTTATATCAGCCGACTGGTTATTTAGTATATAAATTGTTAGATAGAAATGTGGCTAGCATGTCATCTGCATGAGGTGCCGTATAAATTGAAAGATTTTTTAAGTCGTAATTATTTGTTACAAGTTTGGTAACTTGGCTCGAAATTTTACCAGTATACTGGGATGTCGTTTTAATTAATTTTTGACGAAAATCAGTTAATCGTTGCATATTCGGGTTCGTGAAAGGAATACCTTAATCGTCGGATTTGAAGACATATTTAAGCTCTCCATTTTTTATAGCGAAATATTCGCAGCACATTAAAAAAAAACCATTTTGACATTCGTGAATGCAATAATTAACAGGAAGTATTCACGAATAAATCGTTAGTTGTTTTATTGCTTAAAAATAATAGTAACTATTTATAGATTTTCTATGAGTTTTTATTTTTATTTTATTTTTATTTTTTTTTATATTTATTTTATTTATTTTAATTATTTTATTTTTATTTTCATTTTATTTTTATGTTTATTTTCTCTCTCGTTTCTTTGACCGCCAACCAAATCAAAGGAACATTTCGCCTTTGATTCCGATGTATGCAAATATAAAAACGCATACAGATATATATATACAGGGTGAGGCACATAAAGTGTTACAGAGCAATAGCACTCAAACTATTGATCATATCCAAAAATGTTTCAGACAAAAGTTTCAGTGTTCGAGAAGGCCGTCATACTGGACCACCCTATTTTTTTATCGGTGGAGGCGCTGAAGTTACGTCAAGGTCAACTCCACTTTTTTAAATGGAACCATGTATTTGTGTTTCGATGACATTATTACCGATTTTAAGACGAATTCAGCGATCTACAACACAAGGTCATTCTAGTCACGCAAAGTATGAAAATAGTCGAAAAATCGAAAAATATCGGAATAATCATTTTCAAAGGATCCACTAACCTTGGTTTGGGTCTACCTACGGAAGGTGCTCGAAGTGTTGACCCTCGACTGGTAAACACTTGTTTGATCGCTGTTTTCATTTCTTACGATACCAATGTTTCTTATCGGCAGCAAGTACGCATTTTCTGTTGACATATCAGTTAGTCACGCATTACCTTCTAATGTGAGTACATCGGATCGCGAAAATGAACTTTTTATGGGGTTTTGTCAAAGAACGCATAATGGCGGTAGCACCTACCACGCCTGACGACATGAAAGAATACGCCGAGCATGTACCGAAATTAAACCACAAATGTTGGCTGAAGTTAGACGGTCTTTTCATCAGCGAATTAACAAGTGCTTACAAGTCGAGGGTCATCACTTCGAGCATCTTCTGTAGGTAGACCCGAACCAAGGTTAGTGGATCCTTTGAAAGTGATTATTCCGATATTTTTCGATTTTTCGACTATTTTCATACTTTGCGTGACTAGAATAACCTTGTGTTGTAGGTCGCTGAATTCGTTTTAAAATCGGTAATAATGTCATCGAAAAAAAAAATACATAGTTCCATTTAAAAAAGTGAAGTTGACCTTGACGTAGCTTCAGCGCCTCGACCGATAAAAAAATAGGGTGGTCCAGTATGACGGCCTTCTCGAACACTGAAACTTTTGTCTGAAACATTTTTGGATATGATTAATAGTTTGATTGCGATTGCTCTGTAACACTTTATGTGCCTCACCCTGTATATATATATATAGTTTTTGAATATCAGTATACAAAGAGAAAATTGAAATGCCTTTGTCTCGAGCTTCAATGAAACTAATGACATACAACAATAAAAATGAACAATTTTAAGTGTATAATTATGAAAAAAGCGTGGCCGTACTATCGCTTTGTATAATTCATATATATTATTTTTGAATGAAATCGAAACCATTATGACGAGTAAAAAAAAAAGAAATGTGTACGAGCGCATCGAAAATCAGACGCCTGGAGCAGGACGCGTTCATTATCATTATTAATTTTTGCTGGATCCAACTCGTAAATCCTTACAAAGCCGTCAATGTTTTTGTTGAACAAAGATGGTTTAGCCGCCACGTTTGGTGCAGAAAGATTAATATGGGCGAGACACGGATGCGGTCAAATTCGAATCGGGCTTCTCAAGGTCGTGTAAAAAAAGCAGTTTTAGACAAAACGTCGCTATTTATCATTTTAATATTAGCGATTCTATTTATTCGATCTGATAGGAAAAAAAGGTAATAAAGATACGTGTGAAATTATCGCAGACTCGAATAAAATAAAAAATAATAATGTTGAAGCAATCACGAGTTTCAACCAATATCAACAAGGAAGTTATCAATTTCCAATAAAATGTTCTCTACCCAATATATGAGCCCATTTTATTCACCAGTAAAAATAGTTCGTTCCTACTGTAAATAGTCATCGCATTCATTATTGAATTGAGTTGCCACTCTCGCCTTAGCGCAAACGCAGAGATTTGCAGTCGCTTGCCAGACCCCGCGTATAATACGATTTAAATTCAACTGATGACGATTACATCGTACATGACATATTAAGTCGCACCTGCGAGAGACAACGAATTGATAATCCATTGCCTCGAGTCAGTATTATCGATGATTTATAAATAAAAATCTCTTTGCCAATCAATTATCACAATTTTCCCTTGATCAATCTATCGCCGCGAAGTCATTTTATCTGTTTTGGTGAATGAAGATAAGAAATTTGTAGAGTTTAGATTTCTTTGATCGAACGATGGTATTTTTTCATATATATAGATATATGCGTATGTGTGTGTGTGTTTAAGGTCAGCTGCGTCATATGAAACTAATACTCATTTGAATAAATCGTTTGCGTAATCATTTTTTATCAGTATTATATAAATACAACATTTTATTAATTTTTTCATGTTTATTATTATTTTCGTTATTGTTTTTGCTATTATTCTTCTTATTATTACTATTGTTATTATTAGTAGTATTATATCTTTATTATATTATTGACTTCAGATATATAATAGATAAAATTTCGACACATCAAAAGAACTTGTGTTCTTTCTATATATCTTGATTATTTACAAATTCAATAATGCTCTTACAAATTCTTATGAAAATTCGATTGGTAAACTCATGGTTACAGCATATGAAAATCGTTCGTATCGTGTAGTATTACACGTATTTTCAATTGCTCAATTCTAAATATGGCGAATGGTTTCGTAGATATGTAAAAAGGCGATTGGCCAATGGGCAAAATAGCACTTACACGAGTATATTTTGGAGACTTCATCATACCATACATGAAAGTTCATGGCAGTATGCCTCTAATGACTATAATGATTCTAATGACAGTCGTGTCCGCAGTGAGCTCTCGTTGTGACTTATTGCACGCACGTCCCTTTGGGACCGGATGTCTTTTACAAATGTGTATGTACGTATGTGTGCATATATATATATATATATATATATATATATATACACATAAGAAGAAATAAGTAGATATCTGCACAAATATCTTCCTAGATATCTGCACAAATATCTTCCTATATATATATATATATATACACATAAGAAGAAATAAGTAGATATCTGCACAAATATCTTCCTAGTGGTTGGACATTTTTTTTCGTCGGCAATATGAATGAACGCGCGGTAAAATCGAAAACTAGTTAGATTCATGGCCAAATTGATTCCATGTAAAATGCCTCGTATGTATTAGGTGTAGTAAAAAGAAATCCATTATTTTTGCAATAGATGGCGTTAGAAATCTGTATCTCGCGTTGTATAAGTGCGATCGAATTACGCTAGATGGCGTTAGAAAGATAAGATTTCGTACTAAAATAAACATCTGAGATAGTTTTGTGATTGCTTTACTCAATATTTTTTGAGCGCGCGTCAAAGATGGCCACCAGCAAAGTGAAAATACGCCATATTTTACAGTTTTTCTTCGATAAAGGCGAAAACGCAAGCCAGGCGGCTGAAAATGTGAATAGTGTTTATGGTCCTGATACTGTAACAGCCAATCACGCGCAATTTTGGTTTCGTCGATTCCGTTCCGGTAATTTTGATGTCAAAGATGCACCACGTTCTGGAAGGCCAATTGTCGAAAATGTCGATAAAATAATGGAAATCGTCGAGTCCGACCGTCATGTAAGCACTGTTTCGATTACCCAGGAGCTAAACATTGCACAAAAAACCCTTTGGAACCACTTGAATAAGGCTGGATACAAAAAGAAGCTCGATGTATGGGTGCCACACGAGTTAACGCAAAAAAACCTCATGGACCGAATTTCCATCTGCGAATCGCTGCTGAATCGCAACAAAATCGTCCCATTTCTGAAGCGGATGGTGACCGGTGATGAAAAGTGGGTCACTTACGACAACATCAAACGAAAACGGTCGTGGTCGAATCGCGATGAGCCGGCGCAAACGGTGGCCAAGCCAGGATTGACGGTCAGGAAGATTTTACTGTGTGTTTAGCGGGATTGGCAGAGAATCATCTACTATGAGCTGCTCCCCTACGGCCAAACTCTTAATTCGGACCTGTACTGTCAACAATTGGACCGTGTGAAGGAAGCAATCGCCCAGAAGCGGCCAGCTTTGGCCAATACGAGAGGAATTCTGTTCCATCAGGACAACGCCAGGCCACTCACATCGATAGTGACTCGCCAGAAGCTCCGGGAGCTTGGTTGGGAGGTTCTTATGCATCCACCTTATAGTCTGGATCTGGCACCAAGTGATTACCACATGTTCCTGTCTATGGCGAAAGATTTTGCTGGTGAAAAATTCGCCTCAAGAGAAGCATGTGAAAATCGACTGTCCCAGTTTTTTTGCCAATAGGGACGAGGGTTTCTATGAGAAAGGCATAATGAAATTACCTTCAAAGTGGCAACAAGTTGTCGATCAAAACGGTGCATATTAGACCTAAATCGGATCATTCTAACTATGCTAAATAAAGCCTTCAATTTCATGCAAAAATAATGGATTTCTTTTTACTACACCTTATATGTAATGAGCAGCAATAGCTATAGTATATTACAGTACATTATTATATCTATATAGAGTTGCTTGTATATCTATATCCATGAAGTATCATGGCGTAATCCTCACAGTAAAGGAGCTATATCAGAAGGCTACACGAGCCCATGTTGAGGCCAAAGAGCAGGGGAAAAAGTCTTGATCTCTCGTACGATCATGAAAAAAACAACAAGGTAAGAACTGCGCTCGTATCGTTACATGATAATGCAAACAACTATTTTTTTTATTAGCATACTTCCAATCAGCTAGTAATTCGAAATAATGTTTTAACTTTCGATTTTTTCGCGCTACATTCGAAAAGAAAAAAAATAGAGCAGTAACGTAATCGCGATAGTATTATCGAGCTGGGCTTATGAACGACACAATCCTAAAACTTTATATGGCAATGAATTTGGACGTTGACTACTGGCGAAATGAGATAAAATTTTCCATTCACGTATTCAGCGGCTTTACAGTCATCGAACGATCGGCGGATATTCATATGGTTCATTTTTGGACTCTGCAACTAGGTACATGGTGATGAAATATTACTAAAGGGTATCCCAGAATTCACGAAAAATTTAAATTTTGCGGCATTTGTGTGGTAAAGTGTTGCCAACGGAAAAACAAGACAGCGTGACAGCTGACAGTTCAGGGTTATAAAAAATATAGCGCTATATGAAATAATAATGCGTTTTCATTGTTAAGCAATATTTTTAATATAATGAACGTTTGGCAGCTACAGTTCGCAATTTTCGTACAAAATATGGTCGGAAAAGTGATTTAACTTCATCAACTGTGAAGAGATTAATTTAAGAATTCACGGAGACTGGACTAATTAGTGGTGTTAGATACTCAGACCGTCCTTCAACAAGTCGTTCAACACATCGAAGCAGTTCATGAGAGTGTTGCCGAGAGTCCAGGAACATCAATTCGGCACCATGGTCAAGAATTGAACACTTCGAGAAGCTCTCTACAGCGTATTCTCACGAAATATTTGCATCTTCATGCTTACAAAGTTCAATTGACTCAAGAACTGAAGCCTACTGACCAAGCACAGCGAAGAGAGTCCGTTGAATGGATTATGGAACAACAACAAGTGAATGCTTTTTTTTAACAAAATCATCTCCAGCGATGATGCTGATTTTCATCTTGATGGCTTCGTTAATCGACAAAATTGTCGCATTTGGGGTTCAGAAAATCCACGAGTGATTGTTGTGAAACAAATGCATATGCTATTCTATGCATAACCCTATACTGTATACTTTATGAATTAATAAAAAAATCACAAATTTTAATTAAAAACCTGTGTTTTCTATTACAATTACTTCTTGCGTGAATTTTGGGACCCTTTATATATCCATGCATATGCATGTCCAATATAGTTACATTTGCAAGTAGTTGCGAATATTATAGTGGCACAATACTGATATTAATAATAACAATAATCACAAATATTAAATTACTTGATTATGAGAAATAAAATAAACAGGTTTTTTTCCCATATTGATTGATGAAAGTGCCAGAAAAGATTTATTATGTTGGCGGCTTAATAAAATGGATCGATTTAACATCGAATTGCGTGAGAAACGCGAACGAAAGTACCATACTCGTCGCAAGATAAATCAGAGAACTCCTTCTCGAAAGGCCTTCGAATTAATCGTTGAGTCAATGCTTCGCTGAACCCCTTTAGATTTAAGGTCCACTGCCCGTGCGTGAGCAATTACGAAATTTGTATGAAAAAAAAAAAAATGATATCGGGCTTATTTACGTTATTATCTGGAATGCTGTAACATTATGTCTTCGGTATGCTTATGGTGCGCTGTCTTCGCTCGTACACTTTTACTCCATTCCTTCTCTTTCTCAATAACGTAATACAAGGCTTCACGTGAATAATTCGGTATTTCACTCGGCCGCGCGGCCTGTCCCATGTCCATTATGGAGTCTTGTTCATGGATGTGCGATACACCATTATTTTATAACGATTGCAATATTTTTTTTTTGTAATTAGGATTTTCAGCGAGAAAATTGTATTTTTAATTACTGACAAAAACCAAGTTTTCGTACGACGAAAAGTTTTAATATGGTTGATCTTTTTTTATAATCGAATGCATTTCAATTGAAAGGGCTTTGCACCTGGACGCAGACTTTAAGGAAAAGTGATTATTTATTTACTCTGTGACATAATTAAAAAATCTTTAACTATTCTTCCATAGTGCTATATTGAATATTCGTGTTTCAAAAGCCCAAACACTAGATAGATGAATGACTTGTGCTATAAAACAACTTGAGACGTTCAAGAGATTTGTTTGACGGTGTGGAAGGTAAATATGTAGCATTGTAAATAATGCAGACGTTTATAAAAAAAATAATAAATATTGCAGAAACACTTGAATGCACAATATATTTTTTTTAAAATGAATAATGATAATTTGACGTAACGCAACCATTTTGTATCCCAAGCCAATACAGTATCTTAGTTAGTACAGTCAATAAACGTTGCTAGGCTCACACATTACTCCACTTTCATCTTCGCTCTTGCACAGTGTACGGTCATTTCTTTCCATGACAGAGTCCGATTGACCACACGACACAGTTCGAATGAAATTCAACGGAAAGTGAATTCCATGCAAACTCATGGTCGTTACAAAACCTTCGTATTTACTTTGCTACTGCAGCCATTAAAAATGTTATTCTTGTCTAATAGAGAGCGCAATATTTTTTCAATTTCACGCGACCAGTCGTGAAGAATTTTTAGAAGTATAGATTTGTAAGTAATAACATTCAAATGAATGATAAAATCACGCACATAAAAATCTATTTAATATTCGATTAAAAAAGAAAGGCTATATTTTACGCAAAATAAATTATTTCTAAACGATACATTATTTGCAAAAATAGTGTTAAATTGTGTGCCATTGAAATTGAATGAAACTGATTTACTTTATTTCTCTATTTTTTGAAAGTATTATCCAAAATATTTCTTTGCGGATTTAGCTTCAATGAGAATCTTCAAAACAATAAGTCATACGAAGTTTGGGTTAACAAGAAAAATTATTTTCGTTGCATCTCAATAATGCAACCTTCATCATCAGTTGCCGAAACATTCACAAGTTTAATTACGTACAAGGCTCTGCTGAATTGACGAACGGATACGAGTTATAAAATAATCGTAGACTTTTTTTTTTTTGCACAGGGAACTCGATCCAGCCGGCCTTGAAATTCTCAATTCCTCGATCGGCTATTTTAAAACGTGGACGAACTTTTTTTTCTGCTATCGATTCATCACAATTTAACTACGCAATTTATATGAACATACCGAAATTGTATAGGACGCCTGTCGTTTCGGGTAAGCATTTTATTCGCTTATTCGCGAATCGATAATAAAAAGATATTTGATTCTTCATTTTTTTACTCTCCGTCGGATTACAAATTTTTTAATTCTTCATTCAAGCCAGCCTTGTCAAATCGATTGGCAATTGATAAAAATAATAATAAAATAAATAATAAAAAATAGGTGATCCCGTGATAGTAATGACGTTATTGTTGCAGGAAAATTATAAATATACAAATAGTACAGATTTCAATGACGGCTCAGTGGTCATGGAAGTGGCCGATAATTATTATGGATTATTTCTCTTTGAGTACAGCTAGTCTTATTCTCGAGGTCTTATCAAAGAACGAATCGCATTTAAGGAGGCAAAACCCATTACAATGTTCCGAAAATCGATTTTTTTTCACATATTTCGAAAGTATAATATATTGAGGGTATACGGGAAGATCGAAAAATCGAAATATGAAATATTTAAGAAGTTATTGCACATAGTCGAGAGCGCGCCGGGAACGCATGCTGTGAACTAGGGAAACTTTAAACGCGATTATCTTGAAACTGCATTTTCAAAAACTGCTCATGTTACAGCTCAAAAAGATCGATCTGGCTGAAATTTTGGCAGGTTTCTCACTATAACATTATCGGAAGGATATACCTAAAGTTTTAAGGTTATCGCATAAATAAATTACTTTTTGGAGGTAAAAATTGTCAAGAAAATGGTCAAAAATATGAAAATTTGATTAAAAAGCCTACTCAATTTTCAATTCTACACTTTTTTTATATTTTTATAGGTATATCATTCCCATAAACATGTCAATAATCGAAAAATATTTTTGATTTCTGTTTCAGATCAATAGAAAAAAATGCGACAAATAGAGCACTTTTCGATACCACGCAAAATACCTTATAACGCCGCAATTTTGTTATGTTTTAAAAAAATTAGCACTTGAAAGTTGTAATAAGATAATGTAAAAATTTTAAAATTATGCGATTATTTTATCACCTTTAAAAAAAATGATGAAAAATGACTTATTTTCGGGCGTCTAAAGGTTTCCCCCCCCCCCCCCCCCCTTAACAATTGAAGTGATAAAACTACGTTATTTGAACTCCAACGACTCACCATTCTCATTGATATCCCAGACAACGACGATTGCTCCAAGATTGGCAAGCCTCAATGATAATAATCTTCCAAGACCGCCTCCGCCACCTGTGACGAGTGCTATTTCGCCCGCGATACTCTTCATCCTGTATTTCATTGGTATGAACACCTTAACGATTCCTTCGATTATCGCGATAAGCGAGAATACCAGAAAACCGATAACGTCACCGGCCGAACGTATGAACGACATATTGTCAATGTATTAAAAAGAAAAACAACTCTATAACTTTCGTAAGTTTCAATGAATCGTTCTTTTTTTTTTTTTTTTTAATGTATATCACAGTTCACGTGTTTATCGTTCACAAAAACCGATGGGTCGTTGCTCTCCTTAGTTTTCTTCGGCGTCTCGTAAAAGTTTATCTCCTCGTGTGGTGTCTACGAATGGAGAATTCATCGAGAATTCTTCATAACTGAGACAAGTTTGCAACGTTGATCGAGCCGAGTCCTCGACAGCGCAGGTACTCGTGTCGTAGTGAGGTGTATATCGAGTCGAATGAAGCGAACAGGGTAGGCGCGAGCTTATGGTCGAGCTGCTGATTCGCGACTGATGATCCTACTACTGATGATTGTCTTCATCAGCGCGGCTTCGCCAATATACCCACCAGACTCCCGAACAATCGCTCCGATGTCTCCCCACGTGCTTCGATCCGCCCTTCAATTTGACAAAACCCGTGCTATTCACGCACAACGTCACAACTTTTAGACACAATCTTACATTTCTTACTTCTCAATGTTTAATTTTGCAGTAATACTTGGCTAACAATTTCTCTCCACTCGGTTCAACTGTGCGAGCTCTATGTTCATTTCGTTTTTTTAATATTTGAACGTTCAAAAATCCGTAACGAGTTTCTTCGAATAATATGGAAAAATATCAATAGAAAATGCGAAAAAAAACGGTCATCAACGAAGCTTGCAAGACAACAACTGTTGTAGCAAAAATGTATGAGAGTGATTTTGAGAAACAATAACGTAAGGGAAGGCGGGGCACAGTGTGTCACTTTTTTTTCTAACGAATTTTTACTCTCACCAAAGTAGTCTGATTAGAAAGAAAAAAGGTCATAACCGATTTTATAGACCTTTGGGCGTACAATAAAGCAATCATATTTTTTGCAAAAATATTAAAAATCCTAAAATAATGGGATCCAAAAAAAACTGCGTATTGGCTCGTTGTGCCCCACGGGTGGGGTACAATGTGTCAGATAGGCGGGTACAGTGTGTCAAGTGCTGCGAAACGTAGGGTACAACGAGCCGGTTGAAACTTTTATATTTTCCTAACATAGATAACAGATTTTCATACATACCGATAATTTCACAACGGGTATTATTTGCCAATTACATTGGCAGTCGACTTATTGTGCTCAACGACTCGATGACACATTGTGCCACACAATATTTTACGTTTCCCGGTAAGCGAAATTTTTTCTCGAGGCTCAAATTGATTTTGTATTTTTAATAATTCTTTATGAGCTGCTATTGACTTTCTTTTAGGCCAGCCGAAACTTAATATAAATCAGGGTCCAAAGCAAAAAAATTACGGATTTTACGAGCTACAAAACTCCGAGAAATCGCATGTGGTTGACAGCTCCGTGACACATTGTACCCCATTAGCAAAATATTTTATTATTGATGAAAATAACTATTAATTAAATTACGAATGGAAAAACACAAGTCACTGAGTGCATCATAAATAATAAAACTATCGATTAGAACCGAAAACCCGAGCTGCTACAGAAAGTGTCGTTATATTTTACGTTTTCCCAGCGAGCGAAATGTTTTTTTCCAAGCTTCGAATAAATTTTTAATTTTTAATAATTCTTCGTGAGCTGCTATCAACTTTCTTTTAGGCCTGATGAAACCAAATATAAATCCCGGTCCAACACATAAAATTTTGGAATTTATGAGCTACAAACCTCCGAGAAATCGCATGTGACTCACAGTGCCCCGTTATACATTGTGCCCCACTCTTCCCTACAGATCGAACGATAGCGTTTATTCTTCGAAAAAAAAGTGTCATGTATCAGGCAAACGGAAACAAAACGGCAGTCGGACAGAATAAAAAAGACATGTGACGTGCGCGACGAGCCACGAAAGCCTTACGGCATCGATTACTGAGCCCTTACACTCAGCTGTTACGATAGCCTTGTGTCCTTCGGAACTGGTAGACGCGCAACACATAATCTTACGCGTCCGCCACTTCTAAGGGCGATCGATAGTTGCCCTTCTCAACATATTACTTCACGATGACGTCGCAACTGTGGAACACCGTTTGGCGCGGCCTACGCGTAAATGGATGGCCCATGAAACTTCAAAACCGGTATAGTGAATCTCGTTAGAAGATAAAGTCGCGAACGAAATGAAATCAAAGTGCTGGGATCGAGGAACACGAAGCAGACCGATTGCTTGTGAATACGTGATTTCTCATCGTGAAAATTTACATTCACCCGCACCTGTAATCCATAGTTTCCGTATACGGTAAACCGACCAGTGTATGGACGAATAACGACACTGTAGGATTCAAATGGACTGTAAAATGAAAATATGAAGACCATTTTTTAAATTGTTGAACTAATAAAAGATATTATTCTGATAGTAGAACAAAATAGTCCAACGAATTGCAACAAACAGTATTGGAGAATTTATAATTGAGGGGTTAGGGCAATTTACAATTTTGGAAAATATGAAAAAAAAAGATTTTTCGCCGTGAAAGGTGCTTAAGGGTGTTAAATATGATATACCAAAATATTATAGGCGGTGAAAATTGCGAAAAATCGCTGCCTGAAGCTGCAAAAGAGGCACGGATCAGCTTCAGAGCGCTCAGAAAGATAATCGAGGAACAGGGCATCAATGTGGAAGGCCAATTGTATTGTGCAGACATCGTAGAGGTGTGTTAGAATTTTCCATGATTTTATAATACTGAAAACTGTTTTACGCGTTTGACCGAAACGCGTTTTTATCGAAATCGCATTTTTTAACTGGCCGCAAACATCATTCGAACAAATCTTCATCAATCGATTTGAAACTTCAACTGTATATTCGAAATTGCATTCTCCGGCGATGTACGTAGAGATTTTGATATATTGCATAGTATTTTTTTTTTAACAATAATCTGACGATTTTTTCCTCAAATTTTAAACTTTTTTTCATATATGTACTATTTTTGCCAAAAATCAATATATCGAAGAAATCCTACATCCGTCTCTAGCTGTTATTGTATATAATCGAAAAAATGTTGGTTTTTTTGTTCCAGGTCAAAAATTTCACGAGTTACACATCCAGCCGTGGACTCCTTAAAAATCGTTGACGATGAAATACTATACAGCCGCCATTTTTTTTTATTGAGTACTATGAAAAAATTATTTTTCGTAATTCATCAGGAGTTTAATAAAATCTTCTTTACAGAATTTCGGTGGATCCCTATATTTCGTTTGAAAAAATTCCAGAAATATACGTATTTTTTCTTGCTCTAGGGTGGCCTAACCCCTTAAGTAGCCAAATGACTAAACCGCCAGTGAATGGGCAAAATTGACACTCGATCACTATTAAATGGACTTGTAGTGTAAATGAAAGCTGTAAAGTATAACGATTTATTATTTACTGTTTTTAAATGCTAGATTTGGTTTTTATTTTTAGATTTGGTTTTATATTTATTGGTTTTATATATAAAAAGATATGAATTTTATAATTGTTATTAGGATTTCGTAGACAATACACAAGGCTTATTTGCATTTTAACGTGAAATTTTCAAAAAACAACCAAAATTTGTTTCGACACAGAAACAGAAAATCAATTTTTTTCAAATTAAAGAAACCAATGAAATTACTTTATGACAACATTTTATGAAATATACATTGTCAATTCTTAACAGTAACTAATTTTGCGATTTTCAGCAGATGAGCTAAATTTTTCACTCTGCTTTGAGAATTATCAGAACAGAGCCTATATGTTCATTCACTGGAAAGAGGTTAGAATACAGTATCAGTGGACGATAGGAATTAGACATGTTTATTCACTGATGCTGTATTCTAACCTCTTTCCAATTAATGGAAAAGTTTAGCTCATCTGGTGAAAATTGCCAAATTAATTACCGTTAAGAATTGACAATATACATTCCCATCAAACGTTGTCATAAAATCATTACATTCATTTATTTTTTTATGTTTATAAAATTTAATTTTCTGTTTCTCTGTTGAAACAAACTTTGATAGTTTTTTTTCGAATATCACGATAATAAGATGCAAAAAAGCGTTTTCTATTTTCTACGAAATTTCAATAACAAATATAATACTCATATGTATAAGAATGTTATAATTTTTGTGCAACACAGTGAGTGCAACACAGTGACACAACAAACAAATCTAGCATTTAATAAAAATAAATGATAAATCGTTATTCTTTACAGCGTTCATCCATACTACCCGTCGATTTACTGATGATCAAGTGTCCATTTACTGGTCATTTCGTCCGTTTACTGGCGATTTTGTCATTTTGCTACATACCTATGAATTTCTCCAATATTGTTTGTTGCAATTACTTCAAATATTTTTTTCTACTTTCAGAGTTATATTTTTTGCGTCAGCTATAGCAATTGAAAAGTGTGTTCTGATAATATTTTTATTTTAAGGTCCATTTGAATCCTATAGTGTCGTTATTCGTCCATTCACTGGTCGGTTTACCCTATGAACTGAATTATAGATAGCCCTAAAATAGTGCGACCCAAAACGTCAAAGTGTGACCTAAGGCTACTTCTTATCGAGCAATTATTTACATGACGTCGTAACCTCGTGATCTATAAGACCGACAAGTCTATTCGAATACAAGGAAATCTGGCGCGCCACTCAGTGACCACTTCATGGTCACTATGTTCATCGGGATTCGACGGTAACCTTGAGTCTTTTACGAAAAAGAAGAAACTAGCATCGATAATTTAAAAAATATTATCCTCGTGAGATGGAGACTGCGAAAGAAAATTATATACCGCGATATAGGAGAATAAAATTGCTGATGGAATTAAAAAAAAGTCTGAGACCTATGAGGTATTCTGTTGGGATCTATCTCCATCTTTTCCTTAGTCGCGCCTACAATTTTTTTTCTATTTTGCCATTTCAGATAATCTTTATGAGAAGATCCATCGTAAGGAATGGTTCACTTTTTTTTTCAACTCAACCTGTTTGAAATGTTCCTTT
This sequence comes from Ophion ventricosus, assembly GCA_963932345.1. Classification (NCBI taxonomy): domain Eukaryota; kingdom Metazoa; phylum Arthropoda; class Insecta; order Hymenoptera; family Ichneumonidae; genus Ophion; species Ophion ventricosus. Next base: position 11,034,844 of record OZ010712.1, on the reverse strand, counting down.
TCCGACTCACTGCGTTGCAAAAAGTATAAGCAAAAAATGATTCCGAAAGAAGAATGTGTCTCGTTTTCTCTTTTTAGTCCTTTTATTGGCTCCTTTCTTAAGTGCTTTGTTCGGTTGAGACGCCGATTGTTTCGCTTCTACGTAGTTTTCTCTAAGACGGGCGAATTCAACGCGCACGTTCGAGTGTGCGTAAATTCGATTTTTTATGACCTGTTGTGAAGATTTTGCGGTAGGTGGAAGTGAAAAAGAGATAGCCGAGTTTTTTCTCTCGTTGACGTCATTGTCCGCTTATCATATTTTAAATGGATATTTACATCCTTGGTGTTTTTTGTACCGGCAGGTTTGTTTCCCCTCGTTTGGAGACATCTTTTTTGCGGCGGCAAAGATCGCGCGCTTTGTTTTTTCTTCACTTTTTTTTTTTGGTTTCACAGGGTGATGCGTGATACTTTATTCGTCTTGACTTTTCAACAAAAACAGCCGCTTGATTCGAATATATGACGTTGACGCGTTATTTATTTGTTTGTTGAGACTAGCTTCGAAGCAGAAAAGCAAGAAAATGGATTTTTGAACAAGACAGTTATATTTTACAATTGTTCGAGCGTTTTTTCTGTTTAAAAATCTTTACAACTTGTCGAAATTGTCTAAATATTTATTGCGTCACGCGTTCGTGCTCTCCATTAGCATCGGCACTTGCAATTGACAAAGTTAACATCCTGAAGGAGTGTACGATTGATATAAAGGGTGTCTCAAAATGACCTGACATTTTTATTTATTAATAAAACATATTATTTATTTGAAAAGTACGAATATTTTTATTTTAATATAAGGTACAACTATGGAAGTTATGTGTGGAACAGAATATCCGATAACTGACCGTCTCGTTCCTGTTTGCAAACGTTCACTCTTTTGACAAAATTTTCAATAACATTTTAGCATAATTGAGGACTAATTTCATTAATGGTGCGTTCAATTGCTTCCTTGAGCTCCAATATGCCAATGATCTGTGGATCATTGGCATATACTTTTTCGTTCAGCAAACCCCAAAGAAAGAAGTCCAATGGCGTCAAATCGCACGATCTTGGTTGCTAATTCACATTGCCGCGGCGCGAGATAACACGACCATGAAACATCGTCTGCAATAACTGCATTGTTTCGCAGTGAATTTTCACAATTTTGATGTGTTGCCCGATCGTGTAATTCTCCGTGACTAAACCTAAATACTTCCTGATACCAGATGTCAAAGATTAGTACTCGACGCTCGGCACAAAAAAAATGGCGGGCAATTTAAAATGTCAGGTAATTTTGAGACACCCTTTATTGGGTGTGCAAATAAGTTCTCGGCCTGAGAATAAAAATGAGATTGAAGTTTGCATCGTTGGAATGCAACGAAAATTATTGTCATGTAATTGTTCGAATTTGTTTTGTCGAATCATCGTTACGAAAATGATTATGTTTGAATTATGTTTGAAGACACTTATGTGGAGTTCTAAAATTTTATCGGCAAAAAAGATATCGTAGAATAATGAAAATGAGAAAATGACAATATTTTCGTTCCATTCCAGCGATGCAAACTTCAAGACCATGAATAAAAACGGCTGTATTGAATATTTGAACGAAGCAATTTTTCCCTCTAGATCCGGTGTCCTATAATACCAATCTAGTAGACTATTTTTCCGGACCAACAGCGTAACATAACCTCAAAATATACATTGTGAGCACAGGGAGCAAAATGAGTTGCAATAACGCGCATATAAGGCACTGTATGCTTTTTACGTTCGAATTAAAAAAAAAAAATACTTCCGAGACTAAGGAGATGATTTGTCAGGTATTGGTCGAAGATGCCGTATCCATCAGTACCATGAAGAAGTGGTTTCAAAAGTTCCGGAGTGAAAATTTCGACCTCGAGGATGACGAGAGAGCATAACGACCAAAAAAAATTTGAATACGCGGATTTGGCGCAGTTGCTGGACGAAGATCCTTGCTAAGGGCAATCGGAGCTTGCTACTACATTAGGAGTTAACGAATAAGACATTTCCAGTCATTTAAAAAGAATCGGCAAGATTCAGCAGGAGGGCTACTGGGTTCCGCACGTGCTTTCGAAAAGCACCAAAACGAAAGGATGCGTTACAGCTATGTCTTTGTCGTCTCGCTTCAAAAGGAAAGACTTTTTGCACAAAATAGTGACTGGCGATGAGAAGTGGGTATTGTATGACAGTCCAAAAGATTCACGGTAACAAACTCCGTGTTTATTTGGTTGGATTTCAAGGGTGTTTTATTCTTTGCGCTGCTGAAACCTGGAAAGACCCGGTGCTTTTACCAAACTAGGCTCCATCGGATGTTCACTTGTGCCGACCGCTCCAACATCATTTGGCTGATAGCCACACTTCAACACGCTCGATGAAGTCAAGAATTCCATTACCGATTTTATCGACATGAAACCTCCGTTTTTTATCGCCAAGGAATTCGCAATCTGCCTGACAGCTGGGGGAAATGTGTGGAAGCAAACGGAGATTACTTTCCCGATTAAAATATACCTTTATTTTGAGTAAATAAAACATTATTTTCATGAAAAAAAGGCCGTGAACTTATTTGTACAATTTTTTCTCAATTCTTTCCATTTGCTTATGTTTGGTAATATTTTCCTCTTTCTTTTTGTACATTATAATTATAACGATATTTTTTACATAGCTGATTTATCGTTGTCGAGTGTTCAATCATCATTTTTGAATAGTATTGGCAGAGCAATTAATATTCGATAAGCACAATAGTCGAACAACCGAAAATACTCGATTACACAATCACCTATTTTAAAAATCACTTTGTTGTCGCAGTAATATTATAGAATCTTATCGACTCTCATTACAGAATAACGTCAACGTCAATAACAACTCTGTTCATCATGAAAACGTTGGAACTTGGAAAAAATGAGTACTTTTAACGAATGCCACCGATCCTGAAACATAATACCTAAGTCTCATTGCCAATACCATTGGATCGAACGAGCCGAATGAAATTTATTGGTTTTTTCATCGTTCGCAGTCTTCTTTACAAATGATAAATATTCTGTTTTTCCAACGGGATAGATTTAACAGAGACGCAGGCTTGTGTTTCTATCGAAATGAATATACGTATGATGGGCGGAATTCAAGCCGCGAAAAAAATGACTCGAAAATGAGCCTGCATTTTCAATTGGTAAGCATTCGACATTGGTCGCACACATGAAAAAACGACGAGATTATCCAAGAAGAACAAATCCGCATTCAAAAACGTCAACTAATGAACTATCGAGTCGAGATACGTTCAATATCGTGCTGAAGTGACTTTTGCAATAGTAAAACGTTCACTTTGAACCTCGGCCCAGACACGAGTGATAATTGGCGAAAACTGTAAATAAAAGCGTGTGATGATTTTTTATTACATTGTTAAAAATCAATACAAATTAAAATTTTCCTTAAGGTAGTAGTCTCGCCACAGTCACGTTAAAAAGTTTATACTCCGCTCAATCGATGAAAGCTTCGAAATATTGCGAAATATCCTTATAATGTAGGTGGTACATTTTATCGGAATGTAAAAACTTATAAAATAATGATGAAAACGCCTAATATAATGTTTACCTAAACCTCACTTTTGTATCAGACTATCCATTCCGGCTACTAATACGTAGATACTCTGCGTATACGGATTTCCACACATTACTGTAATCTAGTTCTAGTCTGCTCCAGTCACTTCGTCGCGTTAGCGTCGGTAGATATTGCTTAATCTAAATCGCTATATCTTTGAAACTAGACGGTCAAAATTCATAAATTTTTTTACCCACATCGTCATATGTTTCTCTGTAATTGAGAATGAAAAAAAGTTTCGAAGTTATTGCGCGAAATGTGAAATATTCCACTGCTCCCCATAAGAACACGTGTAAAATAACGTGCAATCTCTGATTGCCAACATCTCGAATACACAAGGGTGAATCCTTTTGAAATTTTGCAGGTAATCACTAGTGTCCTGAATGGGTCTTCAAAATGAAAAAAAAGTCTATAGAAAAACGCTTTGGCGAGACTACTACCCTAAGTGTCAATGTTCCTTCTTATACCCACGGGAGTTTTTGAGAACCTTAATCTTTCGAGTTTAACCCATACCTGGGCACTACTAACAGTTCCTGGGAGGCCCTTCAAATATTTTTAATGAATACGTATTTTCTATTCAGAGGTGGAGTCAGAACAAACTAGCCGGGTCGAGCGATTGTTTCCAGAAACAAAAAAATCGGAGTTCCACATAATTTATCACGTCCAAAACGAGTTTTAATTGCTGACATATAGTTGAAAATTGGTATTTGTTATGTAATTTGGTGATTACAGGTGATATGTCGTACACATGAATACAAATATATATGTAAATATATTCGGATTTTGTACTGAAAATCTCACTCTCTTACGTGTGTATGTGAGATTTAATGTGATTCGTGTGTATTTCTGTGCGAGTGACATTGAAACACATTCAGTAGGCGGAAAAAAAGAGGAACGTTCATTAGACCAGGCAGGGACCAGTGTTGAAAAAAGTGTCAGCCTTTCTCGATAGTTCTACAACGGAATAAAATACATCTCTGCTCACAAGTTGTGTCGTTGTGAGTATGGGTACTTTCATTTTTCGGTGATTAAAAAGGTCTCTTAGCAACTCGAATTTGTTTGGACATCGACCGAGCTACGCTGACGTAAAAATAAACAAAAATAGTCGCATGATTGTCACCACCGTATATATACAGGGTGTCCATTTTATCTCTGCCACCCGAAATAACTCGGTAATTATCGACGTCACAAAAAAATGTTCCAGACAAAAGTTGTACGGTGTGAAGGGGGCCATCAAATGCGACCTTTTTTTTTTTATTTCGGTGGAGGCGCAGACGCACAGTGAAGGTCACCTCCACTTTTTTAAATGGAATGGTACATTTTTTTTCAACCATTTTGTGGTGCACCTCAAGCCGCATAAAAAACATTAGGGGGTCAAAGTCGTTCAAGGTCATTCAAGGTCAGTATCGATGATACAAATCTAAATATCTCGGATCACTACTAAATATTTGGTAGTGATCCGAGATATTTAGATTTGTATTTCATTTTAATAGGTGTTCGAAATTAGCTTGGAATGAGAGAGAGCTCTTATCCAAATTCGAAATCAAACTGAACGACAACCTCGATTGAGCTACATACGATACAGATTAACGCGAGTTGGTAAACAAACAGAAGGTATTCGAAGTGTTGTCGATGACTACGATCTCCGATATCTCTCATTTTAAGCTAATTTCGAACACCTATTAAAATGAAATACAAATCTAAATATCTCGGATCACTACTAAATATTTGGCAGTGATTCGAGATATTTAGATTTGTATCATCGATACTGGCCTTGAATGACCTTGAACGACTTTGACCCCCAAATGTTTTTTATGCGGCTTGAGGTGCTCCACAAGATGGTTAAAAAAAATGTACCATTCCCTTTAAAAAAGTGGAGGTGACCTTCACTGTGCGTCAGCGCCTCCACCGAAATAAAAAAAAATGGTCGCATTTGATGGCCCCCTTCACACCGTACAACTTTTGTCTGGAACATTTTTTTGTGACGTCGATAATTACCGAGTTATTTCGGGTGGCAGAGATAAAATGGACACCCTGTATATATATACAGCGATGAGCCAAAAGTTTCTAATTGTTAAAACGTAAGCGGTGAATTTTTGTAATTATAAAAATATGCAGATGAAAATTAATTTCGTAAATAATCTCCAAGTAGTCGAATCACAACTAATTTTTTTTTACCACTTCAACGCCAGATGAAAACGTGCTCCAAGCGTATGCGAGAGTAGTCACGTGTCGAGGTAATCAGACTTTGGCCTGGGTAAATCGACCTTTTACTTGTGAATTTCTTCACATTCTTTTTTTTTCTCTCATAAAGATGAGTTTTAAATATTCAAAAAACTTCAACCAGCCTATTCCTCTTTCGAGGTTTCGTTCTCTTTGCTGTCGAGTGCATTACGTTTTACACTTGACGAAACCGGTAATATTTGTTTCATCCATCTGTCTCGTCTCTTGTTCATTTATTTTAATGAAAAACCAGCTTAGCGCCCACCAAAAAAGATTCTCCACTCCGTATCATTACATTTTCGACTGGTGTTTGCGTTACAAGAAACAAGAATTTGCCTCTACCTCGTGCGCAATATTTTCATTGGCTTGCTGGACCATCGACCTAATATTCATAAGTGTTACATCAAGCCGAAAAAAAAGCAGAAATTGAAGAACGATCGATTGCGGCAGTGGGTCCATCACTCAAGGTTAAGGGGCTATTCTACTGTGAAGTCTCAAAAAATGAGCTATTTTTTAATAATTTTTTTTTAACTGTTGCATGTATCGGTACAAACTTTTTTTTCGCTTATAGGTACACTCTTATAGAATAGAAAAAAAATGTTGCATATAAATGTATATTTATTTAACAATTAACGAACAAAATCGTGTAAAGGCATGCAAAAGAAAAGTATGTCGCTGGCGTTGATGATTTGCACTCTTCAGGTAAACTGAAAAAAAAAAAATTCAAAAAGATTCTTAATCTGTATGAGAGTCGCTATCGCTCGAACCAGATTTATTAAAAAATATTAATTTTTACGTATACTTTCGCCCGAATTATGACGAAAAAAACGTGTTTTTCGAACATTTTTGCAAAAAACAACGCCATTTTGTTATTTTGCAATATGAAATAATCATTCTAGTTCGGGCGATAGCGACACTCATGCAGATTAAGAATATTTTCGAATTTTTTTGTTTCAGATTACCTGGAGACCTCAAATCATCAATGCCAGCGACATACTTTTTTTCATGCCTTTACACGATTATCGATTGTTCAATAAATATACATTTATATGCAACAAAAAAAATTGTTTTCTATTCTGTAAGAGTGTACCTTTAAGCGAAAAAAAAGTTTGTACAGATACGTGCAACAGTTTCCGAAAAAAAAATTATAAAAAATAGCTTATTTTTTGAGCCATCACAGTAAGTCTCTTAAGACGATATAGAAAACGCGCCAAGTTTAACGCTTATGAAAGATTGCCGTGTAAAAAGATGTCAATTTTAATCGGTGTTGTGATTATGATTCAACAGACAGCGATCTCGTTTAGCAACAAACTAAATTTTGGGTGATAATAGTATCTACGATACACCTATATTCGTAATTTCCACAGGCTATAAAATATATTATTTACAATAATCGATATGCGCCTCAGGCCAATACTCAGTTGGGTGCCCGCTCGGGCGCGTGTACGCCTACGTGCCAACAAATGACTGGAGCGAAGGTTTTACACCGAGACAAATGTATGATATTTTCAACCATGTTTAATATTTCCCTGAGAGGACAATAATATTTTATAGGCATCGTTACTGCCCAAAATATAGCACTGCTTATTGATAATTTAGCAGTCGCGTAAATTATGCACACATATTAACCACAACGAATATTCTTACAAGCATACGTTGATTCTTCAATACTATATAATATAGTAAGTTTTCATAAAATTGATATTTCCTTACCCTATCAAAACATAATTCCCCCAAGATTCTAATAGTGAAGAGGACTAAGATATATATACGTTGATAAAAATGTTGCTTGTGATTTGCGACGATGTTTATAGTGATTTATACCATATTTTATGATACATCTACTAAATCCCGTGCGGAAATTAAGTTCGAGCTTTGATCGGGCCCATCTTAATTTTCCCTAGCATTATTGAGGCCCTAGCCTCACATGGACAGTCCATTAAAGGCAAAATAACCAGGGCCTTTAAAATTGCCTCAACGGTGCCTCATAAAATTTATTGCAGCCATATGCGAAAATGTGTGTACGTGTACTGTGAAAAAGAAATGTGTTATTTCAATACATTTGAGGCTTAGAATTCTGTCGCATATTTTGACACATTCGATCCCGCGTTGTTCCAATGAACGCACTGCATGCGTGTTGATTCAAGGCATCACAGTTCGTCTACTGAACGCATAGTTTAATTATTGTATTTAATCGATCTCGATCATTATTATGCCTCAAATTCTTTAGTCAAGCAATGTATACTGATTTGCCCCTATAATAGCAAAGTCTAGTAGTATTGGGAAATCGCTACTAGGGAATTTGAAACTACAGCCCTTAAAGGCCTTTACTTGGTTTCCGGACTTAGACCATAGTTTTAGCCAACCTATCTACCCTACCATTCCCTAATAGGAGCCCGGTCCGGCTCTTTTACGGAAAACTCTACTATGGAATCCACAAATAATCCCTTGAAGGCCCCGAATTGTATTAGGGATACCCTGCCAATTTTCCGCACGGGACGTATAGAATATTTCATAAATAAAAAATAAACAAAAATACTCAATTGAGAGTTCTACCTCCATGTTTTTTTATCATAATTCGTTATTTCCTAACCTCCTGAAATGATTTATTTCGAAGAAAATATGTGAAATATTTTCTTACACATGAAATGGAACCTACACCTACTTACCTATCTTCTGCATATAATACGCACGCTACCACTATCCTATCAGATACCTTTGTTATTCTAATCGGAGATTTGGCATAATAGACACAAGTAATTCCGGCTGTACTTCCGAATAGAATGTTACCTCCGGTATATAGGTGAAATTTTACAAAGATGTTCTGTTTCATAATATATGTCATTGCTTAAATGGATTTTTGGCGCATCTCCAAAGTTTTCGAAATTTAGAATTTTTAAAATTCATAAATTGATGTGCGTATATATCTGTATCGATCATGAGGTGCTACTGCTATCTCTATTTTGTTGACACGATCTGCAAATGATTTACGTCTTCGTCATAAGTAAAGATTACCATAATGTTTTTCGTATATTCACTTTTCGTAAGATCTTGTAATAAATTATACTCGACAAATATTAATATTAATAATATGAGTAGTACAAACTGAAGGAGGTACGACTACTCCCTCAGGGTCAACAAAGAGACTAAATATATGTCATCCCACGGGTGTTCTGATTTATGTTAACTTATGGTGAATATTCGCATTGTCGATCCCAAAGTGCCAAATTTGTGGTAAATATTTTATTTATTGCATATTTACTAATTGAAACTGAAAAATTATATCCTCAACGACTCTGGAGTTTTCACGACGATTTCCAAGCACTACCGAGATTCTGAAACTCTGTAGCGACCGTTTTCGTTATCATTACCTAGCAACGGCCAATAAGAGGCTCCCTTTCTTCTGATCGTGCATGCGATTGGCTGTCACTAGCCGGCGACAACGAAAACTGTCACTGCAGAGCTAGGTTGTGCTCGCCAAACGAATCAGCTGTTACGCCCGACGTTGGCAAGTCTATGAGTACTATTTCGTCATTATGATAATATTCAACCGGAAGTTGAAACTGTATTATAATGTAGTGCTTGAACTACACGGTAAAGGGCGAATTTTCGATTTTTTTAGAATATATATTATGTCTAATTTATCAAATTTCAATTTTCCAACGACCTTAGTTGGATACGTGAATAGCAAAACCGTGATTACCGCACTTCCGGTCGATCGTCTCCATAAGACGACGTGCTTCACTAGCTCAAAATCCTCGACTTTGCAATTTTATTACGAAAAAAACTGGATGGTAAATATAGCTCAAATTTTTCCAAAGGGTTCGTAACGTATTCGTCAACATCGTATAACAATTTCAGGCTCGAAAGTTGGATTCGACCCCATGATCGTACCTCCTTAAATAGAATAGTAGAAGTTTGACCGGAACAAAACTTAACGTGCGGTATACAGCATTAGTATTTGTTTGCCGTTTTTGTGACAGCACTGAATTAAGGTCTGGCCAAGGCGTTTTTCTATAGATTTTTCATTTATTTTGAGGTCCCATTCAGGACAACTATTAAGTGGTTACCTCCAACATTTCAACAGGATTCACCGTCGTGTATTCGAGATATTGGCAATCAAAGATTTCACGGTTTTACATATATTTCACGCAATAACTCTCAAACTTTTCTACAGATTTTTTTTAAATCTCAATTACAGCGGAACATATGACGAAGTGGGTAAAAATAATGAATTTTGACCATGTAGTTTCATAGATATAGCGATTTAAATTAAGCAATGTCTAGCGACACTAGCGCAACGAAACGACTGGAGCAGATTAGAGCCGGCGATCTAGCAACGCTACAAGCGTTCGGCGCGTTACTATTACATATGTATATATATAATATATGTAATGTATATATATTATATAAAATATGATATACATCACATATACAGGCTGGATCAATAACTATTAGCACCTTGGATATCTTCGAAACTATAAGGTTCACAGAAATATTTGCTGAAATGAAATTGCACAGTACGAAAGGGGCCATCCGATAGCGATAATAGTTTTTTTGCAGGTGGAGGTACTCCGGACATTTGAAGGTCAACTCCATTTTTTTAAATGGATCGGTATGTTTTTTTTTCTGTATCATGAAAGAGGAGCTTAGAACGAGTTCAACGACATATAACATAAGGTCATTGAAGGTCATAGAAAGTACAGAAAGGCGATAATACTTACAGTTTCGGTAGTAAATAAAATTACTACGTCTATAGTAAGATAAACGCCCTTCTGTACTTTCTATGACCTTCAATGACCTTATGTTATAGGTCGTTGAACTCGTTTTAAGGGGGGAAATCACAGTAAAATTTCCAATTTTTCGAAAAAAAAAAATTTCGCTTAAAAGGTGCTTTAGGGTCTTAAAAATAATATACCAAATGATGGAATACGGCAAAAGTGTCCGAGTGCCCAAATTTTTCATTCTGCGGTAACGCCTCTCAGGTATGCTCCGAGCGCCTTTTGTGATCCCGGCGCGCGCTGTAACTTATGACTATGGGTGCAGGTATAACGGTAGTCCATAGAGAACAAAGTGCCCTCCGAATAGTCTAGAATTTTAAGCATTCCTATAGGGGTCACTATATGTAATAGACATACGAACAAAACACGTGTAGCGTCAGTGATGAGAAATTTCTTGCGTTGAATACAACGCTTTTTCACGACGCTTCACTTTCGTGCATACATATATAACATAAATAGTGATAAAAAACAGTGATATTTGTAAATCATTGTCATTATGAGTGACATATCGTCGAGTCGTGTTAGAAAAGGGACGAAAAAGGATACTGCGTACGAAAATCGACCGAAACGTAAGCGACCGTTAAATCGCCACGAAATCGAAAAGCCGGAAGATTTAAATGTCAGCGCATCGGCAAGGAAGTTGAAAGAGAAAGATAGTAATGACATTGAAGTGGATCCTACGTTTGGATATCATCTCGTGAACTTCGTTACAGTTTTTGCCGCCATTTCTAACGTCGTGGTGTGCAAAGAATGCCACTCTAATGTGCGTTTTACGGAAAGCAGTAAACGAGGCTTAGGTTTTAAAATCGTTATATCCTGCGATAACTGTGATAAAAAAGAAATACCGAACAGCCCATTTATTAAGAATGCTTACGAAATTAATCGCAGAATTATTCTCGCCATGAGATTGCTGGGGATTGGACTGCAAGGCATCAGAAAATTTTGTTTGGGCTATGGTACCGAAAGGCTTGAATTCTGGAAAAAAAATAATTGACATCGGTACGAACATCGCAACATCCGTTTTCAATGACGGATTGATATCAGTTTTACACATCATCGAAGTCATGGGGATGAAAATCGGCCCGAACAGCTACAACCTATGCGCGGAGGTCGACGAAAAGCGTATCAAGAAGGTGGAAAAATCTATTAGTGATGGCGCAAAACAGGCCCGACTCGACTTGAAAAGTATGCGGAAAGAAAAAGAAGAGTTGGAGGTGGATTTAGAAGGTCAACTGTACGGTGCAGGCATTGCAGATTAGAGGTATATGAAATTTTTATATGGTTTCTCAGTACTTAAAACTTTAAACGCGTTTTTCTCGAAACCACTTTTTTTGAGCTCGCCGAAGACATAACTCGAGCAAATCTTTACCGATCAACTTGAAATTTTGACAGTAGCTTCGAAATATCTTTCTCCACGGAGCTACGTAGGATTTTTATTTTATATGGCTTAGTTTTTTTTTATCGACGATTTTATGGCGTTTTTTTTTGTTAAAAATTTAACTTTATTTTCAAACATGCACCATTTTGTGGAAAATCAATATATCGAAAAAATCCTACGTAGCTCGCTAGCTGTTGTTATATGAAAACTAAAAAAATTTGGTTTTTTCTTCCAGGTCAAAAATTAAGGAGTCTACGTCTTCGGCCATCGACACGCTTTCAAAAATAGGCGCCCTGGGGCATATGCTGCGCAGCCGCCATTTTTAAATATTTTTTATTGAAAAAATTACATTTTGTACTTTTTTAGTATTGCTATAAAACCTACTTTACAGATTTTCGATTGATACTTTTATTCAGCCAAAATTAATTCCCGAAAATATGCCTATTTTTTTGTGTGCTACTGTGATTTCCCCCCTTAAGCTCCTCTATCATGATACAGAAAAAAAAACATACCGATCCATTTAAAACAATGGAGTTGACCTTCAAATGTCCGAAGTACCTCCACCTGCAAAAAAAACTATTATCGCTATCGGATGGCCCCTTTCGTACTGTGCAATTTCATTTCAGCAAATATTTCTGTGAACCTTATAGTTTCGAAGATATCCAAGGTGCTAATAGTTATTGATCCACCCTGTATATATTGCTAGATAAAAATTAGAAGATGTACAACCTACATCATAAGGATATTTCGTAATATTTCGAAGCTTTCATCGATTGAGCGGAGAATAAACTTTTCAATGTGACTGTGGCGAGACTACTACCTTAACCATATCTATATTGGAAAGCCTTTTACAGTAGTTAAAGCCGTATTCCAGTGTGAACACCTATTTTCAAGGTAATTTTTTGGAAATTCAATTTATAGAAACGGTTAAATCTACAATGTTAGTATCTCACAGTGAAATATATACATATTTGAAGTAACATCTTAAATTTTTTCAAAGCATTTTATTACAAATTGTACATGATATTTGATGTTGCGTATGTCATGTCACAAAAATTTTTTATCGTCCGACATGTATTTTTCTCATAGACTACTTCGCCGATCGACTTGCAATATTGCACACATGCAGAGAACATGTCTGGCTATCGTTTGACCATCCATCTTTTGGATTGCTTTAGAATTACGATTTCCCCGAGCCGTAAAAATCAGAGTACTCTTTTTCGAACGCCGCCATTTCATACATTTTTCTTCAAATTTTTTTATTAAAGTCCGAACGATAACCACATTCGTAAAGAATAGAATTAAAAAAAAACGTTTGTTTCAGATGACAAATTGTTTCAGTGACCGCAATTACAACGCCCGAGGATAAAAAATTTTCGCGTCATGACCTGTGCAATGTCGAATATCATGTACAATTTCGGATAAAAAGCTTTGAAAAAATTTAAGTTGTTACTCCAAACATGTGTAAATATAATTGTGAAATACTAACACTGTAGATTTAACCGTCTTTCTAAATTTAATTCCCTAAAAATCACCTTGAAAATGGGTGTTTATCCTAGAATATGGCCTAAATAGTTATTTCGAGGATAACAGATAGTCAAACACGCCACCAAAGTCGCATGTTTAAATATAGTTCTCGCTTATACAATCAAAACCGGTTATAACGACATTGAAGGGAACGTGTACTACCGACGTTATAGCCGATTCGTCTTGTAAGCCGTGTCGTTATAATCTGCTTCGACTGTAGTTGTGTTAAGGTAGTAGTCTTAATATGAAATGATGAAAACGCCTAATATAATGTTTACCTAACCCTCACTTTTTTTATCAGACTATCCATTCCGGCTACTCATACATAGAGACTCTGCGTATACGGCTATGCACACAGTACTGTAATCTAGTTCTAGTCTGCTCCAGTCGCTTCGTGGCGCTAGTGTCGCTAGATATTGCTTTATTTAAATCGCTATATCTCTGAAGCTAGGCGGTCAAAATTCATGATTTTTTTACCCACTTCGTCATATATTCCTCTGTAATTGAGAATAAAAAAAAAATCTGTAGAAAAGTTTTGGAAGTTATTGTGTGAAATGTAAAATTTTCCCCTGCTCCGTGTAAGAACACGTGTAAAATCGTGCAATCTTTGATTGCCAGTATCTCGAATACACAACGGTGAATCCTTTTGAAATTCTGCAGGTAATCGCTTAATAGTGTCCCGAATGGGTCCTCAAAATAAATTTAAAATCTATAGAAAAACGCCTTGGCGAGACTACTACCTTAACCATATTATGAATGCGGGGCCAATAAACTATAGAGAACTTTACTAGGGAAGGGAGGAGCATGTTGAGCAGTCGGGTAAGTTGGACAATCGAAATATCTGGAAAACTAAGCACCGCACGCGCGTGCATCAAATGGCGCAAAGACAGGTATGGGGGAAGGGAACACATCACGCCATCTCTCGTTGCCATATGGCGCACGAGACGGTAACACGGGACGTTTCATTATTTTTGCACCCAAAAGTAAAGAAGAACGTGATTGAAAAATGTTCTTCTACCCTTCTATGAGAAAGGATATTTCAAAGTTCATTGCAATTAATGTTAATGTTTCAAAACCTAACTAATTAACAAGCAACTGTTGGTTTATTACTGCATTGTACCGAATCATGTTGCATACGTCTGATTTTTTTAATACAATTCTTACTTTGCCCAAATTACCTCATACTCATGCTCAACTTACCCCACTATCGGGGCTGGTTGAGCAAATATGGCCTTAGTCATTTGAGAGTGATTATCTGTGAAACAATAAGTATAACAGGAATTTCGTCTATAGACTTTTTTGTCCCAGATAAATTTTCTATTGACCAAAGTAGGTTTCATTTTTATACGGCAGACTGTTAAAGCATTACAGGGCGATAATTCCAAACTTGCTCAATATGTCCTTCCTTGCCCTAATCTCTCTTCTACCATGGACGCGTTTTGTAAATACGATGCACTTTTTTCTCAGTGTATTGAGTTACCAATAACACAAATGCAACTCAGTGAAATATAGCTGTCCGTATCGGCACAGGTTTTTCACAGTTACCTCGTGCCCTCGTGCAAATGCGTTACGTTAGAGCTGAGAGGCTGGAAATAGTTCAGTAATTCGTGTGAAATAAAAGTGAAAGGGATGGCATCGTAAGAGCTCGCAAAGGCATGGATCATTGGAAATTAATGACGCAAAGCTGACAAAAAAACGAGTCTAGTCAACGCTAATGACTGTGAAAAAAACGTGTATGAAAAGTCGTAAAGAACTTTCGGACAACGATCCACTCGAGGAATGACTCGCACGATTAGACGAATTACAAAATGCTGCATATCTGATGCGAAGAAAAAAATAATCTCAGACTCAACATTTGCATATCGCAAGTTTGTTTTGTCTATGTATTTTACGAAAAGATACTTGTGTCGCTTATTCAAGCAAACGAATAGCACGGGACTCAAGACTCTTGAGTAGTGCACATAGTAATAACGTGTCGCGCGTAAACACCGAGGGAAGGGGTAAAAGTAAAGAAAAAATATATATACGAGAGTAGTGAAAGTCAAAGGATTCTAATGAGACCGGGTCGTGACGCTCGCGAGACCAATCGTACGATGCATTGAGATGAGAAATTCACAGGCGACGAGAGGTTACAACAGCAGTGCTCTTGTCTCGAGAGCTAATAAGACCGTAGTATCTAAATAAAACGTAATTGCATTTAAAATTATATGTAAAAAAAATATTTTACAAATCTTTTATTTAATGTACTAAAAAGTAGAAAATAATTTTTTTTACCAAGTCACTTATATGTGACTATAAATAAAAGCTTGAGGTACTCAACTTTTTAAATGTTTAATAAATTTGATGAATTCAGTTTCATTAACCGTATTTAATTTGGCAGAATAGTAATTAGAGAAATGATTATCACACGTTTATACTCAGTTTTATTATTTTTATTTAAGAAATTTAAAGTTGTTTTACAGTAAATTAAATGCTGTTGATATGTTAATGGGTTTATGTAAATTAAGGAGCACCACTAGTGTGACACTTTCAAAAAATCGATTTTTTGTGCATTTTTCGGTAGTCCATGCCTTCAAGAATAACATTCTAAAATTTCAAGTGCGGATCTCAGATAGTTTTTGAACTATAGCCTTCTAAAGAGCAGCTGCTCGTCGGTCTGAAACAATATTTTGATTTTTCAACGCGTTTTTTACAAAAAGATATTTTTCAAATTTGCTGCAGTTCTAACTCGAATACAAATCATCCGATCTACTTGAATCTTGTTTTAGCGTATTTAGTATTTGTTTCTTCATATAATGACCCTCCAGTTTTTCGATTGGATAAAAAAATGTCAATTTGCCACGCAAAAAACCATGAGATTTTTAAGCGTAATTTGGAACTATTTTCAACAGTCCGCCATTTTGTTGGTTTAAATTTTTTTTTCACAATCCTACTCCGTTGAATAGGCAATACCTTCTAGTTTAACGGACTTTTTTATTTTTTTATTTCAGGCACCCTGAAGGCCGCAATCACTGCAGCAGTGGGAGAACTTTTTTTGGAGACTCGGGAGACGGCGCTTAAGTTGCTGAAAATTGAATATTTTCATAGAAAAAAAATCACTGTATATACATAATTTATACACAAATATATCCTCGAAATTTCAAAACATTCGATGCAATACTTTTCTTTCAATAAATTCCCGAAAATCACCCTTTTCGGGCAGTCACACTGGTAGTGCCCCTTAAAGATTATATGTCTAAATTTTGAGCGCCCCCAAGCTTTTATTTATAGTCACATATAGGTGTGACTTGGTAAAAAAAAATATTTTCTTCTTTTTAATACATTAAATAAAAGATTATTTTTTAAAATATTTTTTTTCAATATAAATTATCTTCTACTTTTTAGTCTTATTGATTTTTCTAGAGCTCTGAAATTTTTGCAAAGAGGGATTAATCGTTATTATCGGTTAATTGTCACTAGAAATCCTGGAGAACTAATAGTAACAAAATTTGAAGCTTATAAGTATTCCGAGTTTGTACGTTAGGAACATCGAATGCTTGTAAAAAATAACAAAGACTGTAATTGGGATTAAACTTACGACTAATCGCTGCATATAAACTTTTCACATACAAACACAGTCGGCTACGAATTTGTTTGTATGTGTTAGTGAAATTTTATATGGATGATTAGATATCGCTAATTTTATGTGAAAAGCTGAAAATGTTATGTATATATGTTTTTTTTTAGTTAAATCGTGCATTCTCACCTCTTAGATGCATGTTTGCAAAATTTCAGAGCTCTAAGTAGTCGGGAAGTTGGTGACATATCGATTTTCCGTTTTGCATCTCACAGAAAGTCAAGTTAAATAAAAGCTTGTAAAACCAAAAATACTTGATCCTGCGAATACATTATCTTTGCGGGTTATTATGTTTAATGTTTCGATAGAATTATTTCTTCGAGCAATTTTCTAAAATTGATTATTAAGCGGTTCGTCAAATAATACACTGCTTATGATAAATATTCATTGAAATTTATATTCTTCGTTTACAAGTAAATTGATTCACGTACATAGGAGTGAGAATGAAGAGGAGGTGGGTGCATTGATTAACGCTCGTCAGTTTTCGAACAACATATCAATCTGTTTAAACACACACTCTTGTATTTCCCTATCTTCACCTACTATCAATAATTGCAACTTGGCTGCCTGAAATGGGAAGTATTCTTGCAACCGCGTTGTGGAAATTTATCTTGAACAGGCTTTTGTTGCATTCATTCCGTCCCTCCCTCCCTCCCTCTCTCTCTCTCTCTCACTTTCAATACTTCATTGCACGTCCATAATTGACTATGAAAAGAAAATCTGATCATTTGCACGTGTATGGATTCAAGGCCCCTGCAGCAGGTGCGCCGTTTTCTATTTTACTCTTTATTTTTCATCCTTGACGTTGATGTAAAATCGCACATCCTTTTGCGCACTACGAAACTCCACTGTAATCGACGAGAAATTGCAGGTTTGCGTCCTCATAGATAACAGGTAATTTTTAATGGGACGACAAAGATTTTCGAAGTAAAATTCTCGAGCCCTGAAACTAGGGAGGCCAAGTTATAAATTGAATCTGAGCATTGTTGCTTCAATTATGTATATATATTTTTTATTGTTCTAATTGTTTCAAGCCTGATCAAAAATAAAAAATGACATACAAATAAAAATTACTAAACTGAGAAAAATAGAACGTTCAGGGCAAGCGAAAGTTTGTTCAAAGCTTGGCCAACTAGATTTTTATTTGTTATTTCATTAAGGGGCTATTCTACTGTGAAGGCTCAAGAAATAAGCTATTTTTAAATATTTTTTTTAAAACTGTTGCATGGAATCGGTACAAACTTTTTTTTTCGCTTAAAGGTTCACTCTTATAGAATCGAAAACAATTTTTTTTGTTGCATATAAATGTATATTTTTTTAACAATTTATAATCGTGTGAAGGCATTAAAAAAAGTATGTCGCTGGCGTTGTTGGTTTGTGCTCTCCAGGTAATCTGAAACAAAAAATTCAAACAGATTCTTGATCTGTATGAGTGTCTCTATCGCCCGAACTAGAATTATTGAAAAATATTCATTTTTACTTATACTTTCGCCCGAATTATGACGAAAAAAAAACGTGTTTTCCCTACACTTTTGCAAAAAACGACGCCATTTTGTTATTTTGCAATATAAAATAATAATTCTAGTTCGGACGATAGCGACACTCATACAGATTAAAAATCTTTATGAATTTTTTGTTTCAGATTACCTGGAGAGCGCAAATCATCAACGCCAGCGACATACATTTTTTTTAATACCTTTACACGATTATCAATTGTTAAGCCGTTGTGGTCATACCTCCAAAAAATAACGTAATGGTCATACGGGGTCTAGTGGACCCCACGCAGAAAAACAGTTGCCATTTACCTTCTATTTGATGTATCGACTTAATTCTTTAACTGAACTTTAGTTTAAGGTCTCTTCTTTAAAATCCAATAGTTTTTTTCCTTATTCTATTTATTTTCATATTGAAAAAATGCAAAAGAAAAAAAATCAAGAAATTTCACTTTTTTCATAAAAAAATCCATAAAAAATTCAATTTTTGAGATGCAGCGGAAAATTTTCAATTCTGTACTCTCAAGACAGTATACTTTCAAGAAAAAAAAAGTTTTAAAACGGACCTTGAAAAAAACTATATTTATTTTGGGCTAAGATTGAATACAATTTTGATAAAACTCATAAAATCAAAAAGCCTTGAAACTTATTAAGGTACCTTTCAACAACAACAGATGGCACCATAGGTTTGATTTTGAACGGCCAGTTTTTAGACACTTAGCCACAAACTTTGCCTGGGGTCAGCTGGACCCCATATGACCACAACGGGTTAAATAAATATACATTTATATGCAAAAAATTGTCTTCTATTCTGTAATTTTTGAGCCTTCACAGTAGAATAGTCCCTTGAACGATACATTGATTTCGACTAAACTACTAAATAGATTACATTTGACTTTAAGAATAGCCCCGTATGAGACTCCAATAAAGTTTTACCAAAGTTTGACAGACTTTATTTATTTACGGCGATGAAATTATATATTCAATTTACAAGTATTTCATTTCTATTCCTGAATCTCTGACTCTAGCAAAATATTTACTGCACTTAGGTACATTAATTCGCAGTTAAAAATCAAAATTTGATTCGCACCGACAGATATGCTTTAAACATAATTTCTTCAAGGCCAATGAATATTTCGATCAGAATAAATAAAAATGTAATTGATCTGACCATAAAAACGTCAAATGTATCGCATTTAGTTAATTCGAACAAATAACTTCTACGACGTTGAAGTTTGCATGGTTGGAATGCAACGAAAATGATTTTTTGTTCACTTTCCCAAATTTCCTTTGGCAGATTTGAGCTACGAGAATCACGCAAACATTTTTTAGAATTTTTATTGAGCGATCTACAAACAAATTTGCAGAACATGATTTTCCATAATAATGAAAATGGGGAATTGAAAAGAATTTTCGTTGCATTCCAACGATGCAATCTTCAACCCCATTAACTTCTCCCGTGGTTCTTGAGGCTGCAAATTGATCTTCGCATGACTTCGTCATAATTGACCCACATGGTTTCGTCAATGCGGAAAAAAGACGAAGAAAAGTGTGAGCGAGTTTCAACAAGCAATCTCGCCTTTATGTCTGTTGATTCATTTTTTTCATCGTATAATTCACTTCCTGCATCGATGTAACGGACACGTGACACGTATCCAGGATCATTTCGTCGTGCACAGAAAGCTTAGGTAATTCGTTACGTAAATTAAAGCTGAGTCGACCAAACGAGTCGAACTTTCCAGAGGAAATTACACGGCAATGAGTTACCCTGTGTCATTTTGATGAAAAACTTCTCGAAATCCTAGCCCTAAGCTCTTTTCCTCTCAATAACAGTAAACCTCATCACGGCTAAAAGCTTGTCAATATTTGACATAAAAAAAAACACGTGCGATAAAAAAGTCTGCCACACTTTTACGTGATTGTCCAACTAATATTAAAAGAAAAAGATTCAATTAAATAATAGCAACATTTATAAAGAATCGATTGTTACGAGTCAATTCTTTCCAGTCTCCCGTGAAAAATGAGAGACGATGAAAAACTGGAAGCGTAACGGAGCAATAACCGCGACGAACAACGCGACGTTCACGTCATACGAGGCGATAAACAGTAGAACAAATAAAAATCTCAAATAAATTGCAAACAATAGTACAAGCCGATAAATCGACACCATTGTAACGATTGAAAAAAGAAAAAAATCAAACGCCTATTCGTTTCCATTTTTGCCATTTTTTATCATTCACTCTCCGTGAATCATTTCAACCTCAAGGCCCCGAATGTCCGAATGTGGTCCTGAATAATAAATGAGTATTCAAGAGCGAGACAAAACAAGCGAAACAAATGAAATAACGGAAATGATTAAACTAAAACTTTCACAAGAACGCGCCACCTTGACTAATTTGAAAAATGTCTGACCTCTGAACACACTGACGACAAAAATCCACATACTTGACGACAAAAGTGCGATCACCCTCGCGTAATATTACCAAAAATTTATGAAAAAAAAAAAAAAACAGAAGTCTCCAATTCGTCAAGACGGTTCGCGGTCCCAAGCCGTATAACTTTGTCAAAACATTTCCGTCGATACTTCGATGCACGAAACAAGATCGATGAAACTAAGCGCGTTCAAGCGACGATTATAAAAAAAAAAATTAAAAAAAATTAACTCCTCGTATACCTAAGAGCGACGACACATCGTATAAGCGCGTGTATGAAATACGAGGCCGATCGGAGCGTACTGCACGCTTGTGTACTGGCAAATTGACTGGTGCCTTGACTCTTCGTTGGTGTTGGTGCGGGTTCGTTGCACGTTTTTCGACCGTGCGGACACACACGAATGTACACGCTCCGCAAATCCCTCCCTCCGCCCTCTCTGTTCTTCCCCTCCCACAGGCAAAGATTGAAACTCGTCGGTAGACGGATGAGTGAGAATGTTATAAAGAAAGAAAAAGAAAGAAAAAAAAAAAAAAAAGAAAAAGAAAAAGGATACCACAACCAGGTACATTCAGCCAGGCAAGAGAAGAGAAGCGCGACCGGCCGGCCACAACACAACCGGGGAACGCATTCACCTCGCCTGAAATCCGGCCACTGGAACTCGGTCTCCGTTCGCGCGAGTTGCCTCGCGAGCTCCGCGAGAATGAAACAACGCTATGTACATTACGCTTGCATAGAAACCGGGAATACAGTCTAAGATTGTTAGCCATCTGAGCAGACGAAGAAAACAAAAAAAAAATACAATTATTCACATGTATCTGTGATTTTCTCGAGTTCAAGCCTGGTGGAACTTTCTGGTCACATTTTGTAAGAATTGAACATATTTGTTCAGATTTTTTCCAAAATTTGAACAGAAATTGATCAATTTTGTGAAAAATGTGTAAGATATTAACAAAAATTGCCCAGTTATGTAGTTAGATGATCAGGAATTGGAACCAAAAGTCATATTTCCTCAGTAATTGTCAAATAAATCATCATTTTTTAGAATTTTATATCAAATACTGAAGATTATGTTCGTCAATTCTTGATATATTAGAATTAGATATAGGAGATTTTTTGTTACTTTTCGATAAGTATAGTAGTAATACAATGGCATCATAGGATATTTTATTACATTTTCTGTATTTTTATTTCGTAAAATATACCTGATTTAATATATTTTGTCCTAAAAAATTATTTCTTAATTTATTCCATTTTGGTATTTAAAAATAAATGAATGCATTTTTACTGGACAATAATTTCTTTATTATTTTTTCTTTACTTAAGTTACGTTGTTACTCTATATCTATAGAGTATTTATTTTGCGATTACATTTTTATCAACTACTCATTAGTGACGTTTGAAGTACTTAATACTAATTTTGTACTTAATGTAATATTCTCCTTATAATACTGGCGTTAATTAAGTTATCTGTTTCTTAATATAGATTGAGCTTTCATTGAAATTAAATTTCATCAACCCGCTTATTAATAAACTTTGCAGTATCGCAGTACAGTACTTAACACTTATTGTCTACTTGATATAAATAGTATCCTGACAATTCTCTGGGTTTCTAAATCACTTTGTAAATAACAAAAATAAAATATTATTATCTTATAATGAAAAAAAAAAAAATATTTTTATATGATATTAGAATTGTTTGGTTGATTGTTTGGTAGTAACAATTTTCATATTTCTTTTTTTAAACAGAGAGGAACTTTGTACTATTCGTATTGATTTTGGGTTCCTTCTCCGATATTATCACCAAAATACGTATCACAATATAAAAATTGTCAAATAAATTTGTCAAAAAGATTAATCCCTTATCAAGAGACTAATCCCTTATCAAAAGTTATACTATCCAAAATTGGACGATTTATACTAATAGCTGAAAAAAATTGCATGATGATCACTTAGAAAATATATATGTGATAATGCATAATCTTAAATTACTTACCAGAATATCGTATTTATTGTCAATTCATGTAATTACTGATTATTACAATAAATGTCAGTAACTATCATAAAAAATTATAAATATATCTATCAAATTATCACACATTCTTATACTATTTATTCGATTTTATCAACTATAAGACGTTTTATGAAAGATAGCTATTCTCAAAATATATAGTAAAATGTAATAATATGTTCGATTATATTTAAGGTTATATTGCATTTCTTGGTGTTGTCTGCGTGATTATATTATATTATGTAATTTTGTTTTGTACAGAATTGATCCAAATATGACAATTTCTCATAAAAATGTTTGAAATTTTTAAATAATTATTGACACTTTTCATATTAATTCTGATAAAATAATACAGTATCTATTCACTTATATCATTTATTTCTTGACCTATGGTAATCATTTTTGTTATAAATTGTCAATATTTTTTATCAAAAGATGCAATAATCTCTACGAATTTATCATATTTGATATATTCTGCCAATTTTTATCAATTAAAAAAAAAAGTTCCACCAGGGAAGGACCGCCTTAAGGCCTACCATCACTGTAATGGCCTAAAAAAGCGTTTTTTTGACATTTTTTTTCGGACGGAAGAAAAGACTATGCAATAATAATATTCGAGGAGGTTATTGAGCATATATTTAAATATGTAAAAAAAAAATTGAAAGAAAAATATCAAAAACTAGCGATACCAGAGCCATTCTCCCGAGGCGAATTGAATTTCCGGCGCTCTGCAACACGCAGCATAACTGGTGTAAATTTGATTCAGAACAAAAACTACTTAATCCTGATATTCATAGCTAGAGAAATACGTAGGGGATTTTAAAAATATTGATTTTTGTGAGATTGGCGAATATTTGAATGAAAACTTTCAATTTTCGACAGAAAAAAGGCTAGCTTTTGGTAATTAAAAAAGTTGAAATTAACTTATCGAAAATACTCCACGTATTTCTCTTCGAAATGTTGTTACAAAGATATGGTTAAAAATTCAAACAAAAAAAATTAAAATTGAGTTATGCTGCGTGCCGTATTGAAAAATCGTGTTTCGAGAAAAACGCGTTTAAAGTTTTGAAATGTATTATACACATGACCGACGCGCTAGGGGGGGGGGGGGGGGGGGGGGAGGTCGAAATTTTTATGAAAAAAAAATTCTTTCAGCGAAAAAACTTTTGCCTCATTTTCTAGAGGGTTCAAAGCATCTTTTAAGCATAAAAATAAATTTTTTGAAAAATGTATAGTGGTGTTAGCCCTTAAGGGGGCACATCCGAGTACACGGCGAAAAAAAATAGATGAATTTTGAGAATTATTATCTCGAGAAGTATTTGTTCGATTTCATCCAAGTTTGTTTTATTCGAAAATATAAATATTGAGGTGTATGGACAAAAATTGTTGTAACTATATAATGTGTGGGGGCGCTGTTATTGTGGCCGGTGGAAAACATGTGCCTCGCCGGCACTGTTTGCGGTCCCCATGATTGCATGCAGTCGGTTGATCTGAAATAAAAATTTCGAGAAGATTCTTAAAATGTAATCTATAAAATCATTCGCATCGTAGGACTTTATGAAAAATGTTTTTTTTCACAAAATGGCGCCAGATTGAAATTTACATTCATTTTTCAACCTAAATGTCCGACCTTTCTGGCTTGATAAAAAAAAAATAATGGAGTAAAAAAATCCTACGATGCGAAGGGCTTTATACTTTACGTTTTAAGGTAGTACTTTCCAAAAATGGTCTCAGACAGAAAGTTTTCATATTTGAAGCTAATATTGTTCAAGATATTGAGAACAAGTTGGTAAAATATCAACCACATTGACCGTCCCGCTACTGAGATATTCGCAATTGAAAGTGGCATTTTTAACACGCTTTGCATAGGGCACGTAATATAACTTGTCACATATCAACTGATAATCAAAAAACGCCGAGACAGGAAAGGATACAAAAACTGAGAAATTATAAACAAGGACTTGACGACGATTAAAAAAAACAAAAATTACCACTTTTTACCACAAACTCCACAAGTTATAAATGTTTAAACTCTGAAATGCATGATCAAAGGTGACGGCCCAGATGAGTCGTCACGGCGGACTAGGCAACATTGCAAACAGTGCGTTTTCGACGGAACGAAGAATATATATATATTAGGTGTAGCAAAAAGAAATCCATTATTTTTGCATGGAATTGAAGGCAAAAATAATGGATTTCTTTTTACTACACCTAATATATATATATATATATTAGACTGTTTTAAAATAAATCGATAATTTTTTTTAGCTTTACACAATCTTAAACTATACTTGGACATAAAAAAATAATCCTCGCGAAAGGGTTGAAAATAAAACTTTGATTTTAATCAGAGTTTTATTTTATTAAAAGTTAATGAAAAACGAACGCGTTATCGAATCAAAAAAATCCTATGGAACATTCTAGATAATATTATAACAAATATGCAGTATAAATTTCATCAAAATCGATTGAGTAGATCTCATGATGTTTCGTCCACCAGTTTTAAGAGAGAGTCCTACTAAGCGACCTATATCTCCGCCATTTTCCAATATTTTTTATTCGTTTTTTTTTTATTTGTTCATAAAACTATAATCTATTTGTAAAAAATAAAAATTATTTTATATATTCAATAGTCGCGTCAAATTTAAAAAATATATTTATACTTATTTTTTCGGGCGCCAAGGTGGCATAACCCCTTAATAGTCTATAGTTACCGTTTCGAACGTTATGTCAATCCCGAAGTCTTTAAAATTACCTTCGAAAAAATATGAGCATATTTACATGATGATCATTTTAAGGATTCGTGGTCAAAATCCATTTATTTATTTTTCAATTTTACCGAACGTCCCTAAAACAGCCAGACATGATGTTTTAATTATGAAGACATTCGAGTTCAAGGACCATCTCCATAGTCTTTTGTAACCGTTTTTAACCTTATGCAAATCCCAAGGTCTTCAAAATTGTCTTCGAAAAAATGATGAGCATATTTACATAATGATCATTTCAAGGATCCGTAGTTGAAAACGATTTTTTAATTTTTTTATTTACCAAACGTCCTTCAAACAGCCAGGTGCGCTGTTCGCTGTTACCCATATATGTAATGGGTTTAAAATACCCGATGCCGATGAATGTGTGTGCGTGTTTTATAAAGTTGGTAGAAACAATAGGTACGATAATCCCGTCCTTACAGGCTTTGCTATTGTACCTATTATTTCAACTATAAATACATATTTCTGTATACAGCCTTGCTCAGAAGTATTAGGCACCCTGTAAGTTTTCTATCCGGACAGAAAATTGAATATCTCGGTGAAAAAAAAAATCGTAAGTCATTTTACCAAACGGGGTTTTAAAGCATACAAAGCCGGCCTTGGTTCGCTTTTTTATTTTTGCGATTTTTTTTGTACCCGTTACGTCATTTTGAACGTGCCCGTTTTTCACGATTTTCGCACTTTGCAAAATCGCGTGGTGGACTTTGAAAAAAATTATCTCACTATTTAGTGATAAGATCTTTGAAAAAGACACCGTTAGCTTTAGTTTCGTTTTTTAAATCGTTTTTCCGATTTTTTTTCGCAGAGTTATCTAGTTTTTTCTTAAAAAAAAACGGCAGTTTTCCGAAAAGCCGGTATCTCGCCGCGTAACTTTAAAACTATGAGGTTTGAAATATTTCGTCTGAGGAGTAAAAAGTTGTATTTTGTCGTTTTGAAGTCACTAAATTTTATTTAGTCCAAACTAAAGTCCAAACTAAATTGGAGTCTAAATTGGTGTGTGTGGAAAAATTTAAGAATTTTTTTCTGTTATACAGTGACTAGCTTCCGACGGCGCCCAAAGAGAAGGAAAAGAGTCGATTGAAGATGAACCACGCAGCGGAAGGCCTTCATCGTCAAGAACCGATGAAAATGTCGACAGAAGGCACAAGACGATCTGAACACACAAGATCCCGGATTCTGTCGACATTTTCGTCGGTTCTTGAAGATGAAAGCCTTCCGCTGCATGGTTCATCATCAATAGACTCTCTTCCATCTGAAAATGCCTTAAGCGGGGAAACCCTTTGGACGCCCGAAAATGAGTCATTTTCAGGAATTTTTTTAAAGCTGATCGAATAATCGCATCATTTAAAAATGTTGACATTATCTTATGACGACTTCCAGGTGTTAAATTTTTTTTAAAACAGGACAAAATGGCGGCGTTATGAGGTATCCCTTGAGGCGTGACCTCGAAAGGTGCTCTATTTGTCTGATTTTTCTATTGATCCAAGACAGAAATTGAAAATATTTTTCGATTATTGATATGTGTAGGGGAAGGATATACTAATAAAAATATAAAAAAGTCAAAAATTA
This sequence comes from Ophion ventricosus, assembly GCA_963932345.1. NCBI lineage: Eukaryota > Metazoa > Arthropoda > Insecta > Hymenoptera > Ichneumonidae > Ophion > Ophion ventricosus. The sequence goes on along the minus strand of OZ010712.1, from coordinate 11,007,428 downwards.
AGAATTAAATAGGCTTTTTAATAAAATTTTCATATTTTCGACCATTTTCTCGACAATTTTGACCCCAAAAAAGTAATTTATTTACGCCATAACCTTAGAACTTTAGGTATATCCTTCCGATAATGGTATAGTGAGAAACCTTCAAAAATTTTAGCCAGATCGATCAATAACTTTTTAAGTTACAACCTGAGCAGTTTTTGAAAATGCGGTTTCAAGATAATTGAACATTGTAAAGGGTTTTCCCCCCTTAAATTATCACGGTCACGATAAACTAATTAATTTCGATAAAAGAAGTAAGAAAAATGGTTTTCAATTCGACAATTTTGCATTCGCAATAGTTTCGACCCTATTCGAAAAATGTCACATGTCAGATATCGACAACCATCGGCGTTTGTGAAATAGTATTGTTCAACGTGCGTTAGTTTATAAACGTTTCGAAAGTGATAGGGACGCGATTCGATATTGCAATTATGATAATACCAAACAAGTTGTCCACTCCAGTGTGTCGTTCGCCACGCATCTGACCGTTTTTTTATAATCTCATGCTGTAAAGGAATGTTACCTTTTTTTGCTTGAACGCAGATTTTCGAGCGCCTGTTTATACACTTTTTCTTTCCTCCTTCTTCAGCGGATTGATATAACCGGATCCGATCGCTGTGAGGGCGACCGGGGTCGAAGTAAAAAAAAACACTTTATTTTGCGCCGCACGTGAGAATCTGTTTAAAAACAACTATATCGATTGGCTTGCGCTAGGCATTCTCGGAAGAGTCCCACGTGCCAATATAGTAATATACCGATAGCTGATTCGAGGAAAAAAAAACTATCACGCTATGAAATGTCGAAGGATCATCGACGCAAATGTTATTCACGTCGTTGGATAGTGAGTGCATTTGAGATAAAGCCGATTCTATCGGGTATCGTGCACGTCGTTACTGGGTTTTTACGAAGCTCGTGATGTTCTCGTGTATTAGGTTCAACAATGCATCTCGTGTATTAGGTATTGCGGAAATCGGCAAATAAAATGGTATCGTCAGAATTGGCCAAAAATTAATATCACAAAATGCAACAGAAAATATTATCGAATATTGATAGAAAAATTAGAAGAAATCATTAGTCTCATATGGGGATTGCATAATTGTTTGGGCATTGTAGAAATGAGGTATTGTGTACACTGAGAGAAATGTATGGTGTTTGCAACCATATTTTATATTTCCCCGAGGGAACAACAATATTTTATAGCCATGATTACTGCCCAAAATATGGTACTGCTTAAGGGGGGAAACCCCTTTAGACGCCCGAAAATTAGTCATTATTTATGATTTTTTTTAAAGGTGATAAAATAATTGCATCATTTAAAAATTTTGACATTATCTTATTACAACTGTGAAGTGTTGAAAAAAGTTTTTTTTTATTAATAAAACAAAATGGCGGCGTTATAAGATATTCCTTTAGGCGTCTTTTGCATGATATCGAAAAGTGCTCTATTTTTCTGATTTTATCTATTGATCTGAAACAAAAATCGAAAATATTTTTCGATTATCGACACGTATAGGGGAGGGATATACCTATAAAAATATAAAAAAGCATAAAATTAAAAACTGAATAGGCTTTTTAATCAAATTTTCATATTTTTGACCATTTTCTCGACAATTTTTACCCCAAGAAAGTAATTCATTTACGCGATAACCTTAAAACTTTAGGTATACCCTTCCGATAATGTTATAGTGAGAAACCTCTCAAAATTTCAGCCAGATCAATCAATAACTTTTTGAGCTATAACATGAGCAGTTTTTGAAAATGCAGTTTCGAGATAATCGCGGTTAAAGTTTCAATCCGATAGTGTGCTATACGACTATGCTAGATGACTATGGGATATAAACTTCGTAAATATTACATATTTCGATTTTCCAATATACTCTCAATATATTATACTTTCGAAATATGTGAAAAAAATAGTTATTTATTTAACATTATAAGGGGGTTTCCCCCCTTAAGGTAGCAGTCTCGCCACAGTTACGTTGAAAAGTTTATTCTCCGCTCAATCGATGAAAGCTTCGAAATATTACGAAATATCTTTATAATGTAGGTTGCACATCTTATGGGGATGTAAAAACTTATAAAGTAATGATGAAAACACCTCATGTAATGTTTAGAGTTCCAAAAATAACAACGTTCCCTCCATCACTTAACCCTCACTTTTGTATCAGACTGTCCATTCCGGCTATTAATATGTAGATACTCTGCGTATACGGATATTTCCACACTTCTGTAGTCTAGCGAGCGGCGGAGATCGTGGCAACGTCGCAAGCCCAGCGAATTTTTGTGGTGATATTTGGCGCAAGTGTCGCTATACATTGCTTAATTTAAATCGCTATATCTCTGAAACTAGACGGTCAAAATTCATGATTTTTTTTACCCACTTCTTTTTATGTTCCTCTGTAATTGAGAATTTTTTTTAAAATCTATCAAAAAGTTTCAAAGTTATTGCGTGAAATGTGAACTTTCCACTGCTCCCCATAAGAACACGTATAACACCGTGCAATCTTTTATTGCTAATGTCTCGAATACGCAACAGTGAATCCTTTTGAAAGTTTGCAAGTAATCACTTAATAGTGTCCTGAAAGGATTCTCGAAATCAAAAAAAAATCTATAGAAAAATGTCTTGGCAAGACTACTACTTTAATGATATTTTAGCAGTTGCGTAAATTATGCACACATGTTATCCACAACCAACAATCTTACAAGCATACGTTGACTGTCCATTGCTACATAATATACGAGGTTTTTATAAAATGGATATTTCCCTACGCCATAAAAAAATAACTCCCCCAACATCCTAATAGTGAACACGACTAAAATATATATATACATATATTAGGTGTAGTAAAAAGAAATACATTATTTTTGCAATAGATGGCTTTAGAAATCTGTATCTCGCGTTGTATAAGTGCGATCGGATTACGCTAGATGGCGTTAGAAAGATAAGATTTCGTACTAAAATAAACATCTCAGACAGTTTTGTGATTGCTTGACTCAATATTTCTTGAGCGCGCGTCAAAGATGGCCACCAGTAAAGTGAAAATACGCCATATTTTACAGTTTTTCTTCGATAAAGGCGACAAAGCAAGCCAGGCGGCTGAAAATGTGAATAGTGTTTATGGTCCTGATACTGTAACAGCCAATCACGCGCAATTTTGGTTTCGTCGATTCCGTTCCGGTAATTTTGATGTCAAAGATGCACCACGCTCTGGAAGGCCAATTGTCAAAAATGTCGATAAAATAATGGAAATCGTCGAGTCCGACCGTCATGTAAGCACTGTTTCGATTACCCAGGAGCTAAACATTGTACAAAAAACCCTTTGGAACCACTTGAATAAGGCTGGATACAAAAAGAAGCTCGATGTATGGGTGCCACACGAGTTAACGCAAAAAAACCTCATGGACCGAATTTCCATCTGCGAATCGCTGCTGAATCGCAACAAAATCGACCCATTTCTGAAGCGGATGGTGACCGGTGATGAAAAGTGGGTCACTTACGACAACGTCAAGCGAAAACGGTCGTGGTCGAATCGCGGTGAGCCGGCGCAAACGGTGGCCAAGCCAGGATTGACGGTCAGGAAGATTTTACCGTGTGTTCGGTGGGATTGGCAGGGAATCATATACTATGAGCTGCTCCCCATTGGCCAAACTCTTAATTCGGACCTGTACTGTCAACAATTGGACCGTCTGAAGGAAGCAATCGCCCAGAAGCGGCCAGCTTTGGCCAATAGGAGAGGAATTGTGTTCCATCAGGACAACGCCAGGCCACGCATATCAATAGTGACTCGCCAGAAGCTCCGGGAGCTTGGTTGGGAGGTTCTTATGCATCCACCTTATAGTCTGGATCTGGCACCAAGTGATTACCACCTGTTCCTGTCTATGGCGAAAGATTTTGCTGGTGAAAAATTCGCCTCAAGAGAAGCATGTGAAAATCGACTGTCCCAGTTTTTTTGCCAATAGGGACGAGGGTTTCTATGAGAAAGGCATAATGAAATTACCTTCAAAGTGGCAACAAGTTATCGATCAAAACGGTGCATATTAGACCTAAATCGGATCATTCTAACTATGCTAAATAAAGCCTTCAATTTCATGCAAAAATAATGGATTTCTTTTTACTACACCTTATATATATATATATATATATATATATATATATATATATATATATATATATATATATATATATATATATATATATATATATATATATATATATATATATATATATATGAAAATGTTGTTTGTGATTTGCGACGATATTTATAGTAATTTTTACCATGTTGTATCATACGTCTACTAAATGTATAGAATATTTCATAAATCCAAAATAAATCGTTGAAAATCCTCAATTGAAAGTTCTATCTCAATGATTTTTTATCATAATTCGTCATTCACTAACCTTCTGAAATTATTTTTTTTCGAAGAAAATATTTCACTTATACATGGAATCAAACCTACCACCTACCTACCTATCTTCTGCCTATCCTGCGCATGCTACCACGGGTAGATTTGGCATCACAGACAAAAGTAATTCCGGCTGTACTTTCGAATAGCTGTTACTTCCGGTATAAGAGAAATTTTTCACAAATCGTCTTTTTGATAACATATGTCACTGCTTAAATGGGGTTTCGGCGCATTGCAATAGTTTTCGAAACTGCGAATTTTAAAAACTGATACCAATATACGCATGTATATCTATATCGATCATGACGTGCGACTGCTATCTTTACTTTATTGACACGATCTACAAATAATTTACTACTTCGCTATAAGTAAAGATTACCATAATTCTTTTCGTATAGTCAGATCTTGTATAGTATAGATCTTATATAGTATAGTTAGATCTTGTAACAAATTATACATCGACAAATGTTAATGTTACCCATATAAATAGTACAAATTTGCACTGAGAGAAAAGTGCATGGTATTTACAAAAAACGCCCATAGTAAATGATGGTATAGTCCAATTCCCTATAGTTTATTGACACCACCATCATAAGATGGTTAGCACAACTATAAGCGAAAAGTATATCTAAACATGCGATTTTGGTGGCGTGTTTGACTATCCAGTATCCCAAAAATATCTATTAACTATTGTGAAAGACCTTACTATATCGATATGGTTTATAAAGTGCTATCACAAAATCGGCGCACAAATATTATACTAATACCATGAATAGAATAGTAGTAGTTTAACCAGAACAAAACTTAACGTACAGTATACAGCATTAGTATTTGTTTGCCGATTTTATGATAACACTTAAGGCAGAACACCACTGTGACCCCCTGTTTTTTTGCCATTTTTCAAGAATTTTTTTTTGTGGGAAAAAAAGAGATATTCGAATTTTTTTTTGTTTGTTTTGTTCGTTGTTTATTGAAGATACATAAAAAAAAAAATCAAATTTTTCACGCCCCATGGTGACGCTGGGGAAGCTCCCGCGTCAGGTACTGTTGCCTCTGCAGTGATTCGCGACACGCAGCAGAACTCTCTTCAAAGTCGATCTGAAAAAAAATACCGAGTGTTTTCGTTAATAATATGATATTTTGAAGAGAAGTACATAGGGATTTGAAAAAATATTGATTTTTAAAAAATAGGCACGCTTTTGAAATTAAAGGACGATTTTCGAGCAAAATTTCTCGTCGAAAATAGGCTATAACTTTTTTTATTATTGAGATATCGAAAAAATCCTATGTACTTCTTTAGATAATCTAGTTTTATTGATGCAGTCCAAATTTGAAGTCGATCGGATAAAAATTGCTCGAGTTCTGCTGCGTGCCGCACTCAAAAAAGTGGTTTTGAGAAAAACGCGTTCAAAGTTTTAGGTTTGTTAATTTATGCGATAAATTGGAAAAAAAATGTTTTACCTTTAATCAGCGAAGCCGGCACCATATAGCTGGCCTTCAAGAAGCAAATGATTGTCCCTAGCATCTTTTCTCGAACTTGTAGAGGCTCTTCTTGCCTCTTTTGCAGCGTCTGTGAGCGAGCGCTCCGCCAGCTCGATCCGCGCTGCGTCGGTTTCAACGCAAAAATTGAAACAATTTGGGCCGATAGTTATCCCCAACGTCTTCAAAACTTTCATGAGGCTTCCCAGGCCATCATTGAATAATAATACCGCGATATCAGCTGCAATATCGACGATTTTTTTGCTCCCGGACTGACACTTGGGGACTATTGCCCAAACTGATTTGTTGTAGCTTTCGTTGTTGTTTTGCGTGAAGCCGCCCAAACAACGCTGCAGCAAATCGTCTCTGCTCAAATTTTCGAAGACTGGCGTAATTGCCTCCAATACTTCCTCAGGAAGAGGCGGCTGCGCGGGACCCCGAGCGTCACGGAGCGCTGCACCGCTCCACAAAATATTCAATATCTCCGAAAATAATTATTTTTTCGACCTGGGTCCAACGGCATCTTAATCTTAAATGTATTTTAGATTTTTCTAGATGGTTTTCAAAAAATCGATTTTTTGAAGCCGTCACAGTGGTGTTGTCCCTTAATTAACCATATCTATATTATAAAGCCTTTTACAATAGCTGATAGTTATTTCGGAGATATTAGACAGTCAAACACGCCACAAAAATCGCATGCTTAGATATACTGTGATAGCAGTGAATTAAACATATCTATATTGTCAAGCCTTTTACAATAGTTAATAACTATTTCGGGGATAACAGATAGTCAAACACGCCACCTAAATCGCATTTTAGATATATTTTTCGCTTACAGTTGTATTTTCCGTATTATAATTGCGGTATCAATAAACTATAGGGAATTTTACTATTCCCTTTTTTACCACGGACCTTTGTTGTAGGGTAAGGTGGTATAGGAGTACGTACCTAAGCTCCGAAGGGGTGAAAAAACAAACAGATACATTTAAAAAATCAGTTTTTGTTTTAATTGAAAGAATATCTAGCATTCTAATTAATTTATGAGCGACAATTAGGAATTATAATTTTTTTTAAATAACAAACTAAAAACTATAAAAAAGGATTTGCGAAATCTTAGACATACGGACGTTTAAAAGTACGCACGAGGGTCCATAAGAGTACGCGAACCTCAATCTGGCGAGCTGGACAGAGCGAGGAAGAGAGAGAAGGAGTTGGAGAGTTGGTGAAGTTCGTGATGTCTGTGAAGTTTGCGAAGTTCGTGAAGTTCGTGAGTTCGTATCTCCCCAGAGATGTAACTGGTATGGATCTCTTCAGCCTCTTACGAAGAGCGGCTTCATTCACTTCCAATGAACGTGCTACCGTCCTCATAGATTCACCATCATTAACTCGCTTCCTTGAATTCTCAAGATCCGTAATTGACCATAGACTTCGATCAGTAGTCTGTTTCCTTCGGGACATGCTGAAAGTAAAAAAAAAACATAATACTTAACAACAGTCGTATAAGAGTACGCGCGTATTCCTACACACCTAAGCACTGCGTACTCTTATACGACCTGCGCATTTTTAACAAGCATGACTGTTACTGCCATTTATTGATGAGATGTGAAATTACTTTCATTTTGAACAATAACCTTAGTAAACTGGCATACGAAATTAATAGTTGTTTTCGAAAAAAGTAAATTGTGTTTTGTACTTGCAATGCTTTGAAAATGTCAAAAATAAATAAGAAATTGCAACGAAAACTTCAAACTTACCTGGCCTCTCCATTTTATTCCACTTTGGATTATTTTTTATCACTAACGCTTACGCTGTTCGGCGGTCTGAACACAACTAAAGTTAGCTTCCGTTAGCAAACCGTTTCGGCAGTAGCGTAACTGCGTACTCTTATCGCCCGCATAGTCCTATACCACCTTACCCTACATACCATGGACTTTTATCTCTGTGTTGATGATCGGTAAAAAATGGTTTCTACATTTCGCCTTGGAGAATTGCAAAGAAGGGACGGCTGCGAGAGAGATGAGCAATAAGCAGCTCAACAGTTTATCAATGATTCTTCTATTACATTTATTTGAAAACTAAAAATTCCACTTACCATTTTTAAACGTAATATTAATAGGCGCCTTTTTTAAACCGGTGCGTTGGTCTAGTGGTTAGCGTACTGCCCAGCGGATCGGGAGGTCGCGGGTTTGAATCCCAGTCCCGTTACTTTCGTCGTGAAATGTTTTTCTTCGACATTTTCTTGGCAAAAGGCGACTAGTTCCATGACTGGGAGGCGAACTTGGGACCGGCTGCATCGGTATAGGTTTTCCGCAGTTTCCCTATGCCCATATGACAGTCATGCCCATGGTGAATACGATACTCCGTTTTACCTCCGTAAAAAAAAAAAAATCGTCGCCTTTTTTAAAAACGTCATATTTCCGTTGCTCTTATCATAGTAACGTTGACGTTTTATCCTCGTTTAAGGAAATGGCAGGGAGAATCGTGCAATGAAATGCTGTAAAAAAACTGTATAAATTATCGAGAAGAATTATATTCGTTTGCATGCAGGCCTTTTTTTTGCGTTCCGAGAACACACGCGAGGTCAGATTTTAATCGCTTTTTTCATTTCACCTTTTTGCTGACTAGTATATTCGTATGAAATTCGATTTTTCCGCTTAATAATATATTTCCGTTGAATGAACGACAGTCGTGAATGTTTCATTTTATGTAGCGTTGGTTTGGGCCAATATCTGGATGGGGGACCACTCCACCAAGAGCGATGCCGACTGCTGAGCGGGACGCAGTTGTACTGAGTTTTCGATGGCAACCCAACTGAAACTTAGTACTTGTATATTACTGATTTTTATAAAAATCGACTTACTATTCGATCCCGTTGGGTACGATCCTCTGCGAATAAAAAAGTACGAATACATACAGCTATCAAGCATGCGTGCTTTTTAAACGATTTCTTTAAGGGGGCATACACAAATTACGTAACGCAATTTGGGGGAAGGGAGGGGGTCCGGCCAGGCGATATGGTCCTGGGTACGTGGGGAGAGAGGGAGGCCAAGGTTTGCGTTACGTCATGATTTTAGAACTGCCAGGAATAGCAACATTTCTGCATGTTCAAGTTTTGAATTTAAAACTCGCGCGCAATTTTACCGCGAAACGTTCACAGCTTTCCCACTTTTCCCAAGCAAAATTTGATTTTTTTTTTGTTTTTTATAATTCTTGAAAGTACATATATTCAAAAATATGTTGGCAAAATTTTAAGTCAAAGGTCTGAAAATTAACATGGTTACAGTCACTTTAGTGAGAACAGGTAGCGCGATCGCTTTGGACCCTCAGTTCCTACAGGTGGGGCATCGTTCACAATAGATGAAGTGCAGGGTCTTATTATTTTATGAAATATAATGAAAATGAAGAACCGTCATATCGCCCGGGACTAGATACTTTAATAAGTATCAATATTCTATAAAAAAAAATTAACTTTATATCAAGAAAATCGAAAACTTTGGACGCGTTTTTCTCGAAACAACTTTTTTCGACCTTATCCCAGCGAATACTTAAAAACGTATCAAGCGATTTTCAATTAAAACATTTTTTTGTAATCGCAGTGACTACGGTTGTACGGAGCCAATTTTTGAATGTTGATAATTACCATTTTTAAAGAATGCTTGAATACAAAAAAGGGTCTTGAAAATAGAAAAAGATGTGTAAACCGTCGCCATTTTGTGAAAAAATCAAAATAAAAAACGGCAACGCATAACGATAGCTACATTTAATAGATATCGATACATTTTTAACTTTTTATCTACAGATAACCTTTTATCAAGATATCGATGGGACAATCAAGAAAATGTTTTTTTTCTCATCGTCAAATCAAGGCATATATCTCGGTTAATTTTAAAGATTTTTTCACTTAATAAAATTACCATAATTCCGAAACGCAAAGGTAGAAGTCACAGAAGGTGTGACCACCGCCAAAGCCGATTCAGATTCTGATTTGCTTCTGATAGAATGCGTGAAAAAATGAAACAAAAATCCGTCATGAATTATTATTGGGAACTAAAAAATGTTTTTTTCCTGAACATAAGCCCAAAAGTTTTTACAAAGCATCCGTTATGTAACGGAATAGAGGCGAATGGGGGAGGGCGGCCAGGCGTTATGATTTTGGTATGTCGGGGGCGGGGGGGGGGGCGAAAATTGGGAATTTTGGCGTTACGCAATTTGTGGACGCCCCATAAAACGCCAACGGATACACTGGATCAATCATTATTACTCATAGTTATCCAAGAATCTCTAAAAAATTTACTTTAGCAGCGTTTTTTAAAAAAAGTCAGTGAAAGACATGATCATGCATGGCCACTTATCAATCTATTGACTCATCAGTTTTCCCTTAGATTGAGTTTGATGTTGGAAATTAATATTGTGAGTTATACTTTCGAAGCCAGTCCCTAAAATTATGCTCATTACGGTCTAAAAACAAAATTTTATTTATCATTAGTGGTACAGCAACAATATATGTTTGTTAAATTCCAACAAAAACAATTATAAAGCTTCATTTTTATCGTCTTATAACAAAATTACAATTGAACAAAAATATTCATTTTAAGAAAATTTTACTTACTTTTTTTCTTTGTCTTTGGTCAGACAAATTGATTTAATACAAATAAATTAAATGCAATTCAGGCACAAGTTTAATTTTTATAAATTATCGAAATTACAGAGCTTTTGAAAAAAACCGACAAAAATACGAACTCTACGCGGCGCTAGTGTTGCCCACGGAACCAAAATCTAATACACTGCAACCTCTCCGTACGGCACCTCCATAAATGAAATCAGACCCCCCCCCACTCGGTTCTGAACATCGATCGGTGTAGCGAAGGCTACATACGTCAGCTGCACAGAATTGACTTGAGTGGATGGTGCGCAACCTTTATGTTTTCAAGTGGGATGCAGAGCCGATCCCGCCACTGTGCCGATTAGGGAGGTTGCAGTGTACATATAAAACAGTTTCGTGACTGACTGACATATAGACAACGCACAACCTAAACCGCTGGAGATAAAGATACAAACATTTGGAAGATATGTTCCTCAGAAGGTGTAGAGGTACACTAAGAAAGGATTTTTCGCAAATCAACTCCTAAGGCAGTGAAATAGGGTGTAAAAGTTTGTATGAAAAATTGTATTCCTTGCATATGTCAACTGGAACCTTGGTATATTCTCCAAAACCAATGATAAAACGGATATTCTAGGATTTTTAAAAACAATCCCTAATTAGGGGCGCAACGGGGTGTTGAAGTTTGTATGGAAAAAACGAATATCCTGCTTTGATCGCAATGAAACTCGGAAGATATGTTCCTTAAAGGGCCTAGAGGTGTACTAAGAAAGGAGTAGCTTCTCGCATGGTAATCTATATGTGGGCTGTTCGAGAGTATTGAGAGCCAAAAACTTGTATGTGCCTGCCAAAGATCATAAATCATACAAAGTTGTCGACAGAACTATGTAGCTTTTCAATATAGTTCTGTGGACAATTTTGTAAACAATGATGACATTGTATGATAGGTTGAAGGCTGGCACTTTTATACTAGTATTTCATTAATTACCAACCCTTACCCCAGTCAGTCAGTCTACCACCGTACCTGAGAAATATGACACTTTATCTTCTTTTTATTGCTTACTTTGATCTCTCTTTGTTTGTCTCGTTTCTGAATTAAATTCTAAAGTACATGCGGACCCCGTTGCGGGCAAAAGCTAGTTTTTCAATAAAATACGTCGTCAAAGGTTAGCACGGTATGCCTTTGTGGAAATGATGGCAGAATAAAAGTTTTTCGCTATCTGCTGTGTTAAAACTTCAAAATAGATTATACAATCAAACAGAATCCTATTTTTATCGTTGCTCCAGGATGTAAAATTGCACAAACTTATTTTGTCTCTGAAGGGAATATCGCTTCGTTGCACAACAGCAAGATTTGATATACAGGGTGGTCCAATAACTATTAGCACCTTGGATATCTTCGAAACTATGAAGTTCACAGAAATATTTGCTGAAATGAAATTGCACAGTACGAAAGGGGCCATCCGATAGCGATAATAGTTTTTTTGCAGGTGGAGGTACTTCGGACATTTGAAGGTCAACTCCATTTTTTTAAATGGATCGGTATGTTTTTTTTCTGTATCATGAAAGAGGAGCTTAAAACGAGTTCAACGACCTATAACGTAAGGTCATTGACGGTCATAGAAAGTACAGAAAGGCGATAATACTTACAGTTTCGGTAGTAAATAAAATTACTACGTTTATAGTAAGATAAACGCCTTTCTGTACTTTCTATGACCTTCAATGACCTTATGTTATAGGTCGCTGAACTCGTTTTAAGCTCCTCTTTCATGATACAGAAAAAAAAACATACCGATCCATTTTAAAAAATGGAGTTGACCTTCAAAAGTCCGAAGTACCTCCACCTGCAAAAAAACTATTATCGCTATCGGATGTCCCCTTTCGTACTGTGCAATTTCATTTCAGCAAATATTTCTGTGAACCTTATAGTTTCGAAGATATCCAAAATACATTGTATACCTTGTATACAAAAGTTTCATGAATAAACTGTTTAAAATATCCAGCTACAACGTCCGACACGTAAGTTTGGCAAGAAAGTGGCCAGGAAATAGTTTACCGTACATCCGGACTTTCCATTTGAATGTTTATTTATGTATGCGAACTGATTCTTTTAAATGATACTGCAACATTGACGAACACAACGGAAAGTGATATATACTGAGGAAAGTTTTTTTCTGCATACATATTATGGGAATTGTTATTCATCGATAATAGTTGTCCATGGATATCGGCTTTTTGTGGAAGCGAATAGCATTGACGTGAAAATATTCAACGCTTAGTTTGATGTCGAGCATAAATCTCCTTGCACTGATATTACTGTAAAGTAGTTGCGTTAAGGGGAATTCTTAATGCAAATACTTTACAATAATACCAGTATAACGGAATCCATGCTCAATATCAGAGTTAAATATAGACTGTAAACTCAGTTTAAGGTAATTCCTATTGAATGAAGAGATCATCGTAAATACAGCGATAATATAAAGACGATGGAAAGTAAAAAAACGTTCATCAGTTCAACTGTGAGAGGATGACGCTGCTTGTTGTATTTTTCATTGGCACTCTGAGTCTTGTCACCGTGACATGTGGTGAGCTTCATTATTGTTCTTTGAGTCCTTGTAGAACGATCACTATGGTTTGGTTCGTCGAAAATTGGTCGCTTTTGAGAACAGTGTTAAACTAAACTTAAGGGCTATTCTACTGTGATGGCTCAAAAAATAAGCTACTTTTAATAATTTTTTTGTTTGAAAGTTGTTGCATGTATAGGTACAAACTTTTTTCGCTTAAAGGTACACTCTGACAGAATAGAAAAAAATTTTTTTTGTTGTATATAAATGGATATTTATTTATCAATTGAGAATCGTGTAAAGGCATGAAAAAAATATGTAGCTGGCGTTGACGATTTGTGCTGCCCAAACAAACCCAAACAAAAAAATTCAAAAACATTCTTAATCTGTATGAGTATTGCTATCGCCCGAACTAGAATGATTATTTTATATTGCAAAATAACAAAATGGCGACGTTTTTTGCAAAAGTGTGCAAAAAACGTTTTTTTTTCTTCATAATTCGGCCAAAAGCATAAGGAAAAATTAATATTTTTTAATAATTCTAGTTCGGGCGATAGCGATACTCATACAGATTAAGAATCTTTTTGAATTTTTCCTTTCAGATTATCTGGAAAGCGCAAATCATCAACATCAGCGACATACTTTTTTTCATGCCTTTACACGATTATAAGTTGTTAAATAAATATTCATTTATATGGAACAAAAAAATTGTTATCTATTCTATGAGAGTGTACATTTAAGTGAAAAAAAAGTTTGTACCGATCCATGCAACAGTTTCCAAAAAAAAAACAATTATTTAAAAGCAGCTTATTTTTTGAGGAATTACAGTAGAATAGCCTCTTAAGAAAAAAATATCGTCGTAGAATAAAAGCTCATGGAAAGTGATCTTCAAATGAGGAAAGCGCTGCGAAATTTTTTCGCACGCACGGATAATATCATTGTTTAAATCAATAGAATATGACAAACATGGTGGTTTCGTGTTCACGGTACACGTGCAGCTATCAAACGTGAAAAGAAAAACGTAGAGGGTATTCGTGATCTCGAGAAATTGTGTTCGTGATTTCAAATTTATGGCAGTCTGGGGAAACGTGGAGATTTAACTACTCGTGTAGAAATTTGAGTTGAGAAAAAGTACTTCCCCTTAATCTGCCTTCCCTAGATAAGATCAGCATAAGACCAGGCCGTCCAGTGTGGATCCGGTTCATCATGTAAAAGGTCTTAGGCCAGGCCCTGATCCGCCGTTCCCTTTTTCGGGAATTGATCAGGAACTGACGAGGCAAGGGGTCGGAAAATCGCCTCGAAATGACGTGAAAGGTGATAGTGTACACTGACAGGAAAATTCTTTTGATCTTAAATAAATGCGTCTATTTGATTTTTTAGATTTGAATTAACTAGATGTAATTTGCGAAATCAATTTTTTCCTAATGCATTCCATTATTTAAATTATTAATTCTAAATGTATTTATTTATTTAAATTTAATAACTAAATCTTTTATTTATTCCTAACGAATCTGTAATTTGGTTTCATCTGGTAGTATAAAAGAGACAGACATAAAAATGGTAGACGATTCTCGCAAAATTGTCATGGCTTTGTTTTCATTAGAAGACTATTGTAACATTCTGCAGTTGAGAAAAAGGGTTGGTCTTTCTATACATAAATAGTCGCGCCTGTTAATAAACGGCAGGAAAATAACAGCCTTATTAGTGAAAAAAACGAAAACCATTTAACTTTTTTTCACGGCACTTTTATGTCATGAACCTATATTCCTTTTTCGTATTCATGCCATATATCGTGTTTTATCTTTAATTATTTAATTTGAATATATATAATATTTCAAAAGAATAGCTTGAAGCAATAAAATAGAATATTTGAAACAAATAGGGTCGTAGTAGGCTGCAGTACAAGGAAAAAACCGATTTGATTTAAATAAATCCTATTTAAATTAATTTTTTTTGGCAGTGTACTGACAGGGCCATGAGAAATAAACCGGCGGACGGATAGAGTGATGATCAGGTACTGGAAAAGGGCTTTTGGCGACATACCCGAGAAAAATTAATAGTATCAGGTCGTACTGATACTTATTATTTCCCAAGTATCACAAAATCATAAATACATCACGAAATACATACGGGTAATGTCCTCCCGGACAAAACATTGCTATTTTCTGGCAAGGTGACGTCGATTTTAAAAACCTGGGTAATGGTAATGGCTAATGAAAGAGCACATAGCCGCAGTTGGCTAGTGTTGGCTAGGTCTTTGCGAGTTACCAACTTGAGGATTTTTGTTCTTCATTCGCAACGCCATCTATAACTCAAATTGAAATCTGTAATCAAATTCGGCTAGGCAGTGACGAGCCAAGGGATACATAGCCGCAATTTGCTAGTGTTGGCTAAGTCATGGCGAGATACCCACTGAGAGTTTTGTTTATTCGCAACGCCATCTGAAACTCAAGTTGGCTAGCCTGCCATGAGACATTCGCTAGATAATAGTACGTGTAGTCACATAATCTTACGTTGTTATTCGTAACCATGGTTGGCTATTCCAGTACGGCCTAGTTACTAGGTGACACTTTTATTGTAACGCAGCGACTATATTGAAAATCGATTGGGCATTGAATAGACAAGGGCTGGGTAAAAAAATATTTAAAATATTACTATCTCATAGCGAGGCAGCCATTAGTCAGTTCGTATGAGCTCAATTGGGCGAGCCAGTAACTAGCACGTAACTCAGACAAGCTAGCACTATTTCTACTCGGGTACGACCTGATGCAATCTATTTTACTCAGATACGAGGGGGTACCCACAAGAAACCAAACTGATGTTGTGATGGGCAGAGTTTTTGCAGTACCACGTTCTGCCGCTTGGAGCGTATAAGTACTACCATTCCCGAGTCAGTAAAGAAGGTTCCGTTCGATAAAGAAGGTTCCGTTCGGCTAGTGTGAATTTTTTAGTCACAGTTGTTTGGTGTGTTCGTTGTTTATGCTATGGCTGATTCTCGTGAACAGCACGCGCCCTGCTCACACAGCTCTGTCTGTGCGCCAATTTTTAACAAAAACTGGCATGACCCCTTTGCCCCATCGCCCCTATTCACCCGACCTTGCCTTTAGCGACTTTTTTTCATTTTCCCGAATAAAAATAGACATGAAAGGAAAGCGGTTCGCCGAAGTTGCTGAGGTGAAGTAAAGAACGACGGAGGCGCGTTCGAGCATCACAGATGACGAATTAAAAAAAAAATTTGAACATGAATAAAAGATTCGAAAAATGTATTAGTGACAGTGGAGAATACTTTGAAGGGGATTGAAGTTTTTTTGTTTAAAAATGAAATAAATAAATTGAATAAAAATAAGTTCGGTTTCTTTCGGGTACCCCTTCATATATTGCCAAGAGCCCTGCCAGTATCTGATCCCTACTTTTGCGACCCGCCGGTTTATTTTTCATGCAGGGCCATGTCAATACACCATCACCTTCCTCGACATATCGCGGCGATATGCCGATCTCTTTCCTCGTCAAATTCGCAGCCAGTTGATCGATCAGTTCCCGAAAAAGGGAACGGCCGATCGGGATGTGGCATAAGACCTGATATATGGCGAACCTAATCCACATTGGACGGCCTCGCCATAGCCTAATATTCCCTAGGGAAGTCAGATAAGGAGCAGTACTTTTACCCGACTCAAATTTCTACACCGATTGTTACATTACATGTTGAGAACATTTTTCACAATCGTGAATGCGTCCATCCCTATTTACAGTTACATATTGATTCGATTGTCAAATAAGAAAAGGAAAGGAAACATCTGGCCAGAAAAGCGCTGATCCACTGCAGCAAATTTACTTTTCGGCTGTTGGTATGGCAGACCTCCTGTTTCTATTCGTCAACTCGGAAGAGTTTGATCACGGCTCAATACAGATGGAGATACATGTTTGTTTAAAATCGTGGCATTATTATTTGCACTGATACAAAATTACAAGCACTGAATCGGGTCTATATCATCGTGTTTATTGCGTAAATAATTGATTCTGAAATTATTCCTTTCAGGAAACGCGAATATTTAACGATCAACTGATTTTCGTCGACAATTAAGTAACAAGACATCCCAGTATACTGGTAAAATTGCAAGTCACGTTACCGAACTTTTAACCATAAATTATGACTTTTAAAATCGTCTAATTTATATGGCACTTTATGGAGATGACCGACTAGCCAGATTTTTGTCTAATAATTTATATACTAAATAACTAGATGTTTGATATAAAGTGCACTAAGCATATAAACATTTTTGAAGATTCCGTAACGACAATAAAAATAAAGGGTCACCGAATGTTTAAAGAACATATTAATGATAAAACTTAAAAAATATAATTAGAAGAATTTTCGTAACCGCGACTTGTCAGAAAACATGTAAAAATGTCTAAATCTACTAAATTTATGCGAAATTTTGAATTTCAATTCGTCATTGGGTATAATAATTGATTGCAAGTTATTTTTGATAAGCGCCACTGTAATCTACTAATGATTGAAAAAGGCCCTGGCTTATGCGCTCACAAAACACGGCTCTCCGCGAAAAGAATACCTTAAGAGGAGGTTACCGTCGAACGGCATGAAAAATTCATGAACTTCAAGATTTTTTTTTTTATATAAAATAAATACTTTTGGAAATGACTTAAACGTATATTATTCTTCTATCGTTGGAGTGTAAATTCTAATTTTATTTATTAACAAAAAAATCCAAAATGGCGTTTCCAGTTCCCGTCAAATAAAGCCATGCAGGGCGTGTTTTGGTCTGCGCGGGGCGTTTCACAGCCTTGCTAATTCGTCTGAAATGGAAACTGGTTAAAAATGATTAAACTAGACTAAATTTAGGCGACCTTATCGTTTCTTGCTTTACAGAAAAACCCCTGGGTAACAAAATGGCAGCCATTTGAAAAAACCCAATTTTTCCCCGGTTTTTTTGTTGCTTTAATGAACGAACAAAATATTTCTAAATCAATTTTCAATAAAAATCGCTTCTTGCTGGCCCCGCAAATTGAATTTCCTTTCAATTGCGCAGAGACCCATGCGAATCGATTCATCCGTTGAAGCTGTAGAACGCCCCGCGCGCTGAAAAATGCCGTTTCCAGAAAAACGCATTTAAAATTTAACGTTTAGACTGTAAATTCTGAAATACTTTAGATATTAAAATATCCTTTTACCCACATTTTCTGAACATTTCAAGTATGCAAATTATGTAAAATAATAAAAATCGAATTGTTCATCGTCATGAACGGTAACCAGCCCTTAATTAACCATTGTGTCGTTCAATTATGTAAATATTAATAACATAGCTTCTACTCACGTAAACGTTGATCGAATCCATTTACTTTTGTCAAAGTATATTCTGAACATATTATGCTTATTATTAACATATTAATATTATTAAGTTTATTATTAATATATTAAGTTTATTATTCATATGTTATTAATATATTAATACATATATTTTGTTCAAATATATGATGCATAAGTATTTAACGTTTGAAAGTATAGTAAAACTTCGTGTTTACCACAAATTGTCTGTATTAAATACGATCCAATTCGAGCTGCAATAAAAAAATTACTACTCCATTATCAGCCAAGGATAAAAATGAATTCTTATGCAAATTATCATGAACTTATGTAACATGATTTTGGGTAAACGATGACGGAAATTTCTGTTTTATGGTAGGGGTATAGTCAATTTGTCGGATAAATCATTTCCGCATTATAAAATTCGGAAAAATGATTATATCATTTCAGGATTTGTTCGACGTTTTTATTTGCGAAGTTTTTCAAGAATTTCTGATACGAATGGTCGTATGAGATCTTCCTTTCGCCCAGGGCCGTATTATGTGGGCGCATAAGCCAGGCCCTTTTGTATCATTACTAGAATACAGTGGCACTTTATAAAAATAAGTTATAATTAATTATTATACCCAACGATGAAATGGAATTAAATATTTCGCATAAATTTCGTAGGTTTTGTAATTTTTTACATTTCCTCTGAAAAGTCGTGGTTACGAAAATTCTTCTGCTAGTCACATTTTTCTAAGTTTCATCATTATTGAGTCTATGCATAATCTCGTAGCGAAATTCCGATAGATGTCGTTCGCAGTTGTTTCTCCACTCGCACATGTGTCAACCATATGAAGTGTCGTATATTAAGGCATCAGTCTCCGACTATTGCACATATTTTCAAGAATTTTTTGTTCATAGCAAAATTTATTTCCATATTTTTATCTTTTTATACATAAAAATAGAAGTTTCAAAGTAAAAGAAAAAAAAATTATAAAACAAAAATTTATCTTGTTGATCTGGCTGCCTGAAGTTACCCCTTCTTTGACCTTGTCGATACGAAATCTTAACTTTGGAGCATCTGAAAATAAAACGTCGAGTTTGTAATTATAAAGTGGAGTTGAAGTTATGACCCCTACTAAAAACTTTTACCCTCGATAAGAAGAAAACAAAAGGGCCGACGTTTGAATTTTTCGACTGTTTTTTACAACTTCAATCGTTTAAAAATAGGATTAAATATTAATGAATATTCATATCGTTAGTGAGGTCGAAGAGTTACATGCATAGAATAATCCCTGTAAATTTGAGCCTAATCGGTGCAATAGTTTTTCCAAAATCATGTCAACAAGGTCGAAAAATGTTGTTTTGAGAAAAACGCGTTTAAAGTTTCTCTTGTAAAACTGTACATAAAACTTTAAAGAAGCCTCTTACCCTTAATCAGCGATGCCTGGTCCGTACATTATTCCTTCAGCTTTTTCAAAAGCTTCTCTTTCTTGAGATTTTTGTTTTCGGATTTCTGTTCTGCGAGCTTTGAACGCTCGACATGACGGTTGCGCGCTGAGCGCGCAGAGACGCTTCGATTGTACACTCTTTTTAACCCCTTATAGGTCACTCGGACCTAAATAACGTTCCCTCCCGTATTTCTACAGGTATGTAGTATACGAAACTGATGTCTTTAGAAAATCAAAAAATTCCGGAAATAGACTGATACTAATCCCTTTAGTGAATGCTGAAACTTGTGCCGATATTTTAAAAAAGTATCCATCGAGACCCGTGACGTATAGGAAGTTTTATTATATTTCGAACTTGAAATGAAAAAAAAACGTGTATTTTCAATGCGTTTCGCTTTTTTATTTCCGAAACGGCAAAAACTCATCGCAAACTCACAAAAAGATATGCGCCATGTACTGAGAGAATGCTGTAAGCGAATGTGTGTGTCGGAAGTGGTTTGCGAAATTTCATTGTGGAGATTTTGATCTCCAAGATGCTCCTTGCTCCGGTTGACCAGTCACTGCTGATATCGATAAAATCAAGGCCTTAATCGTCTCCAATCGGAATTTGACGACTACAGAGATCGGACGTAACCTCAACATTTCCCAATTAGCTGTTTCGAGACTTTTACGAAATCTTGGGATATTAAACAAACTTAATGTTTAGGTGCTGCACGAACTGACCGAAAAGAAGTGAATGGACCGAATTTCAGCTTGCGATTTGCTTCTCAAACGCCATCAAAACGAACTATTTCTAAGGCGTATGATTACTGGAGATGAAAAGTAGATTATCTACAACAGTGTCAGTCAAAAAAGATCATGGTCGAAGCTCGGGGAGGCTGCTCAGACGGTCGCAAAGGCTGGATTACACCCGAAGAAGGTCATGCTCTGTATCTGGTGGGATTGGATAGGAATGTTTTATTATGACCTGCTGCCACCCAACAAAACAATCCATTCAACCAAGTACTGCTCACAACTGGCCAAATTAAAACGTGCAATCGATCAGAAGCAGCCCAAATTGGTGAACAGAAAGGTCGTAGTTTTCCACCGGGACAACGCTAGACCATACGTTTCTCTCATTGATGACTTTGACGACATCGCAAAGCGGGTTGACTCGTGGGGTTTCGTTGACTAACACGTCTGACGCGCCAAGTATCAATGGTTAAGGGGGAGAGCGTAGAGAACGATATAGGCGACTGCCCGTTGGTTCTACGCTCGGGTTTTCCCTTGGGCCTTTGGCCCTAAGAAGGGCCGGTGGCCGGTCGGGAGTAGTCGGAGTCCGGGGGAATAAGCAAAATGAACAGAAACCGAATAATTCGCCATGTTGAACGTTTTTATTAAATTTCTTCAAATAACTACGGTAAGAAAATAAGAGGTGATACAAAATTTGCTTAAGACGCGACTATACTATAATGAATTAAAAAAGAAAGAACTATACAAAAAGAACGGGGTAGCCGGATATCCCCTACGGGACTGATGTTGGAGCGGTGTACGCGTGGCGACGGGACCGGTGAGCGGATGCGAAGGGAACTGATGTTTTGGCGGTAGGAATGCCACTTATTCAGCGGACGGGAATGCCACTTGTTCAGCGGACGGGAATGCCACTTGTTCAGCGGCTGAAGAGAGCCACCCTTCGGTGGTAGAAAGGATCCACTTTTTCAGCGGTGGGAGGGGAACCACTTTTCAGCGGCTGGAGTTACGAAGCAGGAGATCTCACCTCTCGGTCTCGTCGATCGGAACTGATGTCGAGTCGGTCCGCGTTCTCGGTCTTATAGACGAGCGCGTACCAGGAGGAGAGGCGATGCGCGCGCCTCTCGAAAGTCGCGGTGCGCGGCCCGGGAGTCCCGGCGTTACGAACGGGTTGGTCGGGGGGTTCCCGCGCTTCGATCGCGTCGGCCGGCACTTGAGCGCTGGGATCTCGGGTTCGAAAAAACACGGCGTGTCAATTCGTGCCCCGAGTATATACAATGTTTATACTCGCGTTTACCAGGTCGATGTTTCGGTGTTTTAGGTACTCTGTCGTTAAGGGAAATACCTCGCTCAAATCGGGTAAGTGTGAATCTAGATAATTATTTCTCGTCCAGATTAAAAGAAAAATAATAAAATGATGAAATAGTAGTAGCTTGGAATTATTTAACTTATTTCTAATGTGAATTTTATTTACAGGTTATTTCTCGGGAGCGGGTTTTTATATTTTTCCTCTCAGCGAAGAGCTTGTCGAGGCCCTCAACAACATTTAGGTGAGTTTTTGTGGTTGTGATTTTTCGCATGGATGTGTATCGAGGGTAGAGTGTATGAATGATTGATTTTTGATAGTGTATCGCAAGGTGTGAGAATGTTGTGCACAAGATGGTGAATGTTGTACGCAGGGTGTGCAAATTTTATACGCAAGGTGTGTGCGCTGTTGTGAATGTAGGTTTGGGTATTAAGATAATTTCCTAATGTGTTTTACCTCCCTGTTTCAGGTTCGGAGAAGACGCAGAAACGAGAACGACAGCATTTTTTTAGGGTACGCCAGGGTGGCGTACAACATGATGAACCAGCAAAAGTTGTTGCGGCTCCGATGCGATATTTTGGTGCACCCACCGTACAGTCCGAATCTGGCATTTTCAGACTATCACTTGTTTCGGGCGCTACAAAACAGTTTGAATAATAAAACCTTCAGTTCCCTAGGCGTCCTTAAAACCCCACTTGGATGACTTCTTTGCCCAAAGATCTCAGGACTTCTATGAAAGAGGAATAATGAAGCCCGTGGAGAGATGGCCGAAAGTAATTGAACAGAATGGAATATATTTAGTTGATTAAGGAGGTACGACTATGACCTCAGGATCAACAAAGAGACTAAATTTATGTAACCCCACGGGTATTCTGGTTTATGTTCACTTATGTTGAGTATTCGTATTGTCGATCCCAAAGTGCTAAATTTGTGGAAAATATTTTATTTATTGCATATTTACTAATAAATACTGAAAAATCAGATCCCCAAGGACTCTGGAGTAGTCTCCGTCATATTTTTTAATGAAAGCTTCACCATAAAAACAGACTAAAAAAACGCTGCACCAAATCTATCGGAATCTTATTTAAATAGCCCCGAATTACCTCAACGGAATTAATATTACAGGTAAAATTTTGCGTTTTGGGGCGAATCGTCTTTACGACGATTTCCAAGCAGTAGCGAGATTCTGTAACTCGGTAGCGCGCCCGTTTTCGTTATCGTTAGCTAGCGACAGCCTATAAGAGGCTCCCTTTCTTCTGTGATCGTGCATGCGATTGGCTGTCGTTAGCTAGCGACAACGAAACCTGTCGCTACCGAGTTACAGAATCTCGCCACACAGCTAGGTTATACTCGCCAAACGAATCAGCTGTTACGCCCGACGTTGGCAAGTCTATGGGTGCTATTTCGTCATTATGATAATATTCAACCGGAAATTGAAACCGTTTTATAATGTAGTGCCTAAATTACACGGTAAAGGTCGAATTTTCGTTTTTTTCCTTACAATATCTGTTATGTCTAATTAATGCAATTCCATTTTTCAATGACCTTAGTTGGATACGTGAGCAATGATCACCGCACTTCCGGTCGACCGCCTCCACAAGACTACGTGATTCACTAGCTCAAAGTGCTCGAATTCGCAATTTTATTACGAAAAAATTGAACAGTTAATATAACTCAATTTTTTCCAAAGGGTGCATAACGTATTTGTCAACATCATATAAAAATTTCAGGCCCGAAAGTTGGATTCGTCTTCATGATCGTACCTCCCTAAAATCGCTTTTTTGGTAAATATTTTGCGTTTGAAATTTACTCGATTTTCGCTACGGAATTATGCATGGACCCAAAAATATTTTCTCTAAACACTCGGTGACTCTGTATTTTTTATTGTTGTTACGGAATCTTCAGAATTTTTGACATGCTTAGCCCAGTTGATATCAGACATCTACAGTTATTTAGTAAATAAGTTATTAGATAAAAATGGAGCCAGCATGCCATCTCCCTAAGGTGCCGTATGAATTAGACGATTTTTAAAGTCGTCATTTTTTGTTAAAAATTCAGTAACGTGGCTTGTAATTTTACCAGTATACTGGGATGTCGTGTTACTTAATTGTCGACGAAAATCAATTGATCGTTAAATATTCGGGCTCGTAAAAGGAATACCTTAAAATTGAAAAACAAAAACGCAGTAGGCTATCCTGGTACTAATAGAAGTATTATACATTTGAAAAAATTTAAGTTGAGCTTGACTACGAATATAAAAATATGTTCATTATCGGGAAACGACTTAACATGGGATATCGCTATTTCGACAGTCTTAACGAACATCAACCTCGATAAGAAGATAAATGCACATGATTTTTATCAATATTCGTGGGAATTTACTTGTTATTTATTTAGCTATGATGTAACGATACATTTACGCGTATTCAATTGTTGCTCATGACAATTAATATTCCCAATTAAAACGCCATTTAAGCTATACTCCTTTGGATTACTACTACTCTCAGATCCATCATCATTTATAGGTTATCGTTTTCGCCACTGATAGAAATATCGTTCAAGATATGCACTAAAAAAGAAATGTAATGAGCTGACTAAACCCGTCATTAAGAAATGCCAACTAATAATTGTCTCAAAAAACGGTTTATAAGGTTATTTAAAAAAAAAATTATTCCACGAAACTAACGGATTCTTGGAATAATTAAATATCTTACTGTTTCATCTCAATATTTCATTGTCCCCCTGTGAATGAACAATTTCGTTGAACCAAGTGATTTTTTTCTCTGTGTAGAAATACATGAGAGATTTCGCTTTTTTTTCCTAAAAAATCGTCGTAGCTCCGGAAACAATTGGCAATTGTTTTTGTCACAGCTAGTCGATAATCGACACGACTCTTGAAGTACTGAATTTCCAAAGCAATTCGTTCATACGTTGCAATCGCTTCGATTCCAAAGAACACGCAAACGCATGTGAAAATACAAATTTCAAGTAAAATGCAACATCCGGTATACTAAAGACACGACAATTTATAAAGAGAGATAAATTTGAGCTGAGTCACGTTTGATATACGATATGGATCGTCGCTACGATATCGAAAATTGTAGTGCTGATAAGGATTTTCCGCAAAAAGTCAATGTTCTTCTGAATTTTTTTTACTTCCCCGGATACGTACGATGACCCCGCAATAATCGATATGTTGTATGCAGATAAAAGTCAATATTTGTAATCGGATAAAATAAAAGCGGAACTTACTCTATAAAAGAGCCAACGAGAATAGGATAATCAAAAGACGAAGGAGCATCGATCGTTCGTAGTTGTGTAAAGTAGCATGCGAGAGCTATTAATATCGTCGGAATTCTCATTCACTTCGCGATGATATCTGATGTTTGCGTTATCCTAGCTCTAGCTTTTGTATTCGTGATCAACGGTACGTGGTCATCGAAAAACTACTCTCCAAAAATATTTGTTCTTCGCTCGTTTGAACGGGCATTGTGGAATCTTACGAAAAAAAAAGAAAACAGAATTTCCTCAAATGCGGTAAATTTATTGAAAGAACATGATTTTTTGCTACAGATTCGAACCAGAATGAGACCAGTGTCGGTGAAAGTGTTAAGAAGGAAAGCTATGAATTGTCGACACCCGAGGAGTGCGCGCGTCAGTGCATTAAGGGAGAGCCACCAAAGACATGTTACTATCACTTCACGGTTGAGCATTTCACGACTCTGACGGAAGCCTGCGCTTTATGCAGATCCAATACAACAACCAGATTGGAGGCGGACTGTCAATGCATAACGTCCGACGGTTACGAGATGTCGGCGCTTATAACGGCGAACAGAATGTATCCAGGGCCAGCCATAATGGTGTGCCTCAATGACTTTGTGGTCGTTGACGTGAACAATCGCATACCCGCGAGCGGGCTCACGATTCATTGGCACGGATTGTTCCAAAAGTCTTATCAACACTACGACGGTGTACCCTACGTAACGCAGTGTCCCATTAACGAAGGCTCAACATTCAGATACCAATTTAGAGTGGACAACCCAGGCACACATTTTTGGCATTCTCACGCAGGCTTCCAAAAAGTCAATGGACTCTCAGGACCACTCATCGTTCGTGAACCCAAAAATGACGAGCCCTACAACTATCTCTGGGATGTGGATGGACTTGACAATGTTATTATGTTCACCGACTTGCTTCATGATAGCGCCGAAGATCATTTCCCTGGAACCGTCTTCCGAAGAACAGGACAAATACCCGACAGTTTTCTCATCAATGGAATGGGCCAATGGACGGTCAGTTCTTTCTTTTTTTCTTCCTATTCATTTCGTCTTTTCCTACCAAAATTTCGCTCGATTATTTCGTATAATTTATCAACGAGGGATACGATTCTATGATAATAATGTTATTAAGCTTGCACGGAAAGTTCAACCCGTGCGGAAAATAGGCAGGGTATACCTAATACAATTCGGGGCCTTCAATGGATTATTTGTGGATTCCAAAGGCGGGTTTTTCGTAAAAGAGCGGGACCGGGCCCCTATTAGGGAATGGTAGGGTAGGTAGGTTGACTAAAATTATGGTTTAAGTACAGAGACAAAGTAAAGAGGTCTTTAAGAGGTGTAGTTGTAGATTCCCTAGTACGACTAGACTTTGCTATTATAGGGGCAAATCAGTGTAAATTGCTTGACTAAAGAATTTGTGGCATAATAATTATCGAGATCGATTAAATATAATAATTAAACTATGCGTTTAGTAGACGAGCCGTTATGCCTTGAACCAACTCGCATGCAGTGCGTTCATTGGAACAACGCGAGATCAAACGTGTCAAAATATGCGACTGAATTCTAAGCCTCAAATATATTGAAATAACACATTTCTTCATCAAATCCTCAAGTGAATTGAAACCTACTTCATGCTCTCCACTTTGTAAACTTTTTACTCTATTGTGATCAAATTTACATTGTAATGATTCACTTGTGAAATTGGAGAATGGCAATAAATGAATGATTACATATTCATGAGCACGATTTACTTAGAGATCGCCATACTCAGAAGTATTCAACTTTTTTTTGCAGACGAACTTGTAAATGCCGTCTCTTGCTGCAATGTAAATGGTTCACCCACACCCTTCATTTACGTACGTTTGCAACGAGTCTATTATCAATATGATTGCTCCATCTAACAATCTTTGACATTGCTGAGAACAAAATGAAATCGCTGTCCACTGCAAGACTGCATTGGAAATCCTAAGTTTTTAACACGAATGACTTTTACCTATTTGACTGAAAATATAATTTGAGGAGTTGAGCCTAACTCGTTCCGAATCGAGAAATCCTACCGAAAATTAATATACAAATGGAGCCTGTGCGGAAAATTGGCGGGGCATCCCTAATACAATTCGGGGCCTTCAATGGATTGTTTGTGAATTCCGTAATAGGGATTTCCGTAAAAGAGCTCCACCAGGCCCCTATTAAAGAATGGTAGGGTAGGTAGGTTGACTAAAACTATGGCCTAAGTACAGAGACCAAGTAAAGGTCTTTAAGGGGTGTAGTTGTAGATTCCCTAGTAGCGATTTCCCCATTACTACTAGACTTTGCTATTATAGGGGTAAATCAGTATAGATTGCTTAACCAAAGAATTTATGGCATAATAATTATAGAGATCGATTAAATATAATAATAAAACTATGCGTTTAGTAGACGAGCTGTGATGCCTTGAACCAACACGCATGCAGTGCGTTCATTGGAACAACGCGGGATTCAACGCATCAAAATATGCGACAGAATTCTAAGTATCAAATGTATTGAAATAACACATTTCTTTTTCACAGTGCACACACACGCACGTACGCATATGGCTGAAATAGTTTTTATGAGGCACCGTTGAGGCAATCTTAAAAGGCCTGCTTATTTTGCCTTCAACGGCCCTCAGTAGGAAAGTGTGACTCGCCACTGATGGCCCTAGCTTCTAGACTAGGGCCTTAATAAAGTTAGGGAAAATTAAGACGGGCCCGATCAAAGCCCGAACTCAATTTCCGCACGGGTGAGGTGCACTAAGGAAGGATTTTTCGAAAATCAACCTTTAAGGGGGTGAATAGAGTATAAAATTTTGTATGGAAAATTACATTCCTTGCGTGTGTCAACTTGAAACTTGGTATAAATAATCTTCAAGACAAATAATAAAACGCAGATTTTAGGATTTTTTAAAACATCACCTAATTAGGGATACAACGGGGTGTTGATGTTTGTATGGGAAAATCTAATTCCCTGCTTTGATCTCAATGAAATTCGGAAGATAAATTCCTTAAAGGGTGCACAGGTGCACTAAGAACGGATTTTTCGAAAATCGACCCCTGAAAGAATGAAATGGGGTGCAAAAGTTTGTACGGAAAATTGTATTCCTTGTGTGTATCAACTTGAAACTCGGTATAAACATTCTTCAAGACAAATAATACAATGCATGATTTGGGATTTACAAAACAACCCCTAATAAGGGGTGCACTGATAACGAAATTTCTATGTGCCAAATTCCACGGACGAAGCTGCGAGCGAAAGCTAATTGTTAAATATTCGGGTTTGTGGTACGAATACCTTAAGCCATGTCATTATAATATTTGCAGGATCCCGTCACTGGACAGACGACGAAAACTCCACTGGCCAAAGTCACAGTAAAATCAGGACATAGTTATCGATTTCGAATGATAAATGATTGTGGTTTTACGTGCGCAGTACAAATGACAATTGAAGGTCACAACATCACGGTTATCGCGACCGACGGTATAGCAATTGTGCCTGTATTCGCCACCAGTATCGCATCTTCATCCGGTAAACAAGATGTCCATTGATTTTCTAAATGAAGCATCGAAACATTCACTCGGATTTAAGAAAACCCCATATTGTTTTTTTTCCCAATCATCCAGCCGAGCGTTACGATTTTGTACTTAAGACGGACAAGCAGCCCGGCAATTATTGGATACAGCTTCGTGGCCTGGGTAGCTGTAGCAACATGCGGCAATTGGCGGTTCTCAGCTACGAATCAGCCCCCGAAAATTCCGATCTTACGAACCCACCCCACAATGTTAATCTCGATTCAGGAATTGTAAGTTACATTTCTTTTTACCCTGCGCACTGTAAAGTATCCAAATGGTATGTTATTTTCACAGATACTGAACGCGCTGAACGTTCGTTGCAACGATTCGGCGAGCGCAAAGCAATTTATCTGCCTCGACCAGTTGCAAAGTGCTGATGACGTGCCCGATGAGATTACGAAGGAAGAGCCCGACTTGCGATTGTACATGTCATTCGGCTTTTACACGTATACCATTGGCGAAGTTTTCCAACCTGGCACATACAATAGATACCTCTGTGAGTATTTTGATTATTTTTCGATCGTGCTCACTCGCGTCATTTGGAACACTCTTCGTGGATCCTTTCTTGTATTTGAGCTGTGAGCCTTGTCCAAAGTGTTCGTGAACTTATAGGGAAGCAAGTTGTACTTGAGGTATTGAAATAGCTCAAGATCAGTGAAGTAAAACGATAGCCCTCTCGACACGTATCAGGTACATTTAAATGAGCAGTAAATTGGCAATATCCATTTTTTATTTAGTAGATGTTTTGAGATTCTTTCAAGGTCATTTTGAAAAAATCCTTAGGGCAGGGAGGGGCATGTTGAGCAGTCGGGTAAGTATGGCAATCGAAAAATCTGGAAAACTAAGCAGTGCACGCTGGTGCATCAAATGGCGGAAAGAGAGGTATGGGAGAGGAGAACACATCACGCCATCGCCCGTTGCCATGCAGCGCACGAAACGTTTCATTATTTTTGCACCCAAACGTAAAAAAAAACGTGATTGGAAGATTTTCTTCTACTATCGTATGAGAAAAAACATTGCAGAGTTCATTGCAATTAATGTTAATGTTCCAAAAGCTAACTAATTAACAATCAACTGTTGGTTTATTACTGCATTGTTCTAAATCATGTTGCATACACGTCTGATTTTTTTATGCCATTCTTACTTTGCCCAACTTACCTCATAGTAATGCTCAACTTACCCCATTATTGAGGGCAGTTTAAGCAAATGTTGCCTTAGTCATTTGAGAGCGATTATCTGTGAAACAATAAGGATAACAGGAATTTTGTCTACAGACTTTTTTTCACAGATAAATTTCCTATTTACCATAGTAGGTTTCATTTTTATTCGGCAGACTGTTAAGGAATTACAGGGCGATTATTCCAAACTTGCTCAACATGCCCTTCTCTAACCTACTTTTGTTCGAATTATTTTTGTTCGGACATATTCGACACTATATCTTTTAACGGACACGGAGCTATTTTATCCATAGCGTTTTAGGCTACTTTTGTTACGATTTTATAAGCAAAACAATGATCACTGTTAAACGAAATATTTGCCTCAGTATCCACAGAAAGATTCTCTTTTGTGTTAATCAATTATTTGTGCGCCGTATTAATTTACATTTAAAACTGAAAAGCCGCAATTCGCAATATGTTTTGTAATGAAAAAGAAAATCATGTCTCATCACTTTAAGAGCAGAACTCATGTAATATTTTTTCTACATTCCATCTCATGACTAGGGCAGATACCCACCCCACGCGTTTCTTGGAGGGAAAATCAATCCATTGAGTAGTAAAGAGTAACATCGAATACATAAATCTCTTCGTTTTTTTATGAGGAAGAGAATTGTGTAACGCAAATTCGATTTTATTTGAATTTTTTTAGTGAAAAGCTCATTTAAATGCCGACATAGGCCAAAAATCAGCGAAAAACGCATTTTTTAGACAAAAAATTCAATTTTTTTGTTTAATTATCCGATCTTCAAACGCCGCACGGCGTTTTGAAGACGAAACATTAAGCTTATAAAAAAAATCAGATGTCATACATTTCATTCGAAAAGTATATTTATTTTGGGATATGAAAATCGAAAAAAAACGGAATTTGTAAATATGGAAAAAGTCAATGGAAACTCAACACCAAAGAATGTTTGCGGGGGTTTTTCGTATATTTTGCACTTCGTTTATTGAGAAAATAGTATATTATTAATATCGATGATAAAAATGAAAATATGCAGAATATAAAGAAATCGTACATTCAACTAATTTTACTGTCGCGCAAATGCAACGATGCACCGTTCTATACTCCTCGCAGGCGGCTCTTTGGTATCGTTGGCAAAAAATCTGAAACTTGCGATCCTTTGCTCTTGGACAGAATGCACTTGTTGCCGCTTCTTTGCCTGGCCTTTGTTGCTGTTGGTTTTTCATCTTGCAAGATACTTTATAAATGTCCTCCGATTTATATTTTCAAGATCAGCGCTGAAATTGTGGAGGATCCTCGCGTTATTTGTTTTTTCATATCAAATATCCAAACTTTGATTCCAGATAATGTGTGACCATTAGCATTTAAATTACGTAATAATACGTAAAATACCCTATTCTGAAAAATTAAAGGAACGGAAAAGTTCTTCAATTTTTAAAGTGTTTTTTGAAGCGCTGTATCTGTTTGAAAACTGTTCGTATCGACATGGAAAAAAAAGCATTTTGAAGCTTCAAGTTTCTAGTTTTGAGATCAGTCGGAATTATTTTTTTATGAGCTACGGTTACGTTTTTCGCGCAATCCTAAGAAATAGCGCGAGCCAAAAATATTTCAAATTTTTTTTTTTTTGTTCAACCGTGCACGAGCTCGGGAATTTTTTTTTCAGTTGATTCAATGCCTGAGTCAGTTAGCTTATTTATTTAGCTTCAATGTCGTTTTTTTGTTGGTCTCTCTACGTCCATTTTTTGCTGAGATATCCGACTTTGAATGAAAAAGGACCCTCTTTTCTTTGATCATCGATATCTCAGCAACCAATGATCGCACAGGGAATTAAAGGGCAGTTTTGAAAACTTGAATAAATTTCCTACAAGACCCTTTTATTGATTTTTGAGAAAACATTTTTTTTTCATCCTTAACATCAATTTGAAAAGAGTTAAAAAAATTACTTTTTATGGGTTTTCAGTAAATCTACCACTACTTTATAAATATTAATGGAAAAACTAATGTTGCCCGCTTTTTTCTAGCTAGATATTCCCCCAATAGCCCTGTGAATTTTCAAATTGATCCATCGAACCGTTTTTGTGAACCGATTGATCAAAGTTTTACAGAACAATTAAAGGAACAAGTTGATTGTTCCTCAACACCGTGTAATCATCATCAAAATGAAACGACCAATTTTCTCTCGACTTTTTTCGTAACTTTGTACTGGTTACTTGCTAAATTTGAGAAAAAAAAATCGAAAAAAAAAACAAATAATGATATTTTGTTTGAAAATTTGTAAAACATTTCCGGAAACAAAACTGACTTATAATAAATACGATTCAGCCTTTACGTACCGTAATTTCATTAATCTTTAATTGCATTAATTAAAAGTTGAACCCCAAGCTGTATTCACTACTCGATCTGAAAACATTTATGCGATTAATTCTCGATATTTTCTACGAAGGTTATTAGGGTTATAAAAAAACAGTTTCTTTCAAAACTCATATTTTTCCAGAAGAAAATATGAGTGATTATTGTTTCCTGAAACGTTTTACAAAAAAAAAAATTCAAAATGTTTTTGTTTATTTTTTGATTTTTTTTTCTCAAATTTAACAACTAGTGCGAAGTTGTGAAAAAAGGTCGAAAAGAATTGGTCTTTTCATTTTGATAATGATTACACGATGTTTAGGGACACTTGTTCCTTTAATGGTTTTGTAAAACTTTGATCAATCGACCCGGAAAAACGGTTCTATGGATCGACTTAAAAATTTACAGGGCTATTGGGGGTACATTAAGCTGAAAAAAACCTGGCAACATTGGTCTTGCCATCAACGTTTATAAAGTAGTGGTAGATTTACAGAAACCATAAAAAGTCATTGTCTTTCGTGCCTCTTCCTTCAGATCAACACGTAGTACTCCTACTTCATGCCAATAACTTTACACGATTTAAAGATTGCACCATCATTCATTTATTTTTTGTTTTGGTCGCCCTGGCACACTGGTATCGATTACGTCTGATTCTTCTTCTTTGTGCCGATAAGAACACACGTGGTATAATTTTTTTTTATTGATAATTGAATCGGATTATGAGTGGAAGAAAAAGAAAACGTGAATGATCTGATCTATCGGATACATCAGATGTCGAAGAAAACAAACTCACAAGTCGAATTGAACATTACGAAAGAAAATTACGAAGACATAAGAAAAAATCGAGGGAAACGAGGTCGAAATATGATAAGCGAGCAAAAGAAATTATTTCGTTGTCGGTCTCTATGTTCCAGATACACATATTGGAACAAACTTTATCCGCGAATACCCAGTCTACTAATGTGTCGGTCCAACTGACACATAGAGAAAGCCTCGGCTCTCCTGTAATTCTGTACGAGTACCAGAGCTTGCGAGACGTATGTGCCAGTCCAACTGGCACACAAGTTGACGTTATTACAGAACACATATGAATTGTAACCTACGAGGGTCCAACCCTCTCTGAAGGTTAACTGTTGAAAAATCAACCGTCCACGAGTACCAAAGCTCTCTAGATGTGTGTGCCGGTCCAACTGGCACACATGTTGACGCCATTGCAGTACACACACGATTTCTAACCTATGAGGGTCCAACCCTCTGAAGGTTAACTGTTGCGAAATCACCCGTCCACGAGTGCCAATGCTCTCTAGATGTGTGTACCGGTCCAACTGGCACGCATATTGACGCTATTGCAGTACACGCACGATTCTAACCTATGAGGGTCCAACCCTCTGAAGGTTGACTGTTGCGAAATCATCCGTCCACGAGTACCAAAGCTCTCTAGATGTGTGTGCCGGTCCAACTGGCACACATATTGACGTCATTGCAGTACACGCACGATTTCTAACCTAAAAGGGTCCAACTCTTTGATGGTTAATTGCTGAGAAATCATCCGTTTTTTCTGAAACTGAAAAGAGAGTATTTTCTTAATCAGGCGCCAGACACCCACGTGATCCTACATCGCATAAACACGCAAGAGAAAAATACCCCGACAACTCCGATGGGGAAAAGCACTTTCAGGAGGTCCTCGAAGAAGATATCGAAGCCCGGCAAAATTACGAAGTTTTTCCCCACGATCATCAAGTAATCGAAGACGGGAGGAGAACAAATAACAATCGCAGAAGAGATCGTAGAAACACCAAACGAACCTCTACCAACAAATACCGAGACCGCACATAAGCCGATGCTGTCCGCAGTGATTGAAGCGGCTAATTCCGATGAGACAGAATTAGATGTTGAAATCCTGGAAGTTATAGAAAAGCGACTGACTAAGAAGGAAACATTGAGCCGTCGCATACAGAAAGATCTGGCTGTGAGGCTCAATGAAATAATACAATCAGGCACCCCCAAAGAAGTGAAGGTCGAAATGATCAAAAAATATTCTCCACCCACAAGCTGATGAGAGCCCCATCATTGAATCCTGAAATCAGAGGTCCTCTACAAGAAAATATTCAAAGAGATTTTTCTTGTAGAGAACCAATTTCGGAACTCACCACGGAAATCATCAACAGTGACACTGAGGATAAATTTATATGGATAGAAGGCTTAAGTGATGCAGGCCGAATGTTATCGGACCTGCTACACGAAGAAACAGAAATTAAAAAGAGCCTTATTTTACAGAATGTAAATCCCCAGTTTTGGGGGATACATTACGGGACTGTACAGTCAACGTGCTTCTGTTTGAAGAAACACTGGAAGATTGTTTAAAGTAAGCAAAATTGTTACATAAATTAACCCAGGACTTGAAGAAAAGCTTTGCGTGAGGATGAATTATCGTTGTTCATATCGTTCAAGAAACCACACAAGAAAGTCAATAAACAGACACTTAAATCGTGTGAAGTTATTGGCATGAAGTACGAGTACTACGAGTTGATCTCTTCGGAAGAGGCGCTTCATACAATCATGATAAAACTTCACTTACAGGTAAGTTCGTTTAATCATGTCATTTTTTAATACCTTTTTGAAATTAGTGTTAAGGGTGAAAAAAAAATTCTAAAAAATCATTGAAAGAGCTTATAGGAAATTTATTTAAGTTTTCAAAAGTGCGGTTCAATTCCCTGTGCGATCATCGCTCAGTTAGATATCAATGATCAAAGACAGAAGGATCCTTCTTCATTCAAAGTCGGATATCTCAGCAAAAAATTGACGAAGAGAGACCAAAAAAAAAAGGAAATTGAAGCTAAATAAACAAGCTAACTGACCTATACATTGATTCAACTGAAAAAGAAATTCTCGAGCCCGTGGACCCTTGAAAAAAAAACAACAAAATTTGGAAAACTTTTGTCTCGCGCTATTTCTTATGATTGCGCGATAACCGTAGCTCACAAAAAATTTTAGCCAAAATATCTCAGAACTAGAGACTTGAAGCTTCTAAATGTTTTTTTTTTCATCTCGATACGACCTTTCTTGACACAGGTACAGCGCTTCAAAAAAAGCGCTAAAAAAGCGGAAAGAAATGTTCTGTGCCTTTAATTTTTCAAGGTAGTGTATGTGGATTCTGGTGAAAAATAAAGTAAAATTCATCTACCGCCACGCAACACCGACGGCAACTTTAGACTGGGGCCGCCCAGACGCTCTTGAAAACGGTTTTGCCAGATAACCAGCGAGCAACTGATGTCACTGTCGGCCTGCTCTCAGACCCAGGTAGTGAAACTGAATTGTGAACGCGATCCCCAGTCGACAATGTCGATTTATAGCTTAGGGGCGCAGTTTAAAAGTCGACTGGGGTGGCTTTCTACCTTGTACATGAGTTCTAGGGCTAGAAAAAAATATGACCTTAGAATCACCTCACAAACATCCAACAAATAAAGAAGCTATCTTGCCATTTTACTTATTGTTTGAATCTACTCTGTACGTGTCTCGAAATTTTTCGCTACTCTCCATTGTTCTTGAGATATTGCGACGTTTGTTTTCGAAGAGACTCAGGAGCTTACATCGCCGCCACCGTGAACAATATTTCGAACATGTTTCCGTCGTCTCCGTACCTCTCTCAACAAGAAGACATACCAAACGATGAAATCTGTTCGCGTCAACACGTACCTGCAAAATGTAAGAAGTCTGGTCCCTGCGAATGTCACCACGTAGAAAAAATTCCTCTCAATGCAGTTGTGGAAATAATCCTAGTCGATGAAGGTACAGAAGTCTTTGAAAAAGGGATTCATTCTAGCGATACGAATATGAAAACAAAAAACAATATATGTTTTCTTTTCCAATAAACAAAACTGCAGCTCAAATTCCGGGACTATCGCATCCATTTCATCTGCACGGTCACGCCTTTCACATAATAGGCGAGGCACGCGGTGTAGATCACAACATAACGAGAATCAGTGTTGGAAAAGTGATGGCACTTGACAGACGTGGAATGACGAAGAGAAATCCGAGGAAACACGTATCCAAGGATACGTACGCGGTGCCTAATAATGGATACTCGATCATTCGGTTTAAAGCCGTCAATCCTGGTAAACTAAAATTAATTATTTATCAAAATCTCTATTTAGAGGTGTCAGTGATATTTATCCTATTGAACGATTTATGTTGAAGAGAGACTTTGTTAGTTTAAGGTATTCCTTTCGCAAATCGGAATATCTAACAATTAATGGATTTTCGTCGAGAGTCACGTAAAAATACATCTTGGTGTACTGGTAAAATGTCGGTAAAGCCACGTTACCGAAGTTATAACCAAAAAATTACGACTTTCAAAATCGTCTAATTTATGCAGCCCTTTATGGAGACGACATGCTGGCCACACTTTTATCTTATAATTTGTATACTAAATAACTCTACACGCCTGATATAAACTGCTCTAAGCATGTAAAAAATCTGAGGATTCCGTAACGACGCTAAAAACATCGAATGTTCAAAGAAGATATTAATTATAAAACTTAGAAAAATGCGACTAGCAAAAGAATTTTCATAACCGAGGCTTTTCATAGAAAATGTAAAAGTGTCTGAATCTACAGAATTTATGCAAAATTTTTTAATCCAGTTCATGGTTGGGTATAATGATTGATTGTAACTTATTTTTATTAAGCGCCACTGTAATCCCCTAATAATTCAAAATGGCCCTGCCTATGCGCCAGCAAAATACGGCCCTCCGCGAAAAGAATACCTTAAGGGAAGATTACCGTCGAAAGGCATAACAAATGCATGAACACCGGGAATTTTCTTTTTTATATAAAATAAATACTTTTGGTATTTTATTGTTCTATCAATGTTGAGTAAATTCCAATTTTATTCATTAAAAAAATCCGACTCCAGCTCCCGTCAAATAAAGCCATGCACGGAGTGTTTTGGTCTGCGCGGGGCGCTCCACAGCTTTGCCAGTTCATCGTAAACAAAAACAGGTTAAAAACTATTAAACTAGACTGAATTTGGGAGGCCTTATCGTTTTTTTTTGTTTTCTGAAAAAGCCCTGGATAACAAAACGGCAGCCGTTTGAAAAAAAAAAACCCCCCAATGTTTTTGCCCGGTTTTTTTTGTTCAACGGACGAAAAAAATATTTCTAAATCAATTTTTGACAAAAATCGCTTCCTGATGGCCCCGAAAATTGGAGTTTTTCATGTGAATCGATTCATCCGTTGAAGCTGTAGAGCGCCCCGCACGCTGAAAAATGCTGTTTCCAGATAAACGCATTTAAAGTTTAACATTTAGGCTGTAAATTCGAAAATCCTTTATATATAAAAATATCCTTTTACCCACGTGTACTAAAAATCATAAAGTAAAGCTCATTAGTAATGTTCAAAACGTTATTCTTTATTTCAGGCTACTGGTTATTTCATTGCCACTTCGTGTTTCATCTTGAGGTTGGCATGAGTGTCGTTTTTCAAGTTGGCGAACGATCCGACATGCCACGTAATCCCAAGGGTTTTCCAACGTGTAAAGACTTCATGCCACCGATACATAAGGATTATTGATAATCAAAGAAATTATATAGAAGTGTTCCTATTTTGATTGTTCCATACATCAGAAAATAATTTATTGATTTGCTAAGAATATAATTTTTATCTATCCCTAAGCTCGTACGAAAACGATCAATCGTGAACGAAAAAAGCTCTTTACAATCTATAGTTAAAAAATTATGGACGAAAGAAGTGTTGTCATTTTTCTGTCAAGTTATAGAATAACTCAGCGCGAATTTTTGTCTCGTCTTGTCGGAGAAGCATATAAAAACAAGGCTGCAATTATTCGATAGTGTCTTTAATTCTGCCTTCAACCGAATTTTTATGGCATTCTAATTATGTGCATCATATGTGCGTCATAGCTTCACGGATATATGTCAACCAT
This sequence comes from Ophion ventricosus, assembly GCA_963932345.1. NCBI lineage: Eukaryota > Metazoa > Arthropoda > Insecta > Hymenoptera > Ichneumonidae > Ophion > Ophion ventricosus. The sequence goes on along the minus strand of OZ010712.1, from coordinate 10,969,218 downwards.
TATTGATATGTGAAAAAGTGGTACATAATAGTGAAAAATATGTTAAAATCTATTATTTATTTATATATGATTTGTCAAACTCACTAAAAATTGTAATAACTTATTCCCAAAATAATTCTGTTCCATGATCGCTTTCTCAGTTAGCCAATTTCTGACGATTGCTTCGGAATGTATGACACAAGTTTGATTTGATCGGCATTTGGGTACTTTGCGACTGAAAAAAAAATGTTAACAAATTCTCACAACTTAAATTTGTTCTAACCATTGGTTTCGTAAAATAAAAATCTCAAAAAGTTATGCACAAAGAATTTAAACAATCAATTGCTCGCCACATCATCAGAAAACAAAATGTTCTTTGATTTTTCTGCATATTTATTAATTTTTTCAGAATTTTGCCTCTTTTTAAATTTGTTTGTGGAAAATTCTGAAGAAGACGCATAAACAAACGTGATTCTTCACTATTTTTTTGTACAAAGGTTCCACATCACACTTAAGAATTTCCAAGTTGTTGAACGAACAGTTCCACAATTACGAGGTGTGTAAATTAAGTGATGGGACTGATTTTTTTCAATTTTTTTATTCGAATAGAATTACAATTCAATATTGTTCCCCTCAAAATAACTTCCTTAGGAAGCCACACAGCGCTGGAGACGGTTCTTCCAATCCTCACAACGGTGCTGAAACTGGAATAGCCTTCAGCAGGTCGGTTACAGCCATTTGAATGTTTTCGAGTATCCCAAAAAGACATCCCTTGAGGTGATTTTTCAATCTCGGGAAGAGGAAAAAGTCACAAGGACTCAAGTCAAGCTAATAAGGCCGCTCAGGAACCACAGGAATGTTTTTACCGGCCAAAAACTCGTTCAATGAAATTGCTGTGTGACAAGGCGCATTGTCGTGATGCAGCAGCCAGTTGTTCTTGATGTTTGTTTTCACACGCATGACCCTTTTTCGAAGTTTGGGCACTTGACAAAACACTGTCTCCGTAGGCCTGCTGAAGTTTTGCAAAAGATTCTGTTACACTGTGCCCGAGTCTGAAGCAAAACCTCATGGCACAGCGTTGCTCGAAATTGATGTCACTGATTTTTAGAACACACTAGAAAAAAATATACAAATATTACACATAGTGCAACTATTTCATGGCATTGAAATTATAATCAGACTTTTCGGGTGATAAAAAAAAGTACATGCAAATAGAATGAGTTGATCTCTCTCTCACTCTCTCACTCTCTAATTCTCTATCTCTCTATCTCTCTCACTCTCTAACTCTTTCACTGTCTCACTCTCTCACACTCTCACTCTCTCACTCTCGCACTCTCTCACTCTCGCACTCTCTCACTCTCTTACTCTCTTACTCTCTCGCTCTCTCACTCTCTCACTCTCTCACTCTCTCACTCTCTCACTCTCTCACTCTCTCACTCTCGCGGTTTCTCACAAACATTCTCACTCTCTCACTATCAATCCATCCATCCATCAAACCCAAACGAACAAATAAACCTAAACGAACCCAAACAAACCCAACCTTAAACCCAAACAACCCCAAACTTAAACCCAAACAAACCCACACAAACCCAAACAACCCCAAACAAACAAACAAACCCAACCCCAAACAAACTCAAACAAATTCAAACGTAAACCCAAAAAACCCAATCCAAACCCACCAACATTGTAATGTACACACCAAAATTGAAACTTACAACTTGTAACCATAAATGACTGTACATGTAACGCAGTATTTTTCAACAAATCACAGGCATTTAGCGTGTCGCCCCCCCCCCCCCCCTGCTACAACACAGCGGCAGTGGAGTGGGGGTAGCGTTAGTTTCGTGTCACATCTCGCTAAATCAGACCCCCTATATACAGCTTTGAAAGCATTTTCAATGCTAAAACTGTTTCACAAAAACAATCGATACGGACAACCAAATGACTCTAGCGAGTTCAAACTCGAACTGAAGACGCATCACATGTTCACTAGTCGAGTTGGAGTAGCCGAAATTTGGACCGACTTCTATTCAAAGACACAAGAGCAGCGCCAATTGTTTTGTAGGTTTTTTGGACCTACAGGAACATGGCCTCAAGTTTTCGTAAAAATCCTAGTTGTTTTTTTAGCAATCCTAGTTGTTTTTTTCCCGCCCCGCAGCTATCCTCAAGGGGCTTAGTTAACAAATTCAATCACTTTCTTAAAAATGGTCATCGAGAGTTGTTTTTTTTTAAATTCTGCGTATTTTTTTCTCGCGAATACGACAATGTCCTTGAAAATCAATTTTTTTTCCAATAGCTACCCCAATAATTATTGTGTTTCCTCAATTTAAATATGGCCTTGCCTATAAATAATTTTTCGATAAATGGGGAAGCGTACGATAATTAAATTGCATTTTATACAGAGGAACATCCTTTCGGATCCTCTGTCCATTGCCCGATAATTTGAAGCGTTGCAAGTTATTACTCGTGCATCATCTTTGTTTCGTTCGCCTACAATGATCGAACTTAGAAAGAAAGAAATTTTAAATGTTTCAATGTATCTTCGTTTGCGTAGGGCAGGGAGGGGCATGTTGAGCAAGTTTGGAATTATCGCCCTGTAATTCCTTGAAAGTCTGCCGTATAAAAATGAAACCTACTTTGGTCAATAGAAAATTGATCTGGGAAAAAAAGTCTGTAGACGAAATTCATGCTATCCTTATTATTTCACAGATAATCGCTCTCAAATGACTAAGGCCATATTTGCTCAACTTGCCCCGATAGTGGGGTATTCGAGCACGAGTTGGGCAAAGTAAGAATGGCATAAAAAAATCCAGACATATGCAACATGATTTGGAACAATGCAGTAATAAGCCAACAGTTGCTTCTTAATTAGTTACGTTTTGAAACATTAGCATTAATTGCAATGAAATATGAAATATTTTTTCTCATAAAACGGTAGAAGAAAATCTTTCATTCACGTTTTATTTACTTTTGGGTGGCAAAATAATGAAACGTCCCGTGTTACCGTTTCGTGCGCCGGATGGCAACGGGCGATGGCGTGATGTGTTCCCTTCCCCCATACCTCTCTTTCCGCCATTTGATGCACCCGCGTGTGGTGCTTAGTTTTCCAGATATTTCGATTGCCCAACTTACCTAACGGCTCAACACGCCCCTCCCTAGACTATTATTATATATGCTTCAAACTGCGACAAGGACGAGCGGGGGGGGGCGTAATTTATATTTGGGGCTTTCGAAATAAATTTTGCATTGTCTTTGCCCGGGTCTGTGTATATTAATGGGCGTGCATCTGTTCGGTCGCTTAAAAAAATAATGCGTCAGAAAAAGCGATATACGTATATGACAATGACGCAGGACGTTGTCCTTACACGGCCAATCTAAATATTCGTCAGTCACTCAGTCGATATTGCAGTTGATACAAATGAATAGTAACTAATAAATCATGTAATTTGACCAATTAAATTATTAAGCGTAAAAAAAGCATTTGCTTGAAATCTGGCAAAGCATATAGAATCTCTCATTAACATACACACTTATCTGGGCCATGCCAAGAGATACATTGTTAAATACAGGAAGTTGTTTCAGAATACGTAAATATACGCCCGTTTCGCTGTGATCATTCAACAAGGCGTTCATTCTCGTCAAATGGTTAATCACTTCAGTAAAACGATATTACGATAACATACAATAAAACTGTACATGCGCATACTTCCATGTCAATGAATATTTGTAACAATAAACTCTCGAGCGCAAGCTAAGTCCCGCGCTTTGTACAATGCCTTGACCGAAGAAACAACAAGAATTGTTGGTATTTTGACAAAATTGATCCTCTTTGCGTGTTTACGGGGGATTGTTTACAAAGCTCTCACGTAGCATAAATGTCCAATTAACGCTGATAAGTTACAGTTTTCCGGTTATCTTTAAGACATTATCGTAAGTTAACTATTCAACATCTTTCAAACGACGTCCCGTTTGATGTTGTCGTGAAGTTATCTTCTTTATGATATGTTTTGACGATGAAAACGACTATCTGTAAGGTGTCACAAACTGTTATTCAATTGATGACTATTTTCAGGTATCAAAAAGTTATCTGTCTGCTGTTATCTATTGTATCTAATTATACATTGTCCGAAGGATATCCTAAAGACTAATCACATAAGATGTATTTTTCATATCTTTCGGACATCGGTAATATGCTGTCTTTTTACGTATTTGGAATTAGCGGGAGATAGTGAAAAGGCATACAAATGTTGTTCGAAAGATGACACTTAACGGATTATTGTTATACCTATTCTCACCGGTTCGCGTACCTAGTGCACCATTATTCCGTTCACCGACGAGCAAATTGTGAACAAATCTATTTTCTATATATTATTATATACAGGGTGCCCCTCTTATCTCGGCCACCCGAAATAACTCGGTGATTATCGACGTCACAAAAAAATGTTCCAGACAAAAATTGTACGGTGTGAAGGGGGCCAACAAATGCGACCATTTTTTTTTATTTCGGTGGAGGCGCTGACGCACAGTGAAGGTCACCTCCACTTTTTTAAATGGAATGGTACATTTTTTTTAACCATCTGGTGGAGCACCTCAAGCCGCATAAAAAACATTAGGGGGTCGCAGTCATTCATGGTCATTGAAAACGAGATATAGAAACAGACGAGCAACGAGAAGCAAGATTGGAAACGGTTCGAGTTTCCGGTGCGACTCGCATTTGCAATGAGCATCAACAAACTACAGGGACAATCGCTAAAAATGTGTGGACTAAATTTGGAAAATCCATGCTTTTCACACGGACAGCTGTATGTGGCCTGCTCACGCGTCGGAAAAGCTTCTGATTTATTCGTGTACGCACCCAACGGAAAAACAAAAAATATTGTCTATCCAATAGCACTTCAATAAACAGAATTATTATAAAGCACACACACTTTTTTTCTTTGAGTGGCGTTGCAACGCATGCCGGGTACAGCAAAGAAAAGGTGTTCAACCATATACACGTGAGTCTATATGCCTCTAAAATATTTTCCTATTTACCTCTGTGAGTAGATATATGTATACTTAATGTACGTTTTTTGTATTCTGAAAGCGTACGTTTGCGTTTTAGGGTATACGGAGAATTCTTTAAGGCCCTATACACACTTGTGATGATCGGAAAAATGGAAAATTTGTTGATTGCATATTCTTTAAGTACAATATCTCAAGAATATTCTCACCAAATTTCATAAAGATCGGATTTCAACCGCACGACTGTCAGCTCGGACGAGCAGCAGCTCGTCCGAGTGGCGGCAGAATGTATTGGGCATCTTCAAAAGCGAATGGGCAGACGCTTGCGCGAATGCAAAAAACAAAATAAAGGTCTCGGAGGAAAGGGAAAGTCTACGGTTTGGCAACTCGCAGAAATACTGAATCTGCTGAAAAAATGGAAAATGAAATTTGGGCTACATACTTTCATTATATAATAGTTCGACGGATAAAAATCCACAACACGAAAAATGCCCGCCCGGAGCCGGTTACGCAGCGCTGCTCAAAGATAAGAAGGCTGAAATAACATCCTTCAAACACACTTACAATGCTCTTCCTGCCGATGTTTTGAAAGCTATTAAGCCAATTTACGAAGATTTGTCGAAGAAAGAATTCTTAGAAAGATGCGTTGGTGGATTTACACAAAGTAATAACGAAAGTTTTAATCAACTCATTTGGAAAATTACACCAAAGCATCTTCCCGGCGGAGTAGTGCCAGTTGGAATCGTAGCATATGCACCTGTTTGTTTATTTAATGAAGGCAACATCCCTATACTGAAGATTTTAGAAACACTCGAAGTGCCTTGTGACCGAAACGCCCACACCTATATCAGTCAAGAGGACGAGTCGCGTGTTACGCTTGCCGAGCCGCAAGCGCAAGCAGCCACATTCAAAATATTTTTGAATAAAAAAAATCGTAAAGTACATGAAAATATGTACTAATCGATGTTGTTCACAGTTTTTCAATAAACCTTTATTGCCCCGTTGAAAAAAAGTCAAGGAAATCACGTCCCTTCGCCCGCTACAAGTGTATATAAGGCCTTAAAGCAGGTGCGGTTTTCTTAGAGGAGACGCGAAAATTTGAGTAAGTACTCTAGACTTTTTTATACTTTTTATTCTAATGTAATTATAAAATTGTATGTTCCAGCGACGAAAGATCCAAGAAGTTGACGGAAAAAATGTCCAGAAAGCGATAAAATATTCATTGGAGTCAATCGTCACTGACGAATTGACTCAGCAAGTTTCAATATTTTATAAAGTCATTCGCTGTAAAGACATCATCACACGTTTAATAAAATCCTATTCATAATATTTGTTCAATTTCTTCTTCAGAGATCGTACGAAGCTCGTTTCGTGACGCAAAAGTCAAAGACGTTGAAAATCGCATCGCGGACTGCCTTCGCCGTGGGGGCGACCGGCTAAAGGCTGGGAAACTCGCGACCGATAAAATGTGTCCTCGTACACTGAGAGAAAAGTGTATAGTATTTACAAAAAACGCGCATGGTAAAGAGAGTATAGTCGAATTCCCTATAGTTTATTGTCACTGCAATCATAATATGGTTAACACAACTGTAAGCGAAAAGTATACGTAAACATGCGACTTTGGTGGCGTGTTTGACTATCTGGTATCTCCGAAATTAGTATACACTATTGTTAAAGGCTTTACAATATCGATATGGTTAATTCAGCTATATCACAAAATCGGCGCACAAATACTAATGCTGCACTGAGAGCAAAGTACATGGTATTTATGAAAGACGCCCACGACAAAAGAGGGGACAGTAAAATCCCGTATAGTTTATTGGCACCGTAATCATAATATGGTTAACACAACTATAAGCGAAAAGTATACCTAAAAATGCAACTTTGGTGGCGTGCTTGACTATCTATTATCCCCGAAATAACTACTAACTATTGTAAAAATATTAACTGAATTAAATATATCGATATTGTAAAGCCTTTCACAGTAGTTAATAGTTATTTCGGGGATACTAGATAATCAAACACACTACCAAAACGGCATGATTAGATAGACGCTTATAGTTGTGTTAACCATATTATGATTGCGGTGTCAATAAACTATAGGGAATTTAACTATGCCCACTTTTACCATGGGGGTTTTTTTAGAAAATACTATGGACATTTTTTTCAGTGAAAGTTTGTACTATTTATATGGTTAACATTAACACTTGTTGAGTATAAATTTTTACAAGATCTTACGAAAAGTTACTATACGAACACAATTATGGTAATCTTATAGTGAAGACGTAAATCATTTGTGGAACGTGTCAATAAAGTAGAGACAGCGGTAGCACGCTGTGATCGATATAGATATATTAGCGCATTAATTTATCAGTTTTTAAAATTCGATATTTCGAAAACTATTGCGTTGCGCCAAAAATCCATTTGAGCAGTGACATATATTATCAAAAAGACGATCTGTGCAAAATTCTACCTATATCAGAGGTAACAGCTATTCGGAATTGCAGCTGGAATTACTTTTATCTCTTATGCCAAATCTACGATCAAAATAACATAAGTACCGAGTAGCATAGTGGCAGCGTGCGTAGTATAGATAGGTAGGTCGTAGGTTCGAATCCATGTTCAGACGAAATATTTTCTCCGATAGGAATCATTTCAGGAGGTCAGGGAATGACAAATTATGATAAACAATCATACAGGTAGTACTCTCAATTGAGAATTTTTGAATTTATGAATATTTTCTACATTTAGTAGACATACCATTCAATATGGTAAAAATTACTATTTTTTGATAGTGTAAGGTAATATCCATTTTATGAAAACCTACTATATTATATAACATTAAACAATCTGCTGCATTGAACAATATGCTTGTAAGATTGTTGGTTGCGGTTAACATATGGGCATAGTTAACACAACTGCTAAAATATCATAAGCAGTACTATATTTTAGGCCGTAACCATGACTATAAAATATTATTGTCCCGTCAGGGAAATATAAAATATGGTTAAAATATGGTTGAAGTTACCATACATTTCTCTCATTGTAACGACAATAAAAATTCATCAATGTATTTTTAAGTAATATTAAATTATATTTCACTTTGAATTAACGAGCTAATATTTAATTTACAACCCACTTTAAAACCGACATAACACTAGCTTATCTATCTCTTTATCAAAATCAACTTATTAATAGTTTAGAATATTTAATAGAGCCCAATATTACCTATTTGTGGTCATAACATGGTAAACATTACTAATAAAAGTTTCTATTTGAACACATATTTGCGTATCTATTAATACGCATTCAAACATAAAGTGTTATTAACGATGTTTATCATGTACTAACCAAAAATAGGTAATGTTAGGGTATATTAAATATCCTAGACTATTAAAAACTTGATTTTGATAAAGAAATGTATAGAAATATATATATATATATATATCGCCAATAAATAGATATCCATTCGGTAGCACTTTTAAATGCCTGTGGCATCGTGGCATTCTTATGCCTTTAAGAGGATATCCTTCGGATATATCGATTTGATAACTTTACGCTAACGTACCGACGCTCGACAAAAATTAACCTCTGGTTGTAAATTTGTCAACCGTTAATCGTTGCCGTATAGTTAACTATTTGGATACAAATAAGTTATCCGCGAAGCGGTCATTAAGTGATACTATTTGTAATTCAAAACAGCATCTTTTTGGACAACCAAAAAGTTATCTATATCCGTTTCGGGATATCTTTCGGATACCATAGAGATAACATTTTGCTACCTGGGCTGCAATCAAGCTCACAAATTCAAGACGAACTGCTTCATTGAGCCCAAACAAATAAAAAAATGTTTACGTGTTTGTAATATTTGCGAAGTCTCATAAATTGTTAGTGTTTTTTACGCAGTTTCGTACTTAAAGCTAATATTTGGAAATTGGGAATGGCGAATTGAGTAAAGTGACGAAAAATACTCATAACTCCTTAATTCGCGAATGAGTTAAGAAAACACTGAAGATGATCAATTCTGAATAAATCCTAAATCCTGAGAATTTAGAACTTCACGGGTTAAGTATGTTATTGACAATGCAAACCATTTTTATAAAGATCCAAAAAAGACATCACTGAATGCTGTTGAAGTTTGCAACGTTGGAATGCAACGAAAATTCTTTTTTATATATTTACAATCATACAAGATATTTTTTAGCTGATTTCGATTCCAAGCCTCTGAATGAACATCTTTTAAAATGGTTGAAGAATTTTTATAATTGAAATCTGTAAAAGGAAGCTTGAGCAATGAAAAAAAAAGATCGTTGCTTTCCAACGATGCAAATTTTACCATCATATCACCGATGGGCTAGTCTAATTCCCAAAGTACACGAAACGTCACGCATAGAGAACTGCTGGAAAAAAAAACAATAAAAATATGTGTGCGCGTATTCATTCTGAAAAGGTTCATGAATTTGGTCGTATAGTTTAGCTTTGGAAGCAATTCATATTTATGGAAGATTGTGATTTTTATCCAAATGCAATGTTTGCTTGTTTTACTAGTTTTAACCTTGAGATTATTGAGGTTAGCGTACTATTCAATTGATGTGCAACTGATTTGGCAGTCTCACTCGGATGATTGGAAAAGGTGACATCATGTTTTACAGATAGACGATCATACATAAAAGTTTATTATATCTATAGATCGTATAAGGTACTATCAACTCTTCTATTTCTTTTGAAGCTGAATCAATCGACGAGAACGTATAAAACGTGCAAGATAGAAAATGAAAGTATTACAAAGTAAACCGCCACGAGTTACTTTTTATGTTCTAAGAAAGTTGCAATCAAATATTGACAAACTATATAGATACTATTATTGTTTATGCTGGACCGGTATTATTTCTTACATGATTTTTTAAATTTCATTTAATAATCCGCAATCGTACTACAATACACTGTAATGATACAGACGCGGTGAATGGGGCGGGAGGGGGGGGGGGGCTTTACGTGTTATTTTATATTTTATTAAGGAGGCTTCAAATAGCATGCAACGAAATTATTCATGCAGTCTTCTTGAAACGTTACACAACCTTGGCGTTCGGAAAAATAGGCATAAAAACAATTTTTTTTTCTGGCGTGACTATTAATTAAATGAAATAATTTTTATTTTTCACAAATACATTATAGTTTTGTGAACAAATTAAATTAAAAAACGGATAACATTTTTTTTAAGGCGTAGCTATAGATCGTCTAGTAGGACCTTCTTAAAATCCTTGCCGATGGTGGAATTTTTTTCTCTGTCAAGCATCGTCTGAAAAATAAATAATAAAAACTCTTGTAATAGAAAGTAATACCTGAAGTGTCGCATAGTGAAAAAATAGAAAAAAATATGTCACTGAAAGTTTTGTTCATCGCTAGCCTTTTTCCCATCTTTCTGGCAGCATGTTAATTCCACGTAGGAAAAACAACACGTTTTTTCAGGCTACCCAAGGGTCAAGCCATTTTTTGGTATGTTCATGAAAATGGAAGTGCTGCTCAACCAGGTCATGTGCGATCGATCGGAACAAGTGATAATCGGAAGGGGCAACGTCTGGTGAATACGGCGGATGGGGTAGGACTCCCGATTTAAGCATTTCCAAGTAGGATTTCACAGGTTTTGCAACACGTGGCCGAGCGTTGTCATGCCACAAAATCACTTTGTCGTGTGTCTGCTCGTATAGCGGCCTTTTTTCCTTCAATGCTCGGCACAAACGCAAAAAACAAGGCTTACACCACGATTTTCTACGCTTAGGGTTATCGTACTGTGTCCATTTTTCATTGCCAGTGACAATATGATGCGAAAAACCTTTTCTTTTCTGCCGTTGAAGCAGCTGTTCACACGTGCAAAGACGCTGTTCGACGTCCCTCGGCTTCAACTCATACGGCACTCAATGTCCTTGGTTTCGAATCATTCCTAATCCTTTTAAACGCTTCGAAACTGTTGTATGATCAACTCCTAATGATTCTGCAAGTTCAGCTAGCGTCTGACATGAGCCTTCATGAAGTAATGCCACCAATTCATCGCTTTCAAACTGTTTCGGTGCGCCAGGATGTTCTTTATTTTCAACGTCAAAATCATTATTTTTAAAGCATCTAAACCAATATCTGCATGTTGTTTCCGACAGCGCATTGCCGTCATAAGTCTCAACAAGAATTCTGTGTGCTTCAGCTGCAGATTTTTTTTTAAATAAAGTAGTGCAGTGAAATTTCCCGCAAATACTGTTTTTTTGGCACGAAATTTTGCTGATTAACATTATGAAAAACAAAGTTGTTTAGACTTCGGCGAATTGACATACACTGAATTTCAAGCTTGCTTACAATACTTCTTTATAGATGCATTACAGTCTTAAGCTGCACGCACGCAGCTCTGATAACGCCATATGTTGGAAAAGAGCGAGAACTTATTCAACGTCCCAATATTTGTGAAAAACAAAAACTATTTTATATATTTAATAATCGCGTCGAATTGTTTTTTCGATACATGTTTTTCCGAGCGCCAAACTGCTGTAACGCCTTAAGGAGTTTTCGTGAAGCCAACTCATGTCAGTTATACCTTGGTTGTATATATCATCTGAATTTGCATCGACAAATTGCATCGCAGCCGAAAGAATTTTTATCCTAAGTTTTAATAAAATTCTAAACTCCAGAATTTTTTCAGATTTCTCAAATCAACAGTTGAAGAATTTAAGAGGGAGCGGGGGTACATTGCACATCCCTTTGCAGCTTGATATTTCGCAAATGGGGGTAAAAATGTAAAATAGTAAACGAAACTTTAATTTCATTTTGAAACATCTGCCCAATGACCTTGGTGTCTATGAGGTGCGTAAAAGAAACGCCCCCATTTTACCTATAAAGACAAACCTTAAATTTTTTTATTCAAGATTTTGTTGCATATTAATGGAGATCCCTATCTGAAAGACCTATTTGCAAAATTTCATACATATAAATAAAAAAACTGGAAACGGCGAGGCAGTGGCAGGCGGACAAGCGGACTGGTGGAGATAGGGTAGTTCAAAGAGTCCTTGTTTCACTACGGAAGTCTAAACAGATAATTTCCTTACGTTCAAGAGGCCACCTCATTTTTGGTATTATGAAGAGGTATAAGAAGCGTAGTTTATGTTTAAATTATTGAAGTTGTTCGGGTTTATTTGGGTTTCCAGGTGACAATCTCAGCCATCTCCTCCAAATTTACTCTGCGTAATAATTCCAGTCATAAAATATGTAGGAAAGTAAAATGTAAATAGAAACGATATTATGCGGCCAACGTATTCACAAAATTAGGTGCAAGGAATGTATATTGATTACACGGAAACAAGTCTGCGGATAGCGAATGTACACGGAATTGCAATTGTAGGAAATAACAGATTCGTGCACGTTGCGTTACCGCATTACCGCAATCGTGCTGTGTGTTTGTTCGGAAAAGGGGCGTACGGCTATGTTAAATATGGCATGTGTTTTCTGTCATAATAAGCTCGTGAATACGAAAGATAAATTAATTTTGTGAATTTTTCGATTTTTATAATTTGGCACTGTTCTCGACTCGAACCTTACCGGGAAATCCCGCATTTTCTGACCAACATTTATCGCAGTAGTGGGTAAAATAGTTTATCGGCGCGATGAGTTGCAGCGAAAAAAAAGACGTCTCTCCCTATTTGGCGGATGCGTAGATGACGTGATGTATTTGACGATGAAATTCGCTTAATGACATTGAGGTGACGCTTGATGACAAAAAGTGATGACATTCTGTTCAATGACTTTCTGCCATCTCTTTATGACCTTTATTATCCCTCATTCATAGAAGTCCTGAGATCTTTGGTCAAAGAACTCATCCAATTGGTTTTTGAGGATGTCCAGAGTACTGAAGGTTTTATTATTCAAACTGTTTTGTAGCGCCAGGAAAAGTGATAGTCTGAAGGTGGAAGGCCCAGAGGTGGGTACACCAAAACATCCCACCCAAGCTGCCATTACTTTTGTCGAGTCATCAGAGAAACGTGTGGTCTAGCGTTGTCCTGTCGCAATACTACGCTCTTTCTCTTCGCTAATTCGGACCGCTTCTGATCGATAGCTCGCTTTAATTTGGCCAGTTGTGAGCAGTACTTGGTCGAATAAATCGTTTTGTTGGGTGAAAAGTAGCTCATAATATAGACGATTCCTTTCCAATCCCACCATATACATATACCTTCTTTGGATGTAATCTAGCCTTTGCGACCATCTGAGCAACCTCTCCGAGTTTCGACCATAATCTTTTTCGACTGACATTGTTGTAAGCCGTATCCAGACTGACCGAGGCATATACCGAGGCAGGGTCGCGCTATAGTGCCTTGTCCAATGTGGACGTGCCTCGGTACTTGCCTCGGCTGGTCTGGACACGGCTGTTGACAATTCACTTTTCATCGCCAGTAATCATTCGCATTAAAAATGGTTCGTGTTGATGGCGTTTGAGCAGAAAATCGCAAGTTGGAACTCTGTCCATTAAATTGTTTTCGCTCAGTCCGTGCGGCACCGTCCGAACTTGTTTACGGTCCCAAGCTTCCGTAAATGTCTTAAAACAGTTTATTGGTCATTTTTGAAGTTATGTCCGATCTCTGTAGTCGTCAAATGCTGGTCGAAGTCAATTAAAGCCTTAATTTTATTGACATCAGTAGTGACTGGCTGACCGGAACGAGGAGCTTTTTGGAAATTAAAATCTCCACAAGGAAATTCGCAAACTACTTCCGACACACACTTTCGCTTACGGCATTCTCTTTGCACACGGTGCGTATCTTTTTGTGAGTTTGCAACGCGTTTTTTGCCTTTTCGGAAATAAAAAAACCAACTGCACGGAAAATACACGTTTTTTTCTTCCATGTTCGAAATATAATTAAACTTCCTATACGTCACGGATCTTGATTAAGGGGCCAGTCCACTTTGGAGCCACGAAAAAAGGCTATTTTCGCGATTTTTTTTTCTGAGGATTTTATAAAAGATATGAATATAAAAGTTGTTGGGCTTGATAAATAAAATCTTAAAATACATTTTAAAAAATTGAATTCATTTTTATTCATTTTTAAGTACAAAAACTATAGTTTAACGTAACACCTCAAAAATAGGTGGGCTAGGTAGCTCCATTAGATTCAGTATGACACCAGCTACAAAATGACCCTCGGATATAAGTTTTAGACATACGATGGAGCTAGATTTTGAAAAAGTTGTTTCGAGAAAAACGCGTTTGAAGTTTATACTATGAAAAACTCTAAACTCAATCGGCAATTCCTGCACCGTACAAAATCCCTTCTGATTGCTCATCATCGTCGATTTCTTCAAGTCTTGCTTGCTTTCGTTTGGTTCTGGTCTCTTTTGAACACTCAGAACTGCGGCGGTTTGCAGAGCGAACACGCTCGTCATCGCGATTGTCGGCGAATCCGATGGCGATCGGGCCGAGTTTGACGCCCATTATTTCCATTATTTTAAGCACTGGACGAAATCCTTCATTAAAGACACACGCGGAAACTTTGCAGGCAATGTCTACGATTTTTTTGCCGTTGAACATGTGTTTAGGTGCCATATTCCATACGCAGTTGTTAAAACTTTCATTATTGTTTTGCGTATGGCCACCTAAGCACCTTTCGAGCAGTTCTGTTTTGGTGAGATCCTCGTAAATAGGTTTTAAAACTTCCTGTATTTCCTCAGAAAGAGCAGGAGGATGTTTGTGGCCGATGGGTCGGCCGAGCGCGCTATACGCTCAGGTAGACGAAATGAGGTCCTGACGTTCAGGTAAAAAAAAATACTTAGAGAGCTCGGATTTTCATAAAATTTTGACACAATATTTCTGAATGTATGTACTTTTGAAAACTGTACAAAAAATCGATTTTTTGAAATTTTCAAAGTGGACTGGCCCTTAATACTTTCTAAAAATATCGGCACAAGTTTCAACTGCCACTTAATATATGACACATCGTATGGTTGACGCATGTACGAGAGGTGAAACAACTGTGGACGACATCTGTCAAAATTTCGCTACGGAATTATGCATAGACCCAATATATAGGGTGGACCATTTAATGTGATCACCCCAAATATCTACGTTGCCTTTAGAGTGACGACAAGAATGTCAGGAGGTAATTAGATTGATTTCGAAGGGCTGATACGGTGGTGAAAAATTCTTTTTTGTCAAAGTCATAGTTTTCGTGTTCTCAAGGTCATCAATGGTTTTTCAAATGGGAACATGTTTTTTTTTTATATTAAGACGTTGTAGCTGATATTCAGACGAATCCAACGACCTGGAACATGTTTTTTTTTTAAATTAAGATGTCCCATGTAGAAATTGACCATCGGCCCAGCGCTGGCTCAGTGTTGAACTTGATTAGCCGAGGCTCGGCAAAAATGCTTGGCCCACGCACGGAAATGTGACGCGCGGCTGACGCTCGGCAGCCGATGCTTGGCTACGATGCCAGGACTATGACTGGCTCAGTGTCGAACTTGATTGGCCGAGGCTCGGCAAAAATGCTTGGTCCAGGCATGGAAATGTGACGCGCGCCTGGCGCTCGGCAGCCATATATTGGCTACAATGCCTGGATCACAAGAATGACAATTATATTTATAGTTTGATAGAGTGAGAGAGTGCGAGAGTGGGAGAGTGGGAGAGTGAGAATGAGTGAGGAAGAGAGAGAAGAGAGAGAGAGAGAGAGAGAGAGAGAGAGAGAGAGAGAGAGAGAGAGAGAGAGAGAGAGAGAGAGAGAGAGAGAGAGAGAGAAGGCGGGTGACAGGGTGGATGGATGGATGAGAATGTGAAAACGTGAAAATGTGAAAATGTCAAAATGTGAAAATGCGAAAATGTGAAAACGCGAAAATGTGAAAATGCGAACATGTGAAAATGTGAAAAGCGCGAAAAAGTGAAAAATGTGAAAATGCGAACATGTGAGAATGTGAAAAATGCGAAAATGTGACAATGAGAAAATGTGAAAACGCGAAAATTTGATGGATAGATGAAGAGTGAGAGAGTGAGAGAGCGACCATGTCATAATGTGAGAGAAAGCAACTCATATTATTTGCATGTACCTTTTTCTTCATCACCCAAAAAGTCTGATAACATTTTCAATGCCATGAAATAGTTGCACCTTCTGTAATATCTGTAGATTTTTTCTAATAGGAACGGAATATTGAGCTGATATGTCAACCAGCTATATCAGCTATATCAAGGTTAATAAACCTTAAAACAATATAAAAAGGTTAAAACAAATAAAACTAAAAACTAAAAAAACGATGTAAGGGCTTTATATTATATAAAGGTTAAAGTATACAGAGAGATAAAGATTTGAGAATCATATGAGAGAGTTGACTTAAAAATATATATATATATTTTGCAGAGAGTGAAAAAAATTCTGAAAATATATTGTTCGGAGTAAAAAAGTGAATTATTGGTGTTATTCAGTATTATTATGAAATGAATGAACGGAAATAAGAGATGGTTACTGTTGCTTAATATTATTGTAGCTGAAAATTAAAATGCATGGTCCGAAGAATAAAATTCTCCTTCCCTAGCTAAACTGACAATAGTATATAACATTATTAAATACATTAGGACAGAGTAAAACTGTAAGCTAAGACTGCAAAAGCTTTAGAAATACAATGTGGTGATGATTTATACGACCAATCCATACAAAACAATGCCAGCATATAAAAACAACGATGTAAGTTATTGATACAAAATTATTACTCTGAATTAAGCCTTCCATACATTACTCTGTAGTTCGTACGAGGTTTATTTGGCCACTAAATAAAGGTTTCATTGAGAGTAAGAATTTGTTTTAAAAAATAGCGAGGAGATAGTGAAGAACATTTTCAAATCATGTCGCAGATTGCAAAAAAGATTATGTGCATGCTACCGCAAGGGGAAAAATACATCTTCGGTGACTAACCGCAGTGTGAAAAGCGTTTCAAAGGGCATTGCTAAGCGGTAAGGCCCTTAACATATCAGAGAGAGTGAAAAACCTCTTAAGGCCATATGGGAAAAAGTGAAAAAATTACATCGGAGCGAGAGAAAAATATTTTAAAAAGATATCGGAGAGCGAAAAAAAGATTATGCCAAGATATCAGAGAGAGAGAGAGAAAAGTTTTTTAAAAAGATATCGGTGAGGGAGAATAAGATTTTATAAAGAATCGGTGAGAGAAAAAGATGTTGAAAAGATATCGGAGAGCGAGAAAAACAATTTATAAAGATAGCAATGAGAGAGAAAAACATCGACATGCTGACGCTTGGGCTAGCCTAGAATGCCGATGCTTGGTATCCAGCACTGGGCCAAGTCTCAGCCGATTGTCCATAAACGGTTGAGCCAGCGCTGGCTCTGGCGTTGAGCCAGCGTTGGGCCTGTTCTGTACCATCGATATGCTGACGCTTCGGCCAGTCTAGAATACCGACGCTTGGTATCCAGTACTAGGCCAAGTCTCAGCCGATTGTCCACAAGATGTTAAGCCAGCGCTGGCCCTAGAGTTGACTCTGGCGTTGAGCCAGCGTTGGGCCTGTTCTGTACCATCGATATGCTGACGCTTGGGCCAGTCTCGAATGCCGACGCTTGGCATCCAGTATTGGGCCAAGTCTCAGCCGATTGTCCACTAACGGCTGAGCATTGGCATTTCTACGTGGGGTTGTAGCTGATATTCAGACGAATCCAACGACCTATGATATCATGAGCTTGAAATGATTTTTCACCAAAATACACGTGTAAAAACGGGAAATCATAATGGTACTGACAATAAGAATATCCGAATAATGTAATTGAATTTTTTGTGGAGAAAATTTATTGTAACACATGTTCGAAGTGATGGCAATTAACCTCGACATATTTTTTTAAATGTCGGATTAATGATTCTCTTGACCTTCCTGGTGATATCTGGTGTGATAGCAGCACCGGTTATCCACCGGATACAATAATGTCAATAGTCGGCGATGTTTCTGATGTTTGTAAATACTGGCATTGCAACGTAGTAAAATTGTAGTAGAGTGGAGAATGTTTACCATCTACCAATATTAGAATCAGTAGACAAGTGTATCCATCCAAAGGAACATGTAATAACCGCATCGAAATAGTAATTTATGCTACAAGTGCGGAAAACAACGAATTCCATCGCGCGTGAAGTTCCCGCATGAGCCGAAGGCTTATGGTGCATTTCACACGAGCACGAGCGTGATTTGCAGCACGAGCCGAAGGCGAGTGCTGTAACCACAAAAGTACAAGTGAGAAATGCACCATAAGTCGAGGCGAATTCGGCAACTTACGCGCGATGTAATTCGTTTTTTTTTCGCACATGTCCCATACATTATTTTTTGCAATGACTGTCTCGAAAGTGGGATTTGAGATTCAACAAAACCAATAACAATTATATTCAAATATATCACATCAGTTCAGATCATTTCCTTGTCAGAAAATACGACTGTGATAAGTTGACGTTTCATATGACATGAATTTCGCT
Source organism: Ophion ventricosus (assembly GCA_963932345.1). NCBI lineage: Eukaryota > Metazoa > Arthropoda > Insecta > Hymenoptera > Ichneumonidae > Ophion > Ophion ventricosus. The sequence continues at coordinate 10,950,759 of OZ010712.1, read as the reverse complement.
ACATTCAAGTTTTTTCAATCGGTCCAAAATCGTAGAACAAAAAACTATCAACTGTGAAAAAAAACCGTTTTTTCGCGGTTCAATGTGGTAAAGTGAGCTATAAATAGATTTTTTCCCGCACTAGTGCGGGAAAGTCTCACATTCCCGCACTAGTGCGGGAAAGTAAGCATCGTTGAGAAATAAGCCACTTTCCGCACGCTAAACACCAATCGAAAATCGCACTTTCGGGGCAGGCATTGCGAAAATGGTATTGTACAGTCAAGCAGAGTGATTGTACAGTGAAGCATGATGTTCCGACAACGCCGGCGAACATGTGAGAACGAATTACAAGAGCCTGCGCCGCGATCACACCAGAAACTGTTCGAAGGTCAAGACAATCATTCATCCGACGTCTTCAAAAATGTGTCGAAATTAATGGCCATTACTTCGAACATTTGTTACAATAAATTTTCCGCACAAAAAATTAAATTACATTATTCGGATATTCTTATGGCCAATACCATAACGATTTCCCGCTTTTAAACGTGTATTTTGGTGAAAAATCATTTCAAGGTTATGATATCATAGGTCGTTGGATTCATCTGAATATCTGCTACAAAGTCTTAATATAAAAAAAAAAACATGTTCCCATTTGAAAAACCATTGATGACATTGAGAACGCAAAAACGATGACCTTGACAAAAATGAATTTTTCACCACTGTATCAGCCCTTCGAAATCATTCAAATTACCTCCTGACATTTTTTTCGTCACTCTAAAAGCAACGGAGATATTTGGGGTGGTCACATTAAATGGTCCACCCTGTATAACGTGATCATTATGAGTCGATAACTGAATTGATTAATAAATATTATAGCAAATAGATTACTTCATTTTTCTTTGCATAGTAATTATTCGGCCTGAAAATTGTCGACTTTCGTATCAATCGAGAATTTGAAGTATTTCGTAAAGAAGTTTAAATGAAATGTATTTTTTTTAAATCTGGTATCTTTATTGATGTATAGATTTCCGGGTTTCATGTATTCCTTCAAGGAAGATTTATTTTGCTTTTTTTACAACATCTCGCGTCGGCTTTCTGGTTTATTCGGTTCTCAATATAAAAAAACACCGAACTTCATTTATTACATCGCGTGTCTGTACATACAAGGTGTGTGTGTGTGTGTGTTTTTCAGTATGGCAAATTTGTGGAAAGTTTATTCCCTCGTGCTGATTGCGACAAAATTCATGAAGTAAAAATCATGCGGCGAAATCACTCGTGACGATCAATTTAATTTGTTCATCTGGTGCACTTAATCGTGTGATTTGAGAGATAAACATTTCACTCACACTCTTCCCTCGTGTCATCGCCACCCAATGTTGATTGAGTACACACTCGGGCAAATTGATTGATGTGAATGTATATGAGGAGTTTATTAAACCTCGTTCGGTTCGTACGTAGACTATTAAAATATTATTCTCGTCGAGTACGGAAAGAGAGGTTTTTTCTTCCTGTCGATCGCACGGCTTTGAAAATCTTATAACAGTTGTCAATACTGCATTTATCTTATTTGCACATTATTGTGCACATCTGTCCCAACAATGTATCGCGATGCAAAATTTTGACAATATTATAATATAAAGCACTGCATCGCATCGCAGGCGTGACATTTCTTCGCACTACCATTGCGACGAGGTTCGTGGCGGAAGAAATCGATCGGCATGGAGTCCGCACGCGTGATTCAGATTTCTTTCTTAATCATCGTAGGCCTTGCGCCTATTTCTTTTGCTGATATTCCACCAAACAGTGAGTATTGTTAACAAAAAAATATGAAAGTAACAGCAGATCATTTTTTATTTGTAATAAGAGCATACTGGACAATGTATAGGCGACGGAGAATAGTTAAGGTGTTCCTTTCACGAACCCGAATGTTTGACAATTAACTGATTTTCATATACAATTTAGTAAAAATACATCCCAGTGTACTGGTAAAATTGCCAGCGAAGTTACAGAATTTTTAACAAAAAATGACGTCTTTAAAAATCGTCTAATTTATGCAGTACTTTATGGAGATTATATGCTGGCCACATTTCTATGTAAAACTTCACACACTAAATAACTCTAGATGGCTAATATAAACTTCGCTAAGAATGTAATAAAATTCTGAAGATTCCGTAAGGAAAGTAAAAACAGAGGCTCACTAAATGTTGAAAGAAAATATTAAGGGAAGGTGACCGTCGAGAGGAATGTGAAATGCATTTCTAAATCAATTTTAAACAAATATCGCTTCCTTATGGCCCGCAAATTGAAGTTCCTGTCAATTGCGCAGGGATGCATGTGAATCGGTTCATTCGTTGAAGCCGTAGAGCGCCCCGTGCGCTCAAAAATACTGTTTAAAAAAAAATGGATTTAAAGTTTAACGTTTAGGCTGTAAATTCTGAAATACTTTGGTATAAAAAAATCCTTTTACCCACGTGTTCTAAAGACTTTAAGGATGCAAATTATGTAAAAAAAAAAGAATTTTTCATCTTCATGAAAGGAAACCTGTCCTTAATGATAAAACTTAGAAAAATGTATGTATAAAAAAAAATGTAACAAGCTTTTATTTAATGTACTAAAAAGTAGAAAATAATTTTCTTTACCAAGTCACCTATATGCGACTATAAATAAAAGCTTGTAGCGTTCAACTGTTTAAATGTTTAATAAATTTGATTAATTTAGTTTCATTAAGCGTATTTAATTTGGCACACTAGTAATTAGAGAAATTATTATCACACGTTTATACTCAGCTTCATGATTTTTATTTAAGAAATCTAAGGTGGTTTTACAGTAAATTAAATACAGTTGAACTGTTAACGGATTTATGTAAATTAAAAGTTAAATGTCTAAATTTTTGCGCCCCAAGCTTTTATTTATAGTCACATATCGGTGACTTGGTAAAAAAAATTATTTTCTACTTTTTAGTACATTGAATAAAAACTTGTTTAAAAAAAATTTGTTTACATATAAATCATTTTCTACTTTTTAATCTTTAATTGATTTAACTAGAGCTCTGAAAATTTTGTAAAGAGGATTTTTTTTTAGTTGAATCATGCATTGTCACCTCGCAGATGCATGTTTGCAAAATTTCAGAACTCTAAGTAGTCGGGAAGTGGGTGAAATATCGATATTCCGTTTTGCATCTCACACCAAGTCAAGTTAAATAAAAGCTTGTAAAATGTGACTAGCAGAAGAATTTTCGTAACCACGACTTTTCAGAGAAAATGTAAAAATGTCTGAATCTACAAAATATATGCAAAATCTTTGATTTCAGTTCATCGTTTGGTATAATAATTGATTGTAACTTATTTTTATTAAGCGCCACTGTAAACTACTAATTATTCGAAACGATCCTGCTTATGCGCCCGCAGAATACGGCCCTCCGCGAAAGGAATACCTTAAGCTTGGAGCCCAAAAAAGAAGTCGATTTTGAATTTTTTTTAAAATGAGATTATTGGTTTGACGAGGTCGGCATTTTACCCACAATTAATACATAGCCTTGCCGAGTTTGAGTTTTGTTTTATAAGAAAAATTTCCATAACCGATGAAATTATTACTAGTTAAACAAAGTGCCGCCGTTGCTGCATGACCAATCGGTGTAGGTGGTACTGGCAACTAGGGTGATTTGAAATTAAATATAAAAAAAGTACTTCCAGTATAATAATAAAACGTTCGTAGGACCGGATACTTTTTTAAAACTTTTTCAATTAAAAAAATGGCAACTCGTAGAAAAAAAGTTCGACTTTCAACAAAAATAAAACAACTTTAATCATTTGTTATTAACAAATGGATAAACATTTAAAAAATCATTCGGTCATACGATAAAAAACATTATAATCTCTGCTCTATGCGAATTTGGAGTGAATCGAATAAATAGATTCTGCGATTCTCGACCTACATCTTTCATAAAACATATTTTCGAAAAAACGCAACCAAAAGTGTAGATTTCGTGAACCTGCACAATATCATCATTTTTACAAAATGTTTGTTACTTATTGAAGTTAAGACTCTAGTCTCTGAAGCTGTACAATAAAGAAACTTATTTTTTATATTTCAAGCCTATGCAGACCCTTTAAAACGACGTGAATGGAATTTTCGTCGGTTTGTGGCTAAAACGTTGAATTCTGAAAAATCACCTTTGCCTACCAACTTCATTGCATATAGCTGTTAAAAAAATGTTTTGCTTTTTATTAGACTTTTTTATCGTACTAGTTTGTATTTGATATTTTAGTGTGATTTGTTGATTGTATGATCTAAGGAGGTTGGAGCGGCCCAATTGAGTGAAATGCCGGTTTATTAGTTTTTTGTTCAATAAACCTCGAAAAAAGTGCATTTTAGGTGTAGATTTATTCTGTAGGTGCTAAGTTTTCATAAAATCTATAATTAAAAGGCAAAACTATGTATTCTTATACTCTTATTACGTAAAAAGGAAAAACTGTTGAGTTACTACTAACGTGAAAAAGTATAACATTATTGATTATTATGAAAGAGTCGTAATCTTTTATTAGATTGAAAAGATTAAAAATATTAAAGAGATTAAAAGAATTAGAAAGATTCGTAATCTTTTATCAAACCTTGATGCTTCAATATTGACTATACAGGGTGTCCAAGGACGGAATGTCATCCCTGAAATGGGGGGTTGGGGTGAAATTCTGAGTCGATTTATATAATAAGCATGTATGGTTCCCAGATCAACCCCTGAATTATTATTAATTTTTAAAGACGGGCCAATCAGGCGCGCCCGATGAGCGGGCTTACGTCGGTGAGCGATCCGCGCGTAAAATTAATAATAATTCAGGGGTTGATCTGGGAACCATACATGCTTATATCAATCGACTCAGAATTTCACCCCTTACCCCCCATTTCAGGGATGACATTCCGTCCTGGGACAGCCTGTATATGGTTTTCGATGGAAAAGATGGGATTTCTTATAAATGTTTACAAAGGTTTAATTTACGTTAATCCTTTATTAGAAATGGTTTATCTTGGTGCTAAATAGCCAAAAAATAATACGTCACCCGTATCGTGAACGTCTTGCCTATCTAATTCTCGCTTGCCCTCAATTTTGGGAAATTTTTCTGGCTGGAAACTTTTCATATGACCCTCGGCGTATCTGAGGCATGAATTGAAAAAATCGTTGAATAAAAAAACAAATTTCATTTGATTACAAAAGTTTTTAGGCCCGGAAAACACAGAAATGCTTTTACAAAGCGCCGGAGATATTAGCCCCCCCCCCCCCCTCCCCAAACAACCACATTGCAAATAAACTGAATAACATTCAGGCGGAGGTGATTTAATATTTTAATTGTGTTAGTGTCAGTTATTTTGAAAACATTCCTCTGAAGAAAAAGAGTCTTATCTCAGATGTAAAAGTTCGTTTTACCGGTCATGTCTACCGAGCACCATACGGCCCCTTACCTTCAAAAATCATTTACACTTGCATGAACGAGATCATGCAAGACAAAAAGTTTTGAATGCACGAATATTTTTTATATCCCACAACAGACTTTGCAAAAGGCGGCCGTCTTTGCTGTTGAAGAAAGGATGCTTCAGCACTTCGCGTACAGCATAATCTTCGCACTTATCAGACTTTCGTTCTTTCCATATTCATGGTGATAGCAAAAATGTCTGATAGAGACGACTTCATTCAAATCGTCGTGCCAGTTTTCATGTAACACTTATCACTGCACAGATACCGGCCTAGAAACGCAAAATTACTGGCAACTTGTAATGCATGAATAATATTCCATTGGTGGCTACGTAATAATTCACGAGGTGAATTATTACGTAGCCACCGTCGTGAATTATTACGAGTTAAACATTCAAAAACGCTGTTGCACTCATTCGCATAAGTACAAACACATCATTAAGTTCCTTCCAGACAGAAATAATGAGACCTTTTATGATCTACTTTTGATCATGAATTTCACTAGGATTGCTTAGTTGAAATTTTGGGTAACACGTAAGTAAGCGTACCCGAGATGCAACACGGAGGTATTATTCTGAATCAATCTTATCAGTATACGCAGATGGCGGTAATCGACGATTCTCAACGCCAGAGGAGTGCGCTCGCCCATGTATTTTGGGTGAACCGCCAAAAACGTGTTACTATCATTTCACGGTGGAGTATTATTCGACGTACTCGGACGCGTGCAAGTTGTGTCGTGACAATTCCAAGACCATGTTGGCCGAGGAATGTCAGTGCATAGAGGCCGACGGTTTCGAGATGTCCGGATTAATAACGGCCAACAGGATGCATCCGGGACCGGCCATCCAAGTCTGCCTGCACGACTACGTGGTTATCGACGTGCTTAATCGTGTAATGGGCAGTGGCATCACGATTCATTGGCACGGCCTCTTCCAGAAGAATTATCAATATTACGATGGTGTCCCATACGTAACCCAGTGCCCGATTCAAGAAGACACGACCTTCCGGTACCAGTGGAGGGCACAAAATTCCGGCAGCCACTTTTGGCACGCTCACTCTGGTTTACACAAGGCTGATGGTCTTGATGGTGCGATAGTCATTCGGGAGCCTGCGTGCGTCGAACCCAACAGCGATCTTTGGGATTTTGATGAGCCTGACAACGTCATGTTTATTACTGATTTCACCCATGACACGGCTCCCGATCACTTCCCCGGCAATATGGTTAGGCGGCGCGGACAATCTCCTGACAATTTCCTCATCAATGGAAGGGGTCGATGGACGGTGAGTCGTCTCAAGCAATAACGTATTAAGAAGGTTGCTTAGATATCACGTAATGATAAGGATTTGCTGGTATTTATTGAAGATATTTGCGAACAGGTGTTACGACTCCGTGCAAAATTTCAAGTCATTCGTCTGCATGATTGTTGAGCTATTAGTTATTGAAGTTAGACTCTTATACACGGCCGACATAGAAAAAGCTATGCGATAGCTCTGATACGACTCTCGCAACATAATAAAAATGATACAAATTGAATACAAATAGGCGGAAAAAATTCTTGACGTTTTTATGAATAATTTCGATGAAGAGTGGAGCATTTTGACTGCCCGTTATCGAGATATTCTTGAAATAAAACAGAACATTTTAGCAAATTTATGTAAAACGATGAAGCGCGCTAAAAAATAAATACCTGCATGCGACCATGCAACAATCTGCTAGTAGGTACAAGCATATGATTGTTTCACATTTGCAAGCACACAAATGTGCAGAAGGTCATATCCATATATAGGCATAAATGTGCACATAACGGCACATCCCTTAGTAACATAAGTATAATTATACAAAAAACTATAAAAATAAGAATCTACGAATCTATGATACACAACCTAATACATATAAGATATGCTAGCGTGGTTTTCCAACTATCTAGCCTAATAAATCCGCGTTTTTCCATGTCAACGCCAAAAATATACAGAGTGGACCATTTAACGTGCCCACCCCAAATATCTCCGTTGCCTTTAGAGTGCCGAAAAAAATGTCACAAGGTAATTTGATTGATTTCGAAGGGCTGATACAGTGGTGAAAAATTCATTTTTGTCAACGTCATCAATGGTTTTTCAAATGGGAACATTTTTTTTTCAAGACGTTGTAGCTAATGTTCAGACGAATCCAACGACCTATGATATCATGACCTCGAAATGATTTTTCACCAAAATACACGTGTAAAAACGGGAAATCGTGATGGTATTAACAATAAGAATATCCGAATAATGTAATTGAATTTTTTGTGCAGAACATTTATTGTAACAAATGTTCGAAGTGATGGCCATCAACCTCGACACATTTTTGAAGACGTCGGATGAATGAGTCTCTTGACCTTCGAATAGTTTCTGGTGTGATAGCGGCGCAGGTTATCCAACGGATTCAATAATGTCAATAGTCGGAGATGTTTCTGATATTTGTAAATACTGGCATTGTAACGTAGTAAAACTGTAGTAGAGTGAAGAATGTTTACCATCTACCAATATTAAATTCAGTAGACAAGTGTATCCATCCAAAGTAACATGTAATAACCGTATCGAAAATGGTATTGTACAGTCAAGCGAATATGCGAGAACGAACTACAAGAGCTTGCGCCGCTGTCACTCCAGAAACTATTCGAAGGTCAAGAGAATCATTCATCCGACGTCTTCAAAAATGTGTCGAGGTTAATGGCCATCACTTCGAACATTTGTTACAATAAATATTCTGCACAAAAAATTCAATTACATTATTCAGATATTCTTATTGTCAATGACATCAAGATTTCTCGTTTTTACACGTGTATTTTGGTGAAAAATCATTTCAAGGTCATATCATAGGTCGTTGGATTCGTCTGAATATCAGCTACAAGGTCTTAATAAAAAAAAAACATGTTCCCATTTGAAAAACCATTGATGACCTTGAGAACGCAAAAACTACCTTAAAAAAGATGAATTTTCACCACTGTATCAGCCCTTCGAAATCAATCAAATTACCTCCTGACATTTTTTTCGTCACTCTAAAGGCAACGGTGATATTTGGGGTGGTCACGATAAATGGACCACCCTGTATATTCGATTATTTAATCTTATTATAAAATCACATATAGGGGAAGGTGGGGTACAGTGTGATACTTTTTTTTATAACGAATTTTTCCTCTTACCAACGCAGTCTGATTAGAAAAAAGGCATAACCGATTTTATAGATCTTTGGACGTACAATAAAGTTACAATATTTTTTGCAAAAGCATTAAAATTCATAAAATAATGGGATCGAAAAAAATTTGCGGTTTGGCTCGTTGTGCCCCACGGGTGGGGTACAATGTGTCAGATAGGTGGGTACTGTGTCTCAAGTGCTGTGAAACGTAAGGTACAACGAGCCGGTTAAAACTCTTATATTTTCCTAACATAGATAACAGATTTTCATCCATACCGACAATTTCACAACGGGTGTTATTTGCCAATAAAACTGGAAGTCGACTCATTGTGCTCAACAACTTGATGACATATTGTGCCATACAATATTTGACGTTTTCCTGGCAAGCGAATTTTGATTTTCGACGCTCAAATTAATTTTGTATTTTGAATAATTCTTTGTGAGGTGCTATTGACTTTCTTTTAGGCCAGCCGAACCTTAATATAAATCACCGCTCAACACAAAAAAATCGGATTTTACGAGCTACAAAACTCCGAGAAATCGCATGTGGTTGACAGTTGCCCGTGACACATTGCCCTTCTTCGGAGCATCGTCACTTCTTTGTTTCCTCATTGGGAGTCGACTCATTGTACCCCACAACTCGGTAACACATTGTACCGAACTAGTAAAATATTTGATTATTGATAAAAATAACTATTAATTAAACTACGAATGGAAAAACACAAGTCACTGAGTGCATCATATATAATAAATATATCGATTAGGACCGAAAACCCGAGCCGCTAACCCGAGACGAAACCAAATATAAATCGCGGTCCAGTACATAAAATTTCAGAATTTACGAGCTACAAACCTCCGAGAAACCGCATGTGGCTCACAGTGCCCTATGACACATTGGGCCCCACTCTCCCCTACAGTGAAAACCGGTTATAACAACATTGAAGCTAATACTCGTTATAAGCGATACATGGGCAGGTTATAACGGCATTGAAGGGACCATGCAGTACCGACGTTATAGCCGATTCGTCGTTGTAAACAATGTCATTATGAGCGGTTTCGACTGTATTTTGTTATAATCTGTTGCATAGTCTATACTCCAAAACTTAGAGGCGCTGAACGCAACAGCCCAAAGTTTTTCTATAATCTCATTATAAAGATGCATTTTTATTTGTAAGTTCAGTTCGTACGCAACAAAACAACCTCAATCTGTATGGCTACCTACACAAAAATAAAAAACTTAAAAGAAGAAAAGCAGCGTTCGGTAGGCTGCTTGTCTGTAAGATAGATAGGTAGGTGGTAGGTTTGATTCCATGGGTAGGCGAAATATTTTCTTCGAAAGAAATTATTTCAGGATGTCAGGAAATTACGAATTATGTTGAAAAATCATTCAGGAAATACTCTCAATTGAGTATTTTCTTTTATTTTGGATTTATAAAATATTTTATACATTTACTAGACGTATCATACAATATGGTATAAATCACTATAAACATCGTCGGAAATCACAAGCAACGTTTCTATCAATGTATATATTTTTTAGTCCTGTTGATTATTAGGATCTTGGGGAAGTTATTTTTTGTTAGTATAAGGAAATATCCATTTTACGAAAATCTTCTATATTATATAGCATTGAAAAATCAACGTATGCTTGTAAGATTGTTGGTTGCGGTTAACACGTGTGCATGATTTACGCAACTGCTACATAAATACATCAATAGACAGTATTTATGTATTTATGTACACCCTTGGCCAAAAGTTTGGGGCACCCTGCAATTTTTCTTTCCGGACAAAAAATTGAATATCTCGGCCAAAAAAAATCGGAAACCAATTTACCAAACGGGGTTTTGAAGAGAGTAAACCCAGCTTCAATTTGCTTTTTTAATTTTATTTTTTCGATCTTTTTTGTGCCCGGTACGTCATTTTGAAAATGGCGGTTTTTCACGATTTTCGCACCTTGCAAAGTCGTTCTCTGGACTTCGGAAAAATAGAAAACTCGTTATTTAGTGGAATGATCTTAGAAAAGGGAAGTGTTAGCTTTAGTTTCGTTTTTTTTTTTAATTTGCGATTTTTTTTCGCAGAGAAATTTAGTTTTTCTTGAAAAAACGGCAGGTTTCCATAAAGCCGGCATCGTGCAGCGTATCGTGAAAACTATGAGGTTGAGAATATTTGTCCTAAGGAATAAAAAGTTTTGTTTTCTTATTTTGGAGTTGTTAAATTTTTTTCAGATTTTTTTGGCAAAATTCTTTTTTATCGCTAGTTTTGGTTGATCGTCGACGATTAATCTAACTAATTTATTGCCGTTACTTTGAAACGAAGATGTTTTAAGGGAAATATCAAGAAGAGAAAAGCTACTGACATCTTTGGCCACAAATATTGTGCACCCCTATAAAATATTGATATTTTCAAAAGTACATAAAGCTATTATAGTTGCACTAAAGCTAAGTTCGCATCATCAAATATAAAATGAAACAATAAAGAAGCGCTTTGAGTGAATTGCAAAACATCTGGATCGTAAAAATTGACTAATAAATACATTTAAAAAACAAAAAGAGTTCAATGGTATACCCTAAACTAGAAAATAAAGAAAAACACAGGGTGCTTAATGCTTTTGGTCAAGGCGTAATTGAATTTGTACGTCGTACTGATCAGACGACATTTTATTTTGATTTTTAAGAGCACTTGTCACTAATTTTCGAATCTGCCGAAGTGTAATTACTTTATTTTTCTCGATCATCTTTGATTTGAATGACAGTCAGTACTCATTCGTTTGACTCTGTATAAGCTCAGAACGTCATTTGATTCGTACGACGTACAAATTCAATTATGTCCGTTTTCTTAAAAAGTTACTTTGAAACAAAGATATTTTCATTAAAACATCTTCGTTTCAATGTAATGGCAATAAATCAATTAGATTAATCGTCGACGATCAACCAAAACTAGCAATGAAAAAAAATGTTGCCAGAAAAATCTGAAAAAGATTTAACAACTCCAAAATAACAAAACAAAACTTTTTAGTCCTTAGGACAAATATTCTCAACCTCATAGTTTTCACGATACGCTGCACGATGCCGGCTTTACGGAAACCTGCCGTTTTTTCAAGAAAAACTAAATTTCTCTGCGAAAAAAAATCTCAAATTTTTTTTAAAAAACGAAACTAAAGCTAACACTTCCCTTTTCTAAGATCATTTCACTAAATAGCGAGATTTCTATTTTTCCGAAGTCCAGAGAACGACTTTGCAAGGTGCGAAAATCGTGAAAAACCGCCTTTTTCAAAATGACGTACCGGGCACAAAAAAAATCAAAAAAATAAAATTAAAAAAGCAAATTGAAGCTGACTTTATTCTCTCCAAAACCCCGTTTGGTAAATTGGTTTCCGATTTTTTTTGGCCGAGATATTCAATTTTTTGTCCGGAAAGAAAAATTGCAGGGTGCCCCAAACTTTTGGCCAAGGGTGTAGATGTATCTACAAATACATCAATAGACAGTACTGCATTTTGGGCAGTAATCATGACTATAAAATATTTAGTCTGAGTTCCCTCAGGGATATATAAAATATGGTTGAAAATACCATAAATTTCTCTCAATGCGCGTGAATGATCGTCGTGGAATCTCAAATATTGTTATTTGCAGGATCCCGCTAATGGAAACACAACAACCACACCGTTGGCGGTATTTACGGTTAAGCATGGTTATCGTTATCGTTTTCGGATGATTAATGCCTGTGCTCTGACATGTCCAGTTATACTGAGCATAGAGGGACACGATCTTACCGTCATAGGATCCGATGGTGAATTGATTGAACCCGTCGTGGTCGGCAGTATCGTATCGCTCTCTGGTAAAGTACCCAGTTAAAATTTATTCTGTAGGAGGATAAAGAAATTAATTGCAAGCATTGGCGTAGCTAGGGAGTTTTCCTAGGGCGGGAGGGGGGCGGCAGCTGGCCAGCTGATCAGCCACCGCAAGGTTTCAATTTCGGTAATCCGATTAGAGATCAATGAACTTTTTAGTAGAATTGACAAATTCTGGAAGTAACGAAACAATTTGACGAGATATACATAAGTCATGTCTCGTAATAATGGAGTTCATTCACTCTCCTCGTACAAAGTTGCGCCTTCCTCAACTTTGTAGGAAAGTTAGAAGTCTGATGATGAAGCTAAATTTAAAATAAAAAGTAACCGTTGGCTATAGAATAGTTGATATTTAAAAAAAGAAATATAGAAGCGATCCAAATTTAATATTTATTACACTCACAACATTAAACAATACAATATTCAAAAAAAACATAGTGACAAACGTAGACATTTTCTTGTTTATTTTAATTTCTCAATTAAGTTTTAGTTTTCTATGTTTTTCACTGAATCGGTTCAAAATCGCCACAGAAGTGATTGTATTTTTCATTATTTCATTTTCTATATGCAGCAAAGACATCCGGCAAACGATTTTGAAGCATAGTTGTTCTTAACCAGGTTTTTATTCGGCGCATTGCAGAGAAACTCCTTTTACAACTGGCTGAGCTCACTGGGAGCGGTATTGTTGCCTGAAGCAGTTTGCGTACGTTAGGACAGAACTCCTTACGAAAATGTTTTTTTTTTAATTTTCTATATTTATTTCACAATTTTTCAATCGGAACATGTTTTCATTATTATAGCTTCGTCATTCAGTGCTGCAGAATCAATTTTTCAAATATCTTTATAATTATTAATAAAATCACCTGTATTCCCCATATCTAATTCCAGGAAGGCGTCTACTGCATCGGCCAATGGAGGTTTTCACACTGCCGTTTTAATTTGACAATTATGTTGATCACCTGGTTATAAATATTTATCTTCCAGTAGTCCTCGGGTTGGGTGTCGGTCGGCAAATCCACGGTATTGCTTTTGTCAACAGTTGTCTCCGTATAAAAATCCTCTTGTTGATGCCTCCTTTTTGATACTCTGACAGGTTCTAGGGAAATTCCATGCTTTTCAGCAATCTGCTCGATATCCTTGCAAATTCAAATTCATTTCTAGATGCATCAAAAGTATGGATTGTACTTGCTATTGAATCACTAGCCTGAGACAGAGTTACATTTTTAGTCTCAAAAAATGTTGGGTTGATAAAATAATCGTACGAGGAATGGTATTGAATCTTTTTCTCAAGATAAACAGAATGAAAACAGTATATTTCTTCAATATTGACAATTTTTCTAGGGCGGGCAATGAGTGTTGTACGGTGGGCAATGCCCACCCGCGCCCCCCCCAGCTACGCCCATGATTGCAAGGGTAAATGAGTTCAGCAAATATCAATTCCATTTTTCACAGTTATTGTTTGTCGAATGAATTGTATTCATTTTTCCTGTTTTTATTACTAATGCCAGACGGTCATTCTCATTTTGCACTTTTTCTTTACAGCTGAACGTTACGATTTAATTATCAATGCAAACAAAAGACCAGGCCATTATTGGATACAGGTTCGTGGTCTTGGCGGATGTGCTTCCAGGGGTCTCCAACAATTGGCAATCCTTCGTTACGAAAAAGCACCTATCCAGGTTTTCCCACGACGTCCACCAACCTACAAGGCTGGAGTTGAGACTGGACTGGTGAGTAAAGAAAACAGATTAATGAGTCAATGCAGATAAAAAATCGAGTATTTACATTATTATTAAAAGTTTAATTTTGTTGTTAATTTTCCTGATTTTGTAGGATTGAGTTTTTTAAAATATAAGCTTACGTATTTTTCATTTCTTTTCAGGTTCTTAATCAATTGAACGTTCAGTGTACGGGTGAAACCCGCCCGCCCAATGTTTTATGCGTCAGTAACCTCCGAAATGCTAGACCCGTTCCTAGCATAATTCACTCGTGGGAGCCCGACGTGCGGATCTATATGCCCATCAATTTCCATGATTATCCGGGGTCGGTTGTATTCAAATCTGGAACATATCGCAAATATTTAGGTACTGTTCATCATTTTTTTCAACAAAAATTACGCGTTTATAAACAAGTTGGTAATTGGTACAAAGTTATTTTTATTGCACAAATCATGCAAGCATGATGCACAGCTTAACATACGCGGTAGCGGGGGCCACTCACAGTTATAGATGTTATAATTATTATAACGGTTATTTTTAAAACAAAACATAGCGGGTTATGATTTTCACCCTATTTTATCGAGAAATGTGTGACAACGACACTTTTTAATGCTAAATATTTTGCATTCTGTTAGGATTCGCCACCTGTAATATTTTATCCATAGGTCCTGCTTACATTTATGGATTTTTCTAACGTCAACAATCTCGAATAGGTTCTGTTATTTATAGACATTTTTGTGTTCTTTTTTACTACGTCTCGCTCACAGTCACTTACATATTTTTTAATTATAGCGTATATTTATTCTCACGGTATTATACTTTTTTTTGGTCATTTGCTCATGTATTTCACGTTATTTAGCCGCTGGCGGGACCGAAACCGTTGGTATGGTGGCCAATATTACGAGCACTCTACCATCATCGCCATTGCTTTCACAGCCCCAAGATATTCCGAAAGGAAGCATTTGTTCATCGAAAAAATGGCCTGCGAAATGCAATAACCGTACATTTTGCGAATGCGCGCACGTTGAGAATGTTCCGTTTGGCTCAAACGTCGAGATGATCCTCGTTGATGAAGGTATGTTTGCTCGTAAGATTATGAAATTCGATAGAATGGTTTTCTACCGTTTTATAACGATTACATTTCATAATTATTACATGAATTTTCACCTAGCGAATTTTCGTCAACATTTTATTTTTTTATACGCACACATACACACACACACACACACACACACATACATACATAATTTATTGTGACAAGAGGACGCATGAAATTTAAACTCTCGAAATTCCAGCCGAGACATGAACAAATGATAGTTTTTTTACGCCCAGTAGCAATTAAAAATCGAGAATGAAAACAAGATATCCAGACTACCATATAAGTATTGGGAAAATATATTAGTTTATGATTTACTAATAAAACATTCAGGATATCTCTCACGAATATATAATTGTATAATGATAATTTGTATTATTGTATCGGAAATCATATCAACATTTCCAAATGTACTTTGTAAGTGGGGTAGACATATCTTTCTTCATTGTACTCTTTTCGCGAGTCCACTATGACGAGCCAGCTGACTCTATTGGATAAATTGAAGTAAAAATAAAAATAACCTGCAATTGCAGCACAAATTCCTGGAATGTCGCATCCTTTCCATTTGCACGGTCATTCTTTTTACGTGATTGGTCGAGGATGTGCCTCCGAGTACAATATAACGAGCATCGACGTCGACACTGTCATGAAGCTTGACGACTTGGGCAAATTCTCAAGAGATCTTTCGAATCCACCAGCTAAGGATACGTATGCGGTTCCTAACAACGGATACACGATAATTCGATTCATTGCCAATAATCCTGGTAAGTATAACTACATTTTTAGTTAGAAACGATTTTCTTCCGTGGACTCCAATTTGTCACTGTATTGTCTCGTTATTTTTAGGTTACTGGCTTTTCCATTGTCACTTCCTGTATCACTTGGCCTCTGGTATGGCTCTCGTTTTTCATGTTGATGGGCCTCTGCCACCAGTACCTCCGGGTTTTCCAAAGTGTGGTAATTTCATGCCAGCCATAAACGATTAGCATCGAGAAGGTGCGCAATGTGGCATTAAAAAAAAAGTTAAATTCGAGGTATCCTCGATAGGCGTACCTTTGTATATATAAGCTTAAAAGTATCAATTTATAGGGTAGTGTTTAAAAAATGTTTTATAAAAGTTTTGCATTAGAAATAAAGTAACTTTACTTTTTGTGATTATCCGATCGAATTTGTAATATACCTCAACCAATCGTCATATCCCAAGGCCAGGTTACCGTCGGGAGGCATAAAAAATGCATGAACTTCGGAATTTTTTTTATATAAAATAAATACTTTTAGATACGGGTTTCAATCTATTTCATTCTTCTATGAATGCAGAGTAAATTTTAAATGACAATTTTATTTATTGTAAATGACAATTTTATTTATTATAAAAAATCCAAAATGGCGGCTTCAGCTCCCGCCAAATAAAGCCATGCACGGTGTGTTTTGGTCTGCGCGGGGCGGTCCACAGCCTTGCCAGTTCATGTGAAACAAAAACGGGTTAAAAATGATTAAACTAGACTAAATTTGGGGGGCCTTATTTTTTATAAAAAATTTTTTTAATTCATTTTTATTCATTTTTAAGTACAAAAAGTATAGTTTAACGTAACGCCTCAAAAATAGGTGGGCTAGGTAGCTCCATCACAACTCGGCAACGGCTTATCTGAAACAAAAAAATCAAAGTCCATTAGATTCAGTATGACACCAGCTACAAAATGACCCTCGAATATAAAGTTTTATCAAAAAATAAAAAAATGGCAGATGAAAAACGAAACAAGTAAAAAAACGCGTTTTTTTCGCAGTTTTTCGCAAAAAAAAGTAAAAATCAAAATTTTAAAACCATCGAGGGTCATCTTGTTGCGAATCATGTTTACAATATGTGGTTCAAATTTCAAGAGAATCGTTTTATTAGTTTTAGAGATACGATGGAGCTAGATTTTGAAAACGTTGTTTCGAGAAAAACGCGTTTGAAGTTTATACTATGAAAAACTCTTACCTAAACTCAATCGGCAATTCCTGCACCGTACAAAATCCCTTCTGATTGCTCATCATCGCCGATTTCTTCAAGTCTTGCTTGCTTTCGTTTGGTTCTGGTCTCTTTTGAGCATTCAGAACTGCGGCGGTTTGCAGAGCGAACACGCTCGTCATCGCGATTGTCGGCGAATCCGATGGCGATCGGGCCGAGTTTGACGCCCATTATTTTCATTATTTTAAGCACTGGACGAAATCCTTCATTAAAGACACACGCGGAAACTTTGCAGGCAATGTCTACGATTTTTTTGCCGTTGAACATGTGTTTAGGTGCGATATTCCCTACGCAGTTGTTAAAACTTTCATTATTGTTTTGCGTATGGCCACCTAAACACCTTTCGAGCAGTTCTGTTTTGTGAGATCCTCGTAAATAGGTTTTAAAACTTCCTGTACTTCCTCAGAAAGAGCAGGAGGATGTTTGTGGCCGGTGGGTCGGCCGAGCGCGCTATACGCTCAGGTAGACGAAATGAGGTCCTGACGTTCAGGTAAAAAAAAAAATACTTAGAGAGCTCGGACTTTCATAAAATGTTGACACAATATTTCTGAATATATGTACTTTTGAAAACAGTAAAAAAAAATCGATTTTTTGAAATTTTCAAAGTGGACTGGCCCCTTAATATCATTAGTCTTCCTAGTAAAGAAAGGGCTGGTCTCGTCAAAAAAAAGTTTCGTCGAGTTTCAGTGGAATTATTTAAAATATATTAGATGAAGTAAAAAGTTCTGAGCGTTTTTTCAAATCGATTTAGATCAAATATGCGCCGTTTTGTTCGATAACTTTTGTCCATTTTGAAGGCAATTTCATAATTCCGCGATTGAAGAAGTCCTCGTCCCTATTGGTGAAATACTTGACCAGCTCATTTTCACAAGCCTCTCTTGAGGCCAGTTTTATACCATCAAGAAAATTGTGCAAATGCTTGAAAAGGTGATAATCACGTGGTGCCAGGTCTGGACTATACGGCGGGTGCGATAGAACCTCCCATCCAAGCTCTCGGAGCTTCTGGCGCGTCGTTAAAGATGTGTGCGGCCTGGCATTGTCTTGATGGAACACAACACCCTTCCTATTGGCCAATTCTGGCCGCTTCTGGTCGATCGCCTGCTTCAAACTGCTCAGTTGTTGACAGTAGAGGTCCGAATTGAGTGTTTGGCCCGGTGGGAGCAGCTCATAGTGGATGATTCCACTATGAGCCTTCCAATCCCACCAAACACACAGCAAAACCTTCTTGGCCGTTAATCCGGGCTTGGCGATCGTTTGGGCCGGCTCACCGCGATTGGACCACGATCTTTTTCGGCTGTTGTTCTCGTATGTGACCTATTTTTCATCGCCAGTCACCATCCGCTTGAAAAATGGGACGATTTCGTTACGTTTCAGCAAAGAATTGCAGGCATCAATTCCGTCCAAAAGGTTCTTTTGTGTCAATTCGTGTGGCACCCATACATCGAGCTTCTTCTTGAGACCAGCCTTATGCAAATGGTTCCAAACGGTTTTCTGGCCAATCTTCAGTTTCTGGGCAATGGAATAAGTGCTCAGATGCCGGTCCGACTCGACGATTTCCATGATTTTATCAACATTTTAGACTATTGGCCTACCAGAGCGTGCCTCATCTTCGACGTCCTTATTACCAGAACGGAATCGTTGGAACCACCGCTTTGCTGTTGCATTCGATACTGTATTGGGTCCATAAACAGCACAAATTTTGTCGCCTTTTCACCTTGGTCGTAGTGGTACTGAAGAATATATCGAATTTTCTCTTTCTTTACCTCCATTTTGTAACGCTGTAACACACAACTGGCTTCAACAAACGCAAAACTGTCAAAGAACTTTTTTTTTAAGCGTAATGTCACCTTTAAATCGCCGTATAGTATGACCCGATGCGATGTATACATCGTGAGATATGGCTCACTAAAGACATCTAGCGGAAAACGCTCAGAACTTTTTACTTCACCCAATATTACACGATCGGACAATCTGGACGAATCGTAATGTTGAATATCGGAAATGATCTGCATATCCTTTCGATGTATTAAGATTGATTCTCACTATACGTTCCGTTTCCGTTCCGTTTACGTAAAATATTGTCGACCGCAAATGAATGGACACCTTTCGTTCCGTTGTTGTGTAAATGTCGAATATTGTTGACTGTCAATGAATGGACATATGCACACTTTCCGTTCCGTTTACGTACCGTTTCCAATTAGTTCAGTTCAACATAGATGCAAACTTATTTTTTGACGGACAGGCTGAGACGTACCGAAAGCGGTATTGATAGTGGGAACATCGTTACGTTTCAGTTCTATATTTTATACGTACAACTGCAGTGAATTGAAATTTGTGTTTCGCGTTTATATTTAAGTATGAATGACGAGAAGTTAATTGAACCAGTGAGGGGAAATACGGCGGAAATACTGAAGAAATTTGGTTTCGTCATCTGTCAGTTCACTAAATAGTTCAGTAAATTAGTAAATAGTGTTGTATATTCTCCCTCAATATTATTTTTTTTCTTTAACATATTATGCACCCAAAATCGTCGTTTTTTTTCAAACTAGCCTCTTCATCCAACGTAATAGCAGCTAGGATTAAGTTTTCGTCAGACCACATTTTGTCAACGCGCACACTACTTTCGTCCAAACGAGACTGATCAAGAACGGTAAATGTGAATAGACACGAATTTAAACGTATATGTAATGGTTATGGAACGAAGATGGAACTTATAGTGATAAGCAAGCTTAATTCTTTAATTATCCAGATATAATGATAAATAAACATATAGGCAAAATATACACATGTATAAATATCTGGCTTAATTATGAGAATCAGCGAGATAATTTTTCGATTGCATAACAGAATTACATTCGTGTGTTACTCAAGGAAATATATCGAAATCTACCACGTGTCCAAATAATCTATAAGCAAACCATATGTTAATTGCAAATCATCTAAAACCGGATGCAAATTAGATAGTTGTCGCTCGCTTTCTTATCACATTCCGCTCACAAAGCTTTTCTCATAAGGAAGCAATAGCTGGAAAAACAAATTGCTCGGACGTTTTTTGTGTCCAAAGAATGCTTTACAAGGTAGCAAAGAGGTTACCTAGACACGTTTATCTACAAGATAAATAGATATGAGCACGGAAATCGGCCATTCGGCAATCAATAACCGTTTTATGGAAACGGTTTGTCACAATTATTTCCATAGATATCACGTTGCAGCACGTAAGACGAGGCGGTGCCTGTAAATTTATGTATCTGAGCAGATTATAGTCGTAAACAAATTAGTAGTGATACGAGGAATGCCGAAAGTAACAGAGGCGAATATCTATAACTAAAAGGAATCCCAGGTCTCGTTTTTACACAAATAAGACACTTCGGCAACAACACCGACCGCATTAACGAAACACACAGCCTTGATACTGAATATGCAAAGCCATTCATCAGACTTATTCCACGCTTGCGCATAAATTTTGGAAAACAATTATCAAAACTTCGTTGGAAACGCTGCACTTAAACTTGTTTGTTAGAAACGAAATTGCTATGGTCATAAGCGAACGGGGATTATAAAAAGAACTGCGTGAAGACAGCAATTGAAGTGGACGTTCAGTGATAGGGAAACAATGAAGCAACCGCCTATATTTTCCGTAGTTACTCTGAGTATTCTTATTGGTCGAACATATGGTAAGTTTTACGGATGAAAGTAGTATGAACACTGAGATGTCCCTTATATGGACCATCTTTTTTTAATGGAACGCATAGCACCTAATTTTGTTCCAAGTACTGAGACTTACTTAAATATGAAATTTCGTTTTTCCTATAATGACATTAACCCGTGCCGAGTGAACCTTGATGTTTTACATAAAATACATTTTTACTGTGATCTTTGATTTGCGAATAGTTTATTAAACATGAAATAATCAGTTGAGTAAATACAAAAACAACGAAATCTACATTTATAATTATCAAAATTGTAACAACATCTGACTCAATTAAGTTAATTTTTTGGATATTTTCTTTTTGAAGTCGTCTATTTGCAGTTCGGGTACAGTTTTCTATATTCTTTTATCCAGCGTAATTTTAACGTAATTTTACTATTATCAGTATTACAAAGTTAAAACTATTATTACAACAGTGTCATAATCCCAAAAAAAAACATCTGTTACAACTTACCTCAAGCTCTGTTCGAACTTACCTCGGTACTAGGAGAATTGTAATGCGGGAAGTTGTTTCAGTTTTCGTCGATTTTCTCATGGACTCTGATTACTTTTACTTATTCTATTGTTTAGTTTAGATTGTCTATAGATCTGGCTAATTTGCGTTATAGATTTCATAAGGGTAGAACTATTTTTGGATGAGATATGTTGGGTAACGTAAAAATCGTTATAACCCTCCTCGGTGTTGCCTTCTCTCGAGTAACTTATATGAATATGTTTCGATGAAAGTCGGCACGGTTTACAGTACCTAGAATGCGCCAAAATTTATTTTGGGAATATTTTAGAGTAAAATGTATAAAATTAGAACATATGCGTTAAGAAATTTTTGACACCGAAAAATAAGGGCCACCCTAATGAACACAGTAGCTAATCGAAAGAGAATTTAACTAAGGAACTGCTGAAGTATCCCTATTTCAGTAGCAACAAATTTGTGTGTGATCAAGCATAATTGTACATGTGCATGAAATCGCTTAATTCTATGCTTCACCATCTAGCAAATACAACACCTATTTTGACTTACGCTGATGGCCTGGAAGAAAAATTTGACGCGTTAAGGTAGTTCTGTAGATTTGTTGAAATGTTAGGAATTGTCTGAAATTTACGTATGGTGTAGACATGACCTTCATGGACTGATGGCCAGATTGTCAATTCGATTCACCGTTTAGTTTATGAGATAATTGCAATTGAATATGGGTCTTTTTGTACGCGATCCTTATACCTAACACGTAAACCGATAGGACTTTGCTTACATTTTTCATTATGGGTTCCAAACGGATCTTAGGATGTTTAAATAAAAACACTCGTGTATGCAGTACTATTGTCTGATCCATTTTAAAAAATGGTAATTTTTGACCGTTTGACCGAGTTTCGGAGATATCGACTTTTGCAAAGTGTTAATTTTATTCCACAAGAAACTCGGGATTGCAACTGCGGTGAGCTGATTGGCACATGGATGGGAACTTGAAGCGTGTTTTTTTTCCCAAGTTTTAGTAATTCTAGAAGGGATTTGAAATAGATTTATTCTGTCAACACATTTAATTTGTTCAATTCATGCGTACAGGGCATTCCACGCCAATTCGGCCACTTTCCGGCCCGACCCCTTTCGATTTGGCTGAAACTTTAATATGTAATTGTTTTCATCATACAACGCTTGTGTGTTTTTTTTCAATTTTCTGTACATAATCACAAATACGTCGTGATTTGTTGAAAAAATCGCCCGTGTTTTTTTCAAATGCCCATACCTTTCTGAAAAATGCACAGATTAAGATCTTTTTTTTTAAATCTTCGTTTTGAAATGTTATTTATAAAAAAAAATATTTGAAAAAAAATCAAAGTTATCTTCACCATGATTTTTTCGTTTTTTGACAAAAAGCGCGGTTTTTTCAAAGAACGCCACATTTGATTTTTGATTTTTTTTTAATATGATAAATTTAGCATTTTTTGCCGTCAGACCCATCGTAGTAAGATTTTTTTTTCTACTTTTTCTACATTAAAATTTTTTTTTTTAATTTTTCCCAAATATAGCTGTTTTCTATGATGAAATAATTTTAAATGGTTAATTCTATCGTACTCAATACTTTGTATATAATATTAACTCACTTAAAAGGTTTTCCAATCATGTTAAATTACTTTTAAAGGATTATTTAATGGGGAATGAAGTAAATAGTTAATCAATTAATTGTTTAATAGTAATTAATGATGAATTTATTTATTTCCGTGACGTTTGAATAATTGACATAATTTGTGATCTCTCGAATTGGAAACAAAATTTAATAATAAGACCACCATTTGTGTCAGGTATCACACAGTGCAACTGCTGAGTTCCTGAAATAGTTTTGGTCTTCGAAAATCGATCACGAAGACCGTTCACGGCATTATTGTAGTCTTCCGACGATGAAAACAGTCAGTGCATATCAAACAAAAACGATTCAACTGGAACGTTTTTTTAACATTGATAGATGCTTGTCGTTTAATATTTTAGCGGCAAAACTAAATGAAATAGTACACTGCATTTTTTTTTTTTGGAAAACCATAGAATTTATTAATGGACATTATTGCACCATAGGAAACAGCAATATGTGGAAAAAAATTAAGAATGAAAATTTTTCAATTTAGGAAAAAAATAGAAAGAAAAATCTCACCACGATGGGGCTGGCGGCAAAAAATGCTAAATTTATCATATTTTTCTACAGGAAATAATCAAAAGTCAAAAGTCGGGTTCTTTGGAAAAATCGTGTTTTTTCCCGAAAAACTAAAAAATCATGTCGAAGATAACTTTGAATATTTTTCAAATATTTTTTTTCATAAAGAACATTTCAAATTTCACAAAGAACATTTCAAAAAGATCTCAATCGGTCCATTATGTAAAAAGTTATGAACCTTTTACAAAAAACACGGGCGATTTTTTAGAAAATTCGCTACGTATTTGTGCTTAGGTAAAAAATTTTGAAAAAAATCACACAAGCGTTTTAAGATGAAAACAATAACAAATTAAAGTTTCAGCCAAATCGAAAGGAGTCGGGCCGGAAGGTGGTCGATTTGGCGTGGAATGCCCCATATATATATATATTTGTTTAATTTACTACTTTTCACACCATAGCGTTTCCGCTTTTTACGACCAACCATCCTCAATACAACTATAACTAAATTATTTCATTTCATTTTAGCAGTATTTGCTCGACACATGCCTGTCACAGCTTTCAGTCTTTTATCACGCACGATTACAGCGCCGCTCTCTATACGTGTAGGGGACCTATCCATGCGTAAGGTGTGATTATGTAGGACATGCAGAGTGTACAAGCTCTGTCAACATTTTACAACCAACAGCATCATATAGGATTTCAATTTTACTGTACGCTCCGGCCGAAACTTTTAGCTCATACGCGTACCTACAGAACTACCTTAACGTAATATGTAAATTATATTCCTATGCAGCAACTTTGTCACTATAATTTTACGTCTGACTACAAATTGGCATATGACGATTTATTTTTGCATAGATTTAACGGATTTATCTATTTTCGGGCTTTCTTTCACACATCATGATTCAGCCCGGATAGAAAAATAAGTGGTTCCGAATTCATAGGGTGATTATTTTGGTAAAAGAAGTCCATTGTAATTCTCGCAATTGCTGAAATTCACACACTCAGAAACACACTCGAAATCTCAGAAACAAATTAAACTTTTTGTCCATAGGAACGAGATTTTGTTTTTAGGAGCAAAATTTAGTTCCTACGAACAAGATTTCGGTCATAGAAACAAAATTTCATTCATGAGAGGAAGATTTTGTTTATAGGAATAGGAGTCATCGAATTACGAGGTACAAAAAAAAACTGAACAAGGGCGCGATCACAACAGATCTTTGATAAGAAACTGTATTAAGGCCCGGTTCCACAACTCTCGATTAACTGAGTTAACCGAGGTTTAAGGGCGAACGGACCAATCAGAACCACGCTTTGCGCACTAAACTCAGGTTGACGTATTACTGGATGAATATTAAAAAATCGCCAAAATTCTTGAACATTTACCACGATTATGAACATTATCTACGATTCGCTCATTTTGGACTAACTTTTTGCCCGACGGTCTATCAAGTAATCGCTTAAGTCGGTTAGTCGAGAGTTGTAAAACCGGGCTTAAATCTGTCAACATAGTATTTAATTTTTTAGCCTAAATAGCTGGTAACCTTGATTAAGTTTTCAATCCCAGGCTTATGTATGCATTATTGATTGCATATAAAAAATATTTAGCGTGTTCGTACTATCTGAAATGAGATGTGAGGATTTTAAACTAGAAATCGGATTTTTATCGGGATTTTCTAATGTAGAGGTCTAAATTTCGGGCTTTTCGTAGACCATTGCCCGATTTGCGTCGGCGCGACCTCTCAATCCGGCCATATTCAAATCGCTATAACTTTGTAAATATTGGGAATTACGAAATTTCCTTTTGAGGACATATTCCTAAGATTCTTTCCTAAGAGGGTTTTTTTTCTTCAAATTTGTAGACTAGAATACCCCTTTAAGACAAAATTATCGCATTTCCACGAAAATTCGGTTCTCAATTAGGATATGTTGGGCGGACGAATAAGTGGACGCAGAACTGGTCTTGGAATAGAATGAGCCCTTCTCAGGGTGGGCATTACTACCCAGGCGAAAGTTCTCCGCAGATTGGAAGTTCTTTCCAAAGCGGAAGTTCTGCCGAGGGTGGAAACTCTTACTGGAGTGGAAGTTCTTCGCAGTATGGAAGATATGTCGAGGATGAAAGTTCTTTTCAAGATGAAAGTTCTTCCGACGCTAAAACTTCTTCCCAAGATGGAAAACCCTGGTACTTGAAATGCTCTTTGAAAGACGGATGTTTTTGGAACGCAGGAACCGAAAGTTCTTCGATGGAAGGAAGCATTTCTGAAGAAGACTGGTCCTCACCGGAAAGTATGCTGTCGGAGGAAGTATCAAGTTCGGAAAAAACAGTGAACCTCTCGACGCCCAAAGAATGCGCACGTACATGCGTAGTTGGCGAAAAGCCAAAAACGTGTTACTACCACTTTACAGCTGAGACTTACGCAACCCAGACGAGGGCTTGCAACTTTTGTACGCCGAATGAAACGACCCGACTGACCTCCGAGTGTCAGTGCATAGTGGCCGATGGTGTCGACGTAGGCGGTATAAAGGTCATCAATAGAATGTTTCCAGGACCTTCTATAGTCGTCTGTCTCAATGATTACGTCGTCATAGACGTGGAAAATAAAGTTCATGGGAATGGCATCACGATTCATTGGCATGGGATCTTTCAAAATGGTTATCAGTATTACGACGGTGTTCCGTATGTGACACAGTGTCCCATTGAGGAAGGAGCTACTTTCAGATACCAATGGAGAGCGAAAAATTCCGGCACTCATTTCTGGCACTCTCACAGCGGTCTTCAGAAGGGCGAGGGTTTGGAGGGATCGATAATTGTTCGCGAGCCAAAAGTTAACGAACCCAACAGCGAACTCTGGGACTATGACGAAATCGACAATGTCATCTTTATCAATGATTGGCTTCACGACTCCGTTGAGGCTCATTTCCCCGGTAATTTGCATCAAAACACACTCCAAATGCCCGACAATTATCTTATTAATGGCTTTGGCCAATGGACGGTTAGTGCTCATTCTTCTCTTTCCTGCGTGTGGCTTTTCACCGAATAAGTGACAAAAAAAGTCTCTACTGATACGAATTACCCTCACAGAATCCGAATACAGGAAATACTAACAGAAGTCCTTTAGCCAATTTTACGGTGGCCCAAGGTGGCCGTTATCGATTCCGTATGATAAACGCCTGCTGCTTGAACTGTCCCGTTCAATTGACAATACAAGCACACAATATGACTGTTATTGCAACTGATGGCGAACCCGTGCTACCTGTAACTGTCAATAGTATCACCTCCTTTTCCGGTAAGTTCAAACTATTGCGTGCAAGTTAGCGCAGTGGAAAAAAATGTGTTTAAAGCTCTTCAAAAACACCTCTAGTTTCTTTAAAATGCGACTTAAGGTTGATTCTGACTATACGTTCCGTCTCCGTTCCATACTGGTTCCGTTCCGTTTACGCAAAATATTATTGGCTGTAAATAAATTGACGTATGCACACCTTCCGTTCCGTTTACATACCGTTTCCAATCAGTTCCTTTCAATATAGATGTAAACGTATTTTTCGACGGACAGGCTTGGTCGTGTCGGAAGCGGTATTGACAGTGGGAACTTCGTTACGTTTCAGTTCTATATCTTATACGCACAACTGCATTGAATTGAAAATTGTGTTTCGCGTTGATATTTAAGTATGAATGACGAGAAGTTAATTGAACTGGTGAGGGCAAATACGGCGGAAATACTGAAAAAAATTGGTTTCGTCATCTGTCAATTCTCTAACTAGTGTTGTATATTCTCCCTCAATATTTCTTTTCTTTAACATATTGTACGCCCAAACTCGTTGTTTTTTCTAACCTAGCTTCTTCATCTAATATCAGGTGTATGACTTAATTTTTACAGATTTTTCAGCAAATTTATTTAATATAAAAAAATAGAGAACAACGTACTTAATCTTGGAAATTTGTCCATCGTTTTCTATGACCCTGCGCCATCTCTCAGGTAACATACGAATGCCGTCGCGAACGAAACTTCCAGGTTTCGAGGCGATAAAGTCATCGACGAATTTGCGCACATCGTCCAGCGTTTTGAACTGTATATCCACTAAGGCGTGTTGCATTGATCGGAACAAATGGTAGTCGGATGGGGCTAAGTCTGGTAAATATGCCGCGTGCGGGAAAACTTCCCATCCCAAGTTCAAGAAGGTCTTCTGAGTCGCGCGAGCAACGTGAGGTCGAGCGCTGTCATGCAGCAGTATGACTTGCCTGCTTCCTTGCCCAGTAAATAGCCTTTTCTGATCAGGTTCTTCGCTCAGATTGTTCAATTGTTGGCTGTAACGTTCCGTAGTCATCGTCTGACCAGTTTCCAGGAGTTCGTAATAAAGCACACCCTTCATATCCTGTCCAGGGCGCGGCTGGTCACTAAGATCGAAATCACCACTTCTAAAACGTTTGTACCAATAATTACACGTTTCATAAAACACAACGTCGGCACCAAGAACACTACAAATTAATTCCCGTGCTTTAGAAGCATTTTTTCCATGTTGGAATTCCTATAAAATGTAGTGCCGAATGTGCTGTTTATCAGTTGCCATCGTAAACTCTGCTATTCTGAGAGATTATGTAACTCACGTAGACTTGTCGTTCGGTGTTCTGAAGCCTTGCGTCCGATCCTTTCAAAGCCACAAAAGACCGCGAAAATATTTCTATTTTAAATATCATTTTAAGCTCGGAAAAAAAATTTGTTAAAATTAAGTCATACACCTAATATAATGACAGTTAGGATTAAGTTTTCGTTACATCACATTTTGTTAACGCGCACACTACTTTCATCTAAACGAGACTGATCAAGAACGGAAAATGTGAGAGACAAGAATTTTACTAAACGTATATGTAATGGAATGGAAGCGGAAAGTATAGTGAGAATCAAGCTTTACTCTGATAAAAAATGGTTCTTCAAAAAATTTTAAATTGACACTTGAAATGGGAGATCCCGGCCAAATTATCGCAATCGTAGTCAATATTGCTATTGACTGGATAAAAAATGTCACAAGACAAAAAACATTTGATGCAGTACTTTACTTAACAAATATATATTTTGATGGAAAACAGGATGTGTTTATTTTTATTAAATTCAATAGTTAAGGGAAGGTTACCGTCGAGAGGCATGAAACGTGTATGAACTGTGGGAATTTTTTTATATATAAAATTAATCCGTTTGTAAATGGGTTTCAACGTATTTTATTCTTATATCAATGGAGAAAAAAATCCAAATTTATTTATAAAAAAATCCAAAATGGACACTTCAGCTTCTGTCAAATAAAGCCATGCACGGCGTGTTTTGGTCTGCGGGTCTGAACAAAAACGAGTTAAAAATTATTAAACTAGACTATATTTGGGGGAGCTTTATCGTTTTTTGTTTTCTGGAATACCTCTGGATAACAAAATGGCAGCCTTTTGAAACAAAAAAAACAATTTTTTTACCGTTTTTTTCTTCACCGGGCGAAAAAATTATTTCTATATCAATTTTTGACAAAAATCGCTACCTGATGGCCCCGCAAATTGAATTTCCTTTCAATTGCGTAGAGATCCGTGTGAATCGGTTCATCGGTTGAAGCTGTAGAGCGCTCCCCGCGCTGAAAACTGCTGTTTCCCGAAAAACGCATTTAAAGTTTAACGTTTAGGCTGTAAATTTTTTAATACTTTAGATATGAAAATATCCTTTTACCCACGTATTCTAAACACTTTAAGGATGCAAATTATGTAATCAACAAAAATCGAATTTTTCATCGTCATGTACGGTGACCTGCCCTTAAGTAAGCTGTTGGTAAAGATTTTTTTGACGTCTTTTCTTGCAGCCGAGCGTTATGATTTTGTTCTTCATGCCGATCAAGCACCGGGAAATTATTGGATTCAAGTTCGTGGCCTTGCTGAGTGCGAACCCCTTCAGATTCAACAATTAGCCATTCTTCGTTACGAATCGGCGGATTTCAGTGAGCCTGCACTTGAGAGACCATCTTACAAGGGGGGCCTTGACGCAGGGCTTGTAAATCATACAAAATTTAGTCGCAGTAACAATAATTTAAAAAAAAGCCACTGTTTAATCCTTTTTTTTAAGGTTCTCAATCAAATTAACGTTCGTTGCGATGGTTCACCGGCGGCCGCGAACGTCGTATGCGTCAGTCAACTGGAGAGTGCGGAACCCGTGGATCCAAGGATTCTAGAGAAAGAGCCCGACGTTAAGTTGTTCATGCCCTTTGGTTTTTACGACTATACGGAACGAGAACTTTTTAGACCCGGCACATACAAGAACTTCATACGTAATTTAACACTATTATCATTACAATTATTCCGAAGTTTACACATGCACGAATTATTTTGTTTCACGCTTAGATAAATGTCATTAAGGCGGGATCCTGAATTAGCCAGTTCGAAAAATCGATATTTTGAGGAATTTTTTTCGGGTAAAAAAAAAGCAAGTTTAGCGAAATTTTCAGATTATTTTATTACATGTCTGAACATAAGAAAACAATTTTTTTTAAAGAAAAATATCAACAGGCAACCGATTTGTATGCACATTCGTGCCACTGCTGTTTCCATGCGGCGTGACAAATGGAGCTCGTAATTTTCATCTGAAACAAAAAAACCAAAAACCATTTTAATTGTGACATATTTTTCTTCTATATGAACTAAAAAAAACGAAAATTTTTTTGAAATTTGAATGTTTTTTCGGATTTGAAGTAGAAAATGTGCTTTTTGTGAAAAAAAAAATTATTTCAACTTGCTAAAAAAATTGTTAAGAATTTTTTTTTCGACAATGTTTTTAGTTCAAATAGAAAAGAAAACGATACTGAAGTGAACAAGCTTTGGTTTGTTTCGATTGGACTTCTAGTTTTTTTGTAATCAGATACGCCAAATTAGAAAAATCGTAAAAACGAAAACTCGAGAAAACGGGCGCCCTAACTGCCCGAGCGCCCGTATACCTGCTCGACACTCCACTACGTTCAGTGCTGTATCTTTGGAAATATTTCGAATTGGGCTATAAAACTTTGTCTAGACATTCTTAGATACATCAGGAATAGATTTAAACAATTTAAAAAAAATCGATTTTTTGGACCTTCTAATTCAGGATCCGGCCTTAACGAAAGCCAGGCACTATTTGAAAAATGATCGCATATTCCGAGAAGTGTTTTGCTTTGAATAAATATTACATTTACTTTGCTCATCATTTTAGAATAGGTTCGATAGCCAAGAGCGTGTAATGTGTATGAAAAATCTTCCATTTGAAATGCACATCCCAAATGTGTCGCGAAATTAATGTGGTGTAAGAAATATTTCCCCGTAATACAAATTGCGCTTTAAAGGGTTCATTCGACGGAAATGTTTTTTAACAAGTTCTTGCCACGCCTGTGGAAAGTCGCAGTGATATTTAGTATTTAGTATTTAGTATTTAAAATCAGAATGTACATGTTTTTTTTCCATAAGATAGCTGATTGAAAAATAGGAATAATGAAAAGTGGGAAAGCTATTTGGGCGATTCCATTTTATCAGCTTATTTGAGATGTGCATTTAAAATACGACACCCCATATATATATATATATATATATATATACAGGGTGGACCATTTAACGTGACTACCCCAAATATCTCCGTTGCTTTTAGAGTGACGAAAAAAATGTCAGGAGGTAATTTGATTGATTTCGAAGGGCTGATACAGTGGTGAAAAATTCATTTTTGTCAAGGTCATAATTTTTGCGTTCTCAAGGTCATCAATGGTTTCTCAAATGGGAACATGTTTTTTTTTTATTAAGACGTTGTAGCTGATATTCAGACGAATCCAACGACCTATGATATCATGACCTTGAAATGATTTTTCACCAAAATACACGTGTAAAAACGGGAAATCGTGATGGTATTGACAATAAGAATATCCGAATAATGTAATTGAATTTTTTGTACAGAAAATTTATTGTAACAAATGTTCGAAGTGATGGCCATTAACCTCGACACATTTTTGAAGACGTCGGATGAATGATTCTCTTGACCTTCGAATAGTTTCTGGTGTGATAGCGGCGCAGGTTATCCAACGGATACAATAATGTCAATAGTCGGAGATGTTTCTGATGTTTGTAAATACTGGCATTGTAACATAGTAAAACTGTAGTAGAGTGAAGAATGTTTACCATCTACCAATATTAGAATCAGTAGACAAGTGTTTCCATCCAAAGTAATATGTAATAACCGTATCGAAAATGGTATTGTAACGTCAAGCAGAGAAAGTGGACCTGCGCCGATATCACACCAGAAACTATTCGAATTCATCCGACGTCTTCAAAAATGTGTCGAGGTTAATGGCCATCACTTCGAACATTTGTTACAATAAATTTTCTGCACAAAAAATTCAATTACATTATTCGGATATTCTTATTGTTAATACCCTCACGATTTCCCGTTTTTACACGTGTATTTTGGTGAAAAATCATTTCAAGGTCATGATATCATAGGTCGTTGGATTCGTCTGAATATCAGCTACAACGTCTTAATAAAAAAAAAATATGTTCCCATTTGAAAAACCATTGATGACCTTGAGAACGCAAAAACTACCTTAAAAAAGATGAATTTTCACCACTGTATCAGCCCTTCGAAATCAATCAAATTACCTCCTACGTTAAATGGTCCACCCTGTATATATATACACACACAGAGGATGCCCTATTTATATTGAGACATTGGAACAATTCGTAAACCAGAAAGGAAAACAATATTGCATGCTCGTTTTTTATTTGGTGAACGTTTTCAAGGTGATTTCAATGCCAACTTAATTTTTTTAGAGCCATTCTATATTTGTATGCCCGAATTCTTTTCTACATTTCAAAGAATTATCTTTTGTCCAAAATGTTTTTTTATTTGATTATTACTTTCGGACTTATCGCACAAAACAATGGCAAGCTATATTTTTTGTGCGAGAACCAAGACATTTTTTACGGTACATTTATCCCATTAACATGACCGAAATCATGGACATCGTCATTGAAGAGGTATCAGAGTATTTGTTTTCATCTTTGTTTTGTGTAAACATCTACTACTTGCAAGTAGAATTAGAATCCCGTTTGTCAATACAACAATGGGCTGACGTTTAAATTTCTTGAGAATAACTTTTTTTAAGAGGCTATATTCTACTGTGACGGCTCAAAAAATAAGCTATTTTTAATCATTTTTTTTTAAACTGTTGCATGTATCGGTACAAACTTTTTTCGCTTGAAGGTACACTCTTACAGAAAACTTTTTTTTTTGTTCCTTTTATATGTACATTTATTTAACAATTGATAATCGTGTAAAGGCATGAAAAAAGTATGTCGCTGACGTTAATGATTTGCGCTCTCCAGGTAACCTGAAACAAATAATTCGCAATGATTCTTAATCTGTATGAGCGTCGCTATCGCCCGAACTAGAATGATTATGTTATATTGCAAAATAACAAAATAGCGTCGTTTTTTGGCAAAAGTGTTCGAAAAAAAACGTATTTTTTCGTCATAATTCGGGCGAAATTATAAGTAAAAATTAATATTTTTAAATAATTCTAGTTCATTGTACTTGCGCTTGAAATCCATTTGACACGTGTTTCAGGGATTTTTATTTTTTCATTTGTTCTCGAACTATTTCGATGTATTAATATAAATAGAACGTCCTGTATACTAGTCTTACCCGTGCAGAAATGGTCATAGAAATCCAATTGAATTTCCATACTTGGTCTCACTTTCTGCCAGGGATCCAATGGGTCATCGCATTGGATCCCTATACTAAAACGTCACCTTCGTACATTTTATTCTAATCGGGATTCCTCATTGGAATGTACGAATCCAATTTGAATCCTAAAGGATTCTCATATATCGAAAGGAATTCGATACAATTTTTGATGGGTCCCATCGCATTCTGTACGTTGAATTTTCTAGACAGAATCTATAGATGTATAAAATGAGTAGCTTTTACAAAAAGTATAAATCTTATCCTAAAAAAGTATAAAGCGCTTGAAAAAGTATATCTTAAAAGTCGATGTGAATCACATCACTGAAAATCCACTGTAATTATCGTTTGTTATTTATTTTACTGCACTTTGACTTGATATCATCACACACGTAAACGTGTGTGATGATATAAACCCACGTGCTCACGAAGCGTGAAGATTATGTTTCAACGCGCTAAGTTTTTTCTAGTGACTTTCCACATATTTTCGATTCGAACGTGGTAAGAATTCTAAAACGATGTTCATGGGGGAACAGTATAGAATCCAATTGAATTCCATTAAGGGCTCCCTATATGCAGCGTCCCTATCAAATTCCTGTAGGTAGGATCTGGAGACTCCCCAACAAATTTCTGCGCGGGTAGAACCGCCTCACCTATTTCGAATATTTAGACTGTTTAAGTTCAATTCAAATAAACGAAAATTAAAATGTCCACTCGTTAAAAAATGTAATACTGAAAATACATACATTGTTTTTACGCAGTTCCTCTAGCCATAAGTGAAGTTGTGTCCCTAATCGGAAAGAATATCACAAACACGTTCGCACCGTCGACCCTAATATCGCAGAGAGATGAAATTCCCGAAGATCAGTTCTGCACTTTGGAAACTAGACCGTCGAAATGCAACAACAGCACTGTTTGCGAGTGTTCCTTGATCGAGAAAATTCCTCTCAATTCGGTCGTCGAAATTATACTGGTCGATGAAGGTCGTGAAAAAAAAAAATTCATCCAAGATCGAAATGAATTGGCGAAACAATGAATATAACGCTGTTTAATTAACAACACAGGTCGCATCCCTGATGTCTCTCATCCGTTTCACTTGCACGGTGCAAGTTTCTACGTGATTGGCGAAGGGGTCGGTAGCGATTACAACATATCGAGGATCGACGCTGCAAGTGTCAGAGAACTTGACGAAATGGGTATGATGACGAGACGTTTGAGGAAACCACCGCGTAAAGATACCTACGCCGTATTCAACAATGGATTCTCAATTATTCGCTTCGTCGCCGATAATCCGGGTAATACATGGTCTCACATAAATGTAGCTTAGGGTGTCCCGTTTATGGACCAAACATTTTTTTTCTCGAAAACTTTAACGCATAGCCCTTAACTTTGTTCGAAATACTGAGGCTTCCTTAAATATTAAATTTCATTTTTCTGTGATGACATTAACCCGTGCCGACTGGACCTTGAAGTTTTCGTAGAATCAAGTCAGAAACTATTGTGATAACAGCATCATAATCCTCCAAAAAATATGTATTACAACTTACCTCGAGCTCTGTTTCAGCTTACCTCGGTACTAGGAGAGCTGTAATGCAGGGAGTTGTTTCAGTTTTCATCGATTTGTTCATGGACTTTGATTAATTTTACTTATTTTATTGTTTGGTTCACATTGTCTTAGAACTGGCTAATTTGAGTTATAACGTCCATAGCACTATTTTTGGCTGAGATATGCTAGGTAAAGTAAAAATTGTTACAACCCTCCTCGGTCTCCCCTAAGCCCAAGTTACTTGAATGAACATATTTCGATAAAAATCGGCACGGGGTTCAGTACCCAGAATGCGCGAAAATATGTTTTGGGAATATTTTAGAACCGAATGAATAAAGCTAAGATATATGCGTTAAAAATATTTACTTCGGAAAGTAAGGAGCATCCTAATGTAGACCTGAAAACTCCAATGGTGGGGGAAATTCTTCATTGTATGCCAAATTTAATTCAATCTATAGTCGCAGGCGTCACTGCTATCGGTCAGAGTATTTTGTGAGGCAAGTCTGAAAATGCGAAACAGATAGATGACACCCCTAACTATGAAGTTTGTTACAATCTTTCGTTTGAAACAATGATGACAGTATCATTGGAGTAATGTAAAATGAGAACGAACGACCAGTGCGGAAATTTGGCAGGACAATCCCTAATATAATTCGGGGCGTTCAAGGGATTGTTTGTGTATTCCATAGTAGGGTTTTCCGTAAAAGAGCCGGACCGGGGCCCCTATTAGTGAATTGTAGGGTAGGTAGGTTGACTAAAACTATTATCTAAGTACGGAGACCAAGTAAGGGCCTTTAAGGAGTGTAATTGTAAATTCCCCAGTAGCGATTTCCCCAATACTACCAGACTTTGCCATTATAGGAGCAAATCAGTATAAATTGCTTGACTAAAGAATTTGCGGCATAATAATTATCGAGATCGATTAAACATAAAAATTAAACTATGCGTTTAGTAGACGAGCTGTGATGCCTTGAACCAACACGCATGCAGTTTGTTCATTAGAACAACGCGGAATCAAACGTGTAAAAAAATGCAACAGAATTCTAAACCTCAAATGTATTGAAATAATACATTTCTTTTTCACAGTGCACACGCACGCACGTACGCATATAGCTGCAATAATTAGTTATGAGGCACCGTTGAGGCAATTTTAAAGGCCCTGGTTATTTTGCCTTCAATGGCCCTCGATAGCAAAGTGTGACTGGCCACGGATGGCCTATGTGAGGCTCCCAGACTAGGGCCTCAATAAAGTTAGAGAAAATTAAGATGGGCCTGATCAAAGCTCCAACTCAATTTCCGCACGGGGAGGTCTATTTTTTCGTCGTTAGAATTCCGTACAACGCGATATCGGTTGAGTCATCGTTCGCCAAAATCCTTTTCACAAACAGACTGCAATGATTTAAATTGCTACCCAGAATCGCTGCTCGCTAGTTGTTGAAAATGAATTGGGTTTTTTTTTTTGCGTATTTAAAAGTTGCACGGACAACTTTTAATTTGTACTAGCCCGATATGCATTTTGGGATTGCGCAAGAATGAGGCATTTCGTATCAATTGGTACAGCGCGATGCAAATGTGCCACTCGTTTTGCCACTGTTTCATCATATGATAGCTATGATCGCGCAAGAGATGCTACTAATTGTGAGGAACGTTTATCACACAGCGATGTGCGGTGGCAAAAACGTGAATCGTAATTGCCAAGTTTTTAAGAATGTCCCCCACCACCGCAATCAGCCTGAGTTTCAAGATCGTGTGGCAATGAGAAACAAGAAAAAAATCGACATTATCGAAAGAAAACCCCGATTCCCAGGATGTGTATCTTTTTCAATTATTTTTTCTGCTTATTTAATTAAGTTTCATTATTTATTTTAGGATACTGGCTTTTCCACTGTCACTTTTTGTATCATCTGGCTGTTGGTATGGCTGCTGTATTTCAAATTGGCGAAGCCAGCGATTTACCACCGATTCCGGAAGGATTTCCGGTCTGCGGAAATTTTGTTCCACCAATTTCTAATGATTCCTGAAAGTGAGGAGAATTCGTGGCGACGTGGACCGAAAATGAAATCTAGTTTACCCATTCCAGCGACTTTTTTTTCTCTACAACAGATATGCTCCTCTGTCTCGAATGTTTCGTTTTCCAAATACAGACGAAGATGCTTGATTGACTTCATACGTCGATATTATTCTACGATGCGTAGAAGAAAAAATTATATGTAAACAATTTTTTTTATATGCCACAACCATGTTTTCCTCGCTTTTTCGTGCGTATAAACGGTACGTAAAAGAGGTATTTTACGTCCTAGTATTTCAATTTTGTGAAACGTCCCTGTACAACAGCTGTCGGTCTGTAGGTGCTGCCCTCAGTTGTTAGGTCGAGGAATTTTTGTGTACGCTGAGGCGTTATTTGCGGGAAGAAACACGTCACTTTCACGTGACACCGCGACAAAGCATCATCGATTGCGCCGCGACATAAATCATTAATAAAAAAATTAAATAAACAATGAGTGATATTGAAAAACGTAACATCGTTGACTGCTATGCTTTTCAAGATGACTCCGCCCCCTCCACCCCCGCGCGTGCGACAGCTTCCATGTGCGATACACCTTACATATGCAACACAGCTACGGCACATGATTGCAGCCATATGTATTTAACAATACAAACGCTCGGAAAACCTGGTTTTGGTAAATAAATAATCGTGTGCACCACGGAGACAGGGACCCACTTTGTCTCCTTGGTACACAATGTACTATTATTAAACAAGCTTTTATTTAATGTACTAAAACGTAGAAAATAATTGTTTTTACTAAGTCACCTATATGTGACTATAAATAAAGGTTGTGGCGCTCAACTTTTTAAATGTTTAATTAGTTTGATCAATTTAGTTTCATTAAGCGTATTTAATTTGGCACAATAGTAATTAGAGAAATTATTATGATACGTTTACACTTCTTAAATAAAAACTACGGATTTTTATTTAAGAATTTTAAGGTTGTTTTACAGTAAATTAAATACAGTTGATATGTTAACGGATTTATGTAAATTAAAGATTATATGTCTAAATTTTGAGGTGGCTTGGTAAACAAAATTATTTTTTACTTTTTAGTACATTAAATAGAATCTTGTTAAAAAAAAATTTACATATAAATTATTTTCTACGTTTTAGTCTTTAATTTTTTAAAGTTGAATCATGCATTGTCACCTCTTAGATGCATGTTTGCAAAATTTCAGCGTTCTAAGTAGTCGGGAAGTATGTGAAATGTCGATTTTCCGTTTTGCATCTCACAGAAAGTCGTGATTTTTAAATTTATTTATTAATTTTTTTTCAGTTAAATTATGGATTGTCACCTCTTAAATGCATGTTGGCAAAATTCAGAGTTCTAAGTATTCCGGAAGTGGGTGAAATATCGATTTTCTGTTTTGCATTTCACACCAAGTCAAGTTAAATAAAAGCTTGTAAAATTACCGGATTCCGTTTATTACTTCCTGTAAAAAAATTAATTGCAATTTTTGGATCGAATTTTTATCTGGAAAGTTTCTTAGTCTCAAAATACTCTCCGAGGCTGGGTTCGAATCCCAGCCTCGTAGTCTCGGAGAATAATACATACGGGCGTGACGTAGGTCCAGTTCCACACAGGTGTCACGCACATGGCTTGGTACGTGTGTGTGTCGTGTGTGAATAACCTGTAGACCTTGCTTTATTTCTCAACGAAACTCGACGTAGCTCCGAAACTGGCAAGCGAGACTGGGACCGGCTGTATTGGTATAGGTTTTCCGCAATTTCCCTATACCCATAACAGAAATGTCATACTGTGTAGAGGCGATTCGTGGAAAAAACAGACAAAACGAGCCGAAGACACACCACAAAAAACTGCTCTTTATTTGTCGACAGACGCGGAACAAAAAACGTAGTATTTAATAAAAAAAAGTACGAAAGTATTTATTGAGTAGAAGTTTGTACGGGGAAGGCACGACGAGAGACGAGAACGCCGCGTGCGTGCTTTTCGGCGCGGGTCCAGTGGGTATCGTGGCGACACGGCGGTGACGCCATATACTAGGGCCTCCGTGAATCGGCATAGGGCGCGAAATGCGAATGCGTGATCCGCGCAACCACACTCCCCCTCGATTCAGGGCGTTACGTTCCGGATGTTCCGATCCTCACCATGCCGAGGAGATCCATACACTTGACGTGCTTTTGTTTAGGCACCCCCTTGGTAAGTATGGCTGCTGCCATTTCCGCAGTGGGCGTGTACACGATCTTAACCTCGCCGCTCTCGAGGACCTCTCGCACAAAATGATGACGGACGTCAATGTGCTTGCTCCTGTTGTGAATTACAGGATTTTCCGCCAGCTTTCGAGCGCCGTTGTTGTCGCAGAAAACCCCGACTTCCGCCATCTCGGCGAAGCCGAGCTCGAGGAGTAGACGTCTCATATACGTGGCCTCCTTGGCCGCTTCGGACAAGGCCATATACTCCGCCTCCGTAGACGAAAGGGCCACCGTTTTCTGCTTCCTGGTCTCCCAGGAAACGGGACATCCCCCGAGAGTGAAGGCGTGGCCAGTGTATGATTTCCTGTCGGTCGGACAGTTCGCCCAGTCGGCATCGACGTATCCCTCTAGCGGCCTTCCGGTACGACGAAACTTAAGTCCCACGTGTCGCGAGCCCTGTAGGTATCTAAGAACCCGCTTTGCAGCTACCCAGTGCTCGGTTCTGAAACAGCTGCAAAACTGGCTGAGGTAGCTTACGGAGTAAGCGATGTCCGGTCCTGGCTCTTCGCTGCTCCTTCCGAGCTTCGTTCCGGGGTCCAGAGGCGTACTGACAGCCTTCGAATCGCTCATTCCGAAGCGCTCGAGGATGTCTCTGACATATCCGGCTTGACAAATCGTGATCTCGCTTCCATTCTGAGTGAACTCCATCCCCAGACAGTATTTTACGGCGCCGAGATCAGTGACCTCGAATGCTTCCGAGAGGTATCTCTCGAAATTCAAAATCTCCTTTTTATCCTGTGAGGCTACGAGAATGTCGTCCACATATACGGCAATCAGGAGTAGGCTCTCTCCGTTTTCCTTGAAATAAACGCACGGGTCCGCGGAGGTATTCTTCGCTCCGTAATTGGTCAACTCTCTGTTGATGCTCTCGTACCAGCAACGGCCGGCTTGGCGCAGACCGTAGAGGGCTCTTCTCAACAGGCACACCTTGTTACCTTTCTCGATCTCTTTGAGCATCCTCTCGGCTTTTTCTCCGACGTCGATACCACGGGGTTCGGTCTGAACGATTCTTTCCAGGGCTTCTTCGGTGTACTTCGGGATCTCCATGAAGACTTTCTCGTCGAGTTTCCCGTCCAGATATGCAGTTTTGATGTCAAACTGATGTATCGACAACCCGTACTCCGCGGCGAGCGCCATCATGATCCTAACGGAACTAAGTCGCGCCACGGGCGCAAATGTTTCATAAAAATCCACACCCGGACGCTGTGCAAACCCTCTCGCAACCAGGCGGGCCTTCCTGCGGACCAGCGTTCCATCCTGTCCGTACTTGTTCCGCAGTACGATCCGACTTCCAATCACCTTTCGATCCTTCGGCCTCTCGGTGATGGTCCAAGTGTCGTTCCTAACGATCGACGAGATTTCCGAGGTGATCGCTTCCTGCCACTCGCCGGCACACGGCCCGCGAATCGACTGTTCCAGCGGTGTCTCGGCGAAGTACAACGGCTCTTCAGCGCAATTTGCTACATGGTAATCCTTTTTGGGTCTCCCCCTGAGACCCGTCCTCGTGATTTTTGGTCTTCCACGGCCCATTCTGGGGGCGGCGCCACCAGCGTCTACTCATGCGTTCGGCTGACTTGGCTGGTTTTCTACATCTCTTCGGTCGTCTTCTTCATCGGCTTCGTTGCGATCTTGGTCTTTCGTTGGGGGAAACATCGTTTATATTTCCCTGAAGTTTTCATCATGGTCGTCGGAATTTTCTGTGTTAACTCCGTTTTCCGATGGGCCTTCCGATATTCCAATGAATTTTACGTTTCGGGCGATGTTTATACGCCTCTTCTCCGGTAGCCAAATGCGGTATCCCTTTGACTCCTCCGAGTAGCCGACAAATACGCCCCTCTCCGAACGTGATTCGAGCTTTCCCTTCGACGGAGTTCGGTCTACAACGAAAACCTGAGATCCGAATTTTTGAAATTTACTTACATCCGGGAGCTTTCCTATCCACTTCTCGTAGGCAGTTTTTCCATTTAGACTTCTTGACGGACACCGATTACGTATGTAATTTGCAGTATTCATCGCCTCGCCCCAGAAGGACGGGGGGAATCGCGAATCTATCAGGAGGCACCTCGTCATGTCCATCAAAGTGCGATTCCGTCTCTCAGCGATGCCATTCTGCTGCGGTGTGTGAGTAACCGTCAATCTTCGCCGGATGCCGCTCGACCTGAGGAAAGCGTCAAAAGATTCGTTTACATATTCCTTTCCATTATCCGACTGGAGCGACTGTATCTTGCACTCGTGTCGATTTTCAGCGGATGCCTTGAAATCTCTGAAGGCGTTAAGGACTTCATCCTTCCGTCTAAGTAGACGAATTTCTCCCCACCGGGAGTGATCGTCGATGAAGGTTGCGATATATTTCGCCTTTCCATTTGATTCGATCCGCATTGGACCGATGATGTCGCTGTGGATTATTTCCAGTAACTTCGAGTCCCTCGTAGAGTTCTTTGGGAATGGCGTGCTCGTCATCTTTCCGCGGAGGCATGCCTCGCAGTTGAGTTCCTGCAGTGACTTTCCGAGATTCATAACTCGTACTGCGCCCTCGCGGTCGCACTTGACGAGATCGCGAATGTTGAGGTGGCCCATCCTCTCATGCCATTCTCTAGTCAAATTCTTGTTGTTCGTCGCGTCGACATCGACTTTTGCGCTGTACTCGTTATTCGTCGTTATACATAGTAGAGTCCTTCCTTTCGATCGGCGATCATAACCGAGTTTCCGTCTCGGTCGACGACTTCAGCCTTTTCCTTGTCAAAAACCACCGTGTAGTCCCGATCTGCGATCTTACCTACGGACAGTAAATTTGTACGCAGCCCGGGTACTCGCAATACGTCGTGCACCTTTACATTTTTCATACGACCTTCGACATTCGCGACTATCGACACGGAACCTTTTCCTTGGATCGGCGTCGTTGCCATTTCACTCGCAAGTCTCACGCTCCGTCGCACGGTTCGAAAGTACTTACGAAACTCGCATCGTCGTTCCCCATGTGGGTCGAGCACCCGCTGTCCAAACACCATTTCTTCCCGTGCCGCGTGGTTCCCGCTTCTAGCGCTTCGGTGATGAGCGTACGTTCCGTCCTTGCGTACAGACTAACCTCGTCGGCTCTGTTCGCACTGTCGACATCTTTCCTCGATGCAGTGCAATCAGCTGCCTTGTGACCCACTTTTCGACAGCGATGACACTTATACTTGAACGACGTCCCTTTCGGCTTGTCTTCGCTCTTACACGCTCCTTTTGATTCGCTGTCACTCTTCTGCGTCGTGGTTCGAGGTTTGGCCCACTGTCTTTTCGCGAACATCTCATTGGACTCGCCGTTTCGCGTCTCGTTCTTTCTCGCGTCGTATTCTTCAATAATTTTCACGCGTAGTGCTTCGAGGTTCGGTAGCTCGTCACGGGACTCGATGGCGCACCGAAAGTTTTCGAAACTCGATGGTAGACTATAAAGCAACATTACCGTAAGTAGGTCGCAATTTATTTCTATCTCCATCTCACTCAGTTTATCCACGGTGTCAAAGAGCTTCCGAAGATGCTCGCACACATCGTCGCCGTCGGCCATCTTGTGCAGCGTGAGCTGCTTCAGTAGCGTCGCTTTTCGTGCGGGCCCGCTCGACTGATAAATGGATTTCAGTTTGGCCCACACTTCCCTCGACGTGTCGCATCCTTTTATTTGCTTCAATTCTGATGGTTTGATGGACAGGACGATGTCCGATTCCTTTCGGTCCTTTCGGTCCTCGATGTACCACTTACTTACAGCTTCCGCGGATGCCGCGTCTCCCGTGATGATTTCGGGCTTCACCTTCTCGCCGCTGATGTATCCCCATGCGTCATTCTTTATTAAGATTGCTTCCATCTGAATCTTCCAGGTGTCGAAGTTGTCTTTGCTTAAGAGTTCGATCCGAACAACACTCGACGAGGCCATTTTTTTTGTTTGGTTATAACTCTATTTCCGTCGGGCTGGGCCCATAACCTGTAGAGGCGATTCGTGGAAAAAAAACGGACAAAACGAGCCGAAGACACACCACAAAAAAACTGCTCTTTATTTGTCGACAGACGCGGAACAAAAAACGTAGTATTTAATAAAAAAGTACGAAAGTATCTATTGAGTAGAAGTTTGTACGGGGAAGGCACGACGAGACACGAGAACGCCGCGTGCGTGCTTTTCGGCGCGGGTCCAGTGGGTATCGTGGCGACACGGCGGTGACGCCACATACTAGGGCCTCCGTGAATCGGCATAGGGCGCGGAATACGAATGCGTGATCCGCGCAACCACATAGTGAATGTAATAAAGAGGGGGAAACTTCCCCCTCTTTATGCAGCCGTGCAGCCTCTTTAACGTGCAGCCGTGCAAGCCAACTGGCTTGCACGGCTGCTCGTTGCGGGAAAAGTGGAATAAGGGGAGTCCCCGTAAAGGACCCCTACAGATGAAACAGATCCAATGTATTAGGTGTACAAATAAGTCCTCGGCCTTTTTTCATGAAAATAATCATTTATTCCCTTAAAGGGGGAGATATCTTTACAAGGCTAAAAAATCGATGATTTGTGGCATTTTTTCGGGAGAGAAATAATTATTTCAGATTTTTGAAACTTTAACGTGTATTAGGGTGTACTTTGATCTACCAAAACATATTTTTCAAGTTACCAAAAAATTTAAAAAATGGCTGAGATATCCCGCTGGCTTTGGAGCAGGTCAACTCGGGACTTCGAAAATGGCATACACTCTAGTGCTCGTTGTTTTCATCTGAAACCAAATAGGGTTGAAGATTTTCATTGAAAACATTTATAGTTCGTCTGTAAGTCTAAAAAACAAGTAAACAATGAATAATTGGACGCATTATACCATTTTCAAATAGACATTGCGATTTTTTATGAAATTTTTCTTCAATGTCGATATGGAAAAGTACTTTTTTTGTTCAATTGTTTAAAACAATGAGGCTTACACACAAGGTAGAAATGTTGTTCAGTCATGTGACAAATTTGGTTAAGATTGTTTAAATAGTTTTTACATGAGATTGTATGCCAATTTAAAAAATGTAATTTTAAGTAAAACGCGTTTAAAGTTTGGTCACGGAAAAAATCAATGATAACAACTACTTAGCGGCCAATCAGTGACTCCAGGGCCATAATCCAGGGCCTTCAGTTTCTTCGAAAAGATGATTTTCTTCAGCCATTTGATATTTCCGTGCTTTTCGAGCCTCTTTGTTCGATAAGGAGGCGCTCCTGGAGATGCACCCGTCGAGCGTCGGCGCTGTTGGCGTAATTTTTACACTGAGTTCCAATTATGATATCGAATGCGAGCATGGTTTTCAAAATCGACTTCTTCGTTGAATAGTCCAGCCGCAAGATAGGATGCAAATTTCGACGATTTTTAGACCAGAATTCAAGTGCTTCGGAGCCAAGATCCAAATCGTTGAATTGAAATATTCATCGGCAGCTTGGGTATCTTCAGCATGCTCAAAAATAACCGTGATCGCATTTGGAAACAGTATAGTATAAAAGGTAGGCACCCCCGTCGGCACAGCACGACTATGCATGCAGTGCCCTCACGTCGGGATGTTGTGTCACGTTTGGGGCTATAACCTGCAAACGGCTTCGAATTTTTGTTTAAAATTTTGGTACGATATTTTTAAGACATTGGACTAACGTTTTATGGAAAACAAAACCGATTTTTTGAAAGTTGTAAAGGTATTTGGGGAGATTAACCCTACCCTTAACCCTAGAAGTCATATATCATTTTTTCTACCTTCTAACTCATGATTTGGGTAGATAACGACCCCACGCGTTTCTCACAGGCATAATCGCTCCA
The DNA here is from genome assembly GCA_963932345.1 of Ophion ventricosus. Taxonomy (NCBI): domain Eukaryota; kingdom Metazoa; phylum Arthropoda; class Insecta; order Hymenoptera; family Ichneumonidae; genus Ophion; species Ophion ventricosus. The sequence goes on along the minus strand of OZ010712.1, from coordinate 10,905,800 downwards.
TTGAGCAGTAAAGGGAAACATCAGTACATGAATCTCTTCGTTTTTTATGAGGAAGGGTATGGTGTAAGGCAAATTAAATGTCATTAAAATGTATTTAGTGAAAAACCTGTTTAAACGCCGAAATAGGCCGAAAATCGCGTTTATCAAACAAAACGTTGTATTTTTTTCTAATTAACAGATCCTCAAATATCGCACAGCGTTTTAGAAAAGATACATTGAGCTTACTGAAAAATTGATTCAACTATATTCCGTTCGAAAAGTATATTTATTTTGAGGGATAAAAATAGGGAAATACGGCATACGTAAATACGGAAAAAGGCAATGGAAACACAACAAAGAAAATGTTTGAAGGCGTTTCTCGTATATTTCTTACTTCGTTTATTGAACAAATAGTATATAATTAATATTGATGATGTAAGAATATGGACAATATGAAGAAATTCTACATGCAGCTCATTCTACTGTCGCGCAGATGCACCTTTCTGTGCTCCTCGCAGGCGGCCCTTTGGCATCGTTGGCCAAAAACTCGAAGCTTGTAATCCTTTGCTCTTGGATAGAGTGCCCATCTCGAAGTTTTTTTGGCCCAAATTTCGGTGCTGTTGGTTTTTCATCTTGCAAGATGGTACTGCTGTAAACTTGCAAGTCCCGCCGAAGAGTCAGAATCAGTAGCCTCGCTCGCAGTTGTGGCTCGATGATAGACTTGACGAGAATTTTTATGAAGGTTCTCCGATTCATATTTTCAAGATTGCCGTTGAAATTATGGAGGATCATCGCGTTAATGGCTCCTTGGTCCAGCATTGCCATACAAATTCACATAGGCAATCGGAAATTTTCTTCGAACATTTTATTTTTCTTCGAAAAAAAGTGCTGAAGTATTTTATTTCGCAGGATCATTTGAAAAACACGTGGTGTGTAAATACTTTTTTACCCACTGTATGGCATTAGGTAATAAATGCGGCCATGTGCGCTTAAATTGCGTAATAATACGAAAAAATATTGATTTTGATAGAAAAAGTAACATTCACTTACCGCCATGAAACACCAACGGCAACTTCAGATTGGGGTAGATAACAACCTCAGACTCTCATGAAAATTGTTTTGCTTGACAATCAGCGAGCAACGGATATCATTGCTGGCATATAGTGACTTACAGCCAGATAGTGAAACTTAATTGTGATCACGATCCCCAACCGATAATATCGATTTATAGCTTAAGAGCGTACTTTGAAAATCGATTGGAATTCGTTTCCACCTCATACGTGAGTTCTAGGGTTAAAATAAAGTTACATTTTAATCGGTAACGCAAGCTCCGTCTGCTTCCACACATTTCCCTCGCCTGTCAGGCAGATTGCGAATTCCTTGACGGCAAAAAGATAGTGGTTTTAAGTCTACAATGTCTGTAATGGAATTTTTTGCTTCATTGAACGTTTTGAATTGGCTATCAGCCAAATGATGTTGGAGCGATCGGAACAAGTGAAAATCCGATGGAGCTGAATCTGATGAATACGCCGGATGTGGCAAAACTTTCCAGCCCAACGAATCTAAAGGGTCTCTGGTCCTTTTTCATGTGTGTGGTCTGGCATTTGTCATGCAGCGATACAGCTGGCCTAGGTCCTTTGCCTGCGTAAGGCCGCTTGCACTCAATTTTGTCACCTAACCGTTGCAATGGGTGTTTATAGCGGTCTAATATGCACGTTATTGCAACTCATTTTGCTCACTTTGCTTACGATGTAAATTTTAAGGTTACGTTGAGCTGCTGGTGTGGAAAAATAGTCTACTAGGTTGCATTGTATGACATCAAGCTTGAAGGAAAAACGTTTTCGTTCAAATATTCAATACAGCTGTTTTTATTGTCAGGCTGAAAACTTATCTATACACTCAATAATATATAGAACAAGAGTTTTAAAATGACCAACGTTTATCAAGTTCCCCACAATACTATAAAACATGGCACATTTTCCCAACCACTAGCAATGAACTTCTATTATTTTGATGAATCATTTTAACGCCATGGATATTGAAAAGTCTTCTCAAAATCAATCGAAAGTTGAGCAGTCGAGCAATAAATATCGCAGTTCGTACTACAGAAAATAAAGAATATACTTTTTAATTTGAAAATTGATTAAACAAATATCTTTTTGAAAATTTCATCTTATTTAGAAATCAATATCTTTTCAAATTATCAACGTCTGACGATTTTCCGACGATCACGACAAATTTTCCTAACTACCAACAGTGAACTTCTGTTACTTTGACGAATCATTCTAACGTAATGAATATCAAAAAGTCTTGCTGCGAAAATGACTTGAAATTTAAGCAATCGAGTATACACATGGAAGTTCGTACCGTGTTATAAAAAAGGATATACCGTATTAAATAAAAATTAGAGCAATATATCCTAAAATGAAATTTATATATTTTACGGCTGGTGCGATAACAATGGAATGATGCATCTAATTCCGTTGAGGAGGGAACACTATGGCGAGTTGATTTGCAATACCTCACTCAATTCATATGTATGATGACGACAGTCTTCTGACTGTTTAAATATTCTAATGAAGTTTGTCTCGCTCGAGCGTGTTGTTTTTTTTTTCGTCTTCGTTTGTCAACGAGGCGCCGTATGTGGAATTGCAATTTGTCACGTTCGTGACTCCTGTCAAAGCTGGTCTCACGCGCGTGCAATTACAAAAGATTCTCAACGATCTCTATGCCAAATCGTCTATACCTGAAACAAGTGGATATATGTACGCTCACGTGTACAGTAGCCGTTCGGACGAGTACACGAAAGAGAAAAAAGTCTTCTGGATTCGAGTCTTCTCACGGGATTATTCCGTTTTTCTTTCCGACGCAGTTTTTTTTTTCTCTTGTTCCTTGCAGCAGAGATAGTTGACCGACTTAAGATCTGTGGCAGCGAGCATCCTTTCACCCGAGGATGCTCGGAACAGTTCACAAAAGTCGCTCTAATGGCATATTTCCCTGCCACGTTGTTGTTCCGTACCTAATAATTTATCACTGCAATCATTGTCTACGTGAAATACATTTTTCGTGCTTCTTTTCTTGAATCGGAAACCACACAATTGTTGGCACAATTGAAAAAAGTCTTAAAATTGTTTAGTCACTTTTTTGAAGTTTTACAAAAATATTTTGACATGTTTAAAAAAATGAATACAATCAGATATTCGCTTTGATAATTCTTATGTCCAATACTATAAAGGTTTGAAAGCAACCTTGAATTTTTGTACGTGACGCCGTATGAGTTTATTTAAATTCTATAGGTGACTGAATTAAGAGATGTACAATTTTCAAATCGAAGGATATCACGAATCAGCGATAGTGCTTCGAGCCTGAAATATAAAATACAAAAGCGTTTGAATTATTATTGGCTTATGGACTCCGTGTCATTTTTATCCGTTGACAAGTCTCCTTTTACGCTTCGTATATACATGTGCAATTTACTTATGGCACAAAACAACACAAAATTATAAATTCGTGCGTTCTATTTCATTTTATATGAAATTTTATATAAATAATTTCGTTGATTCATGAAAATTTGAAAGATTGGCAATTTTTGTGAAAATACGGTTTCTCCTATGGCCACAGAAAATAAGAAACTACCCGTAACGGTCACTCGTAAGAAGAACCGGTCGTTTCTTATTTGTATAACCATAGTGATTAAGTCGTATTGCACAACGATTTTTTGTTCCCCCTACATCGCCATCACAGCACTGCAAAATTTCATGCAATTAATGGAAAATAAATAATACATCAAATACATCATAATAAAAAGGGCCCAAGTTGCAGTGACAAACGAGTACGTTGAGTAGAACTCCTTTTCTGAGGTTCATCATGTGGAACGACACAGTTACTTGGCCATTTGTGTTAATGCAATAGAAAGTCATACAGTCTTTGTGCATTCTGTGCCTACTCGATCGTCGGAGCACCGAACACTTTCGGCACTGACTTCCGTTCGTGGCATTAATGACATCGATAAAAATGCCTCGTTGGGTCAAGGATATGGGGAAGACAAAAAAAATCGTTTTCTTACGTAACAATTGTAAGAAAACGAAAATGATTGTGTAATGAAAAGTTTTTCACATTTTATGTTGACTGAAGAACTATCGAAATTCTTAATCATTACATAAAGCTAATGCATTTTTTTTCATCTTTCTTGGTCTTCTTTGGACAATAAAAAAATAGATAATTTTTCAATGTGCACTTTGAGAACTGAGTATACAAAATATTTCTTTTTTATTAACAATTCGTAGTTTTTAGGAAATGCAAAATGTTATTAATGTCCGGACTAGCAATGAGAAGGAGAAAAAATCATAATTCTTTTTAAATTACGATCTCATGAGCGAGGCTTTTTGGACATATGCGTTTTTGTAAGATATATCTGCAAAATAGTTATCTATATATATATATATATGGGGCATTCCATACCAATTCGACCTGGGTCTAACCCTCGACCCCTCAAATCTGGTTCCCGATTTTTCCTATCATTACTCTCACTCTATCAAGCAATTACAATTTTTTTCAGATTTTTCAAAATAAATTTGAGCGCGTCATGAATTTTTGAATTTTTTTTTTGAACACCTCGATGGCCGTAATCGAAAAATCTGAAAAAATTCCCAAAAATACAGTGTCAGATATAAAAAATGTTGGTGTAAAATTCATAATGTCTGGGCTTTTGCTTCAACCCGTTTTTTAGCTTTTTGAGCAAAAAAAATGAAAAAAATAAGAAGCAGAGGTCAATTTACTGTAGACTGTTGCTCGAAATTTTGTATGCATAGTACCAGATTTTTTAAAAAATTTCTCCGATTTTTCTTCTAAAGTGTATTTTGTAATTTTCGAATTTTTTTTTTATCATGGTTGACAAAAACCCTAATTAGGGATTTGGAAATGAGGCGAATTGCACTAACAATAAGCGTAAGATGCCTGGTGAGGTTCGGTACACTCTAAACTACTATTGAACTACTACTGTAGACAGTAGCCTGAATATTTTTGATGATAGCGAACGGTTTTTGGAAATTTTTAAGGATTTTTTAAAGCATTTTTTTCTGTAATATCATCGTAAAATCATGATTAATTAAAAGCGGTCATTAACAGTGATCGCTCTTAATTAAATAATTAAGAGCGGAATTAATTTTTAATTTAACAATCAATATCAATTTTAATCATCAATTCGCATGGTTTTATCTACGCTTTATTCCAGAAACTACAATGAAATCATCGTAGAGAATAGTATTTCCATCACTGACAATCTGAGATGCGTCAACACATTTTTATATCACATGTGCCTTTAAAATGATTTTTGATATAATAAAAAGGTTCTGCAGACTTTTTTTCTTTTTTTTTCTTCATAATGCTGTGGATTTTAAATTAATTAATTAATTATTTAATTAAGAGCGATCACTGTTCATGACCGCTTTTAATTAATCATGATTTTACGATGATATTACAGAAAAAAATGATTTAAAAAATCCTTAAAAATTTCCAAAAACCGTTCGCTATCATCAAAAATATTCAAGCTACTGTCTACAGTAGTAGTTCAATAGTAGTTTAGAGTGTATCCAACCTCACCAGGCATCTTACGCTTATTGTTAGTGCAATTCGCATCATTTCCAAATCCCTAATTAGGGTTTTTGTCAACCATGATAAAAAAAAAATTCGAAAATTACAAAATACACTTTAGAAAAATCGGAGAAATTTTTTTAAAAATCTGGTACTATGCATACAAAATTTCGAGCAACAGTCTACAGCAAATTGACCTCTGCTTCTTATTTTTTTCATTTTTTTTTGCTCAAAAAGCTAAAAAAACGGGTTGAAGCAAAAGCCCAGACATTATGAATTTTACACCAACATTTTTTATATCTGACACTGTATTTTTGGGAATTTTTTCAGATTTTTCGATTACGGCCATCGAGGTGTTAAAAAAAAAAATTCAAAAATTCATGACGCGCTTAAATTTATTTTGAAAAATCTGAAAAAAATTGTAATTGCTTGATAGAGTGAGAGTAATGATAGGAAAAATCGGGAACCAGATTTGAGGGGTCGAGGGTCTGACCCAGGTCGAATTGGCATGGAATGCCCCATATATAAAATGAATGTTTCTCTGTTTGTCCCGTATGCGTTCCTATACCATTCATCCGATTGAGTTGAAACTTTGTACAGTTGTTGTTGGTACTTCCGTGAAGGTTTCTGACATAGTACCATTAACGTACAATAGGTGGCGCGCGAGTCGTATCGGATAATTGTTCGTCTCCCATGCGTTCGCGTATCGTTCATCCTATTGAGTTTGTTTGGGTTTGTACAATTGTTGTTAGCGCTTGCGTGAATGTTTCTGACATAGTAACATCAACGTACGATAGGTGGCGCGCGAGTCGTATCGGATAATTGTTCGTCTCCTATGCGTTCGCGTATCGTTCATCCAATTGAGTTGAAACTTTGTACAGTTGTTGTTGGCACTTCCTTGAAGGTTTTTGACATAGTACCATCAACGTACAATAGGTGGCGCGCGAGTCGTATCGGATAATTGTTCGTCTCCTATGCGTTCGCGTATTGTTCATCCTATTGAGTTGAACCTTTGAATAATTATTGTTGGCGCTTGCGTGAATCTTTCTGACATAGTAACATCAACGTACGATAGGTGGCGCGTGAATCGTATCGGATAATTGTTCGTCTTCTATGCGTTCGCGCATCGTTCATCAGATTGAGTTTTTCAATTGGATGTACTGTTGCCACGCATCCTAACGATTTCGACAGATATGTCATTCGAATTCAAACGTTTGCAGTTTCCGGTGCGACTCGCATTTGAAATGACCATCAACAAAGCACAGGGACAATCGCTAAAAGTGTGTGGACTAAATTTGGAAAATACATGCTTCTAACATAGACAGCTGTATGTGGCCTGCTCACGCGTCGGAAAACATTCTGATTTATTCGTGTACGCGCCAAACGGAAAAATAAAAAATGTTGTGTATCCAAAAGAACTTCAGTAGACAAAATTAAAACACAGACATTTTCTTTCTTTGCGTGGCATTGCAACGCATGCCGAGTACAGCTAGTTACCAATAAATTTCGATTGAATGTCAAGACCAGCGAGTTTTTGTTCCAAAACTGGTAACACTTTTTCCGTAGAAAAGAATGAATATTTACGAGATATGTGGGTCTCAGTCGCCGAAAACGTCCGAAGTTGCAAAACGTAATACGTAAAAACGAGAAGAAGGAATTATTTAAAAAATGAGAACGAATGGCTTATTTTCATTCTCGAACATTTTTAATGTTTAATGTGTGTTCGTTAAATTGTGGTGGTTATGGCTCGAAATCGAATAATTAGACATTACCGTCAGTTTGTAGAAGGAATAAACGGTATTTTGAGTGCATAAAAAACAAGCTGCTCTAAATCTTGTTGAGGATGCACCTTACTCCTTAAGGCCTTATATACGCGATTTCGCCGATTTTCGAAGGTACTTTTCTAGACGCGGTTAAAAAAAAATGACGCATATATTGACAACATTTTTTTTACAGATCATTTATGCACATGGTTAAGTATATGTAAAAAAAAATCAGAAATATTAACAAAGGGCAAAGATATAACATAATAAAGCAATGTATTTTTTTGCGCGCGCGTTGATGGTCTCAAAAAAAAATGAACATATTTATAATTGCATAATGAATGTATCTTCAGTGTGAACCAACAATATTATTTTTTTAAAAATATTATAGTAAAAATTCGAAACTTAAAATTTTTTTACTCAATTTTCTGTCGGTATTTTATTTTTTATATTTTTTTGTGTCATTGAAATTTTTGTTTCTGTGGTTCACACGATAGGTGATGATACTAAGAATATGTTGTAAAAATTTCAAAGCGATCTGAACCTTCGTTCAAGAGTTAGAACTTTCACAAGGTTCAAAAAAGTGAATCGTGGAAAAACGGCTTTGAACTTGGCGGTCGGGCGCGCCGCACGGTATCTATTATACGCTCTAAATGCTGTAACTTTAACAATTTTTGGAATTTTTCAATTCTGTAAAGCTTAAAATATTCCTAACTGTTCAGGCTAATGGAATCAAAAATTTAAAAAAAATGAAAAATTTTGAAATTTTTCGCGTATATAAGGCCTTAAGAATGTATAGGTATGTGTTTTGCAATGATCGATTGAAAAGCCATACAGTTGCACAGATATAAATCGTTTTATTCAAGATTTATAACGAAAACTATTTTTTTACTCTTCGTTTAAAATTTAATAAAACTTTTAAAAAACATTGAAATAAATGTATTCAATAGTTATAAAAAAAAACAAAGTATCTAGATTCTTTCTAATTCTATGCAATCTGATTCTCCGTGTGGCGGAACAATTGTTATCGTAAAAGTAGCCACTTTTACCTGCAGCAAATAAAAACCACTCGAATATGAAACTATGTATATTATTATTACTTTTTAGAAAGTGAATCATGAAATATGTCTTCGAAAAAAAAATTCTATCCGGGTATAGGAAACTACCGGCGCTTTTTAAATATAAGCTAACTGATTTTCGGAACAGTAGGGTAATAACTTGCTAAAAAAAAGTGCTGTCAAGCATGTAACAACTGCTTGAAACTTTACTATCCGAAGCCACAGCGCCCAGTTCAAGTATCATTCTACCCAATTCTCGACGCAGGTGACAAGAGGAGGGCTAGACGTTTAAGACACCAATTTTCTTTAAACCTTACACAGTTCCGAGGGGCCATTAAGACCATACACTGTGCAAGCAGTAGGTTGCGATACATAACCCTTTCCGAAAAAACAAAGGGAGAATTTTGCATTAACATATTAAGGGGGGAGATACCTTTACAACTTAAAAAAATAGATTTTTTCCATAAAACGTTAATCCAATGTCTTAAAAATATCGTACCAAAATTTTAAAGCAAAATTCGAAGCCGTTTGGAAGTTATAGCCACAACGCGACACAACTTCCCGACGCTTGAGGGCACTGCATGCATAGTCGTGCGTTACCGACGGGGCTACTTATCTTTTGTACTCTACTGTTTCCAAATGCGTCCACGGTTATTTTTAAGCATACTCAAAATACTCAAAACGCCAATGAAAGTTTCAACTCAACTATCTGGATGTTGGCTCCGAAGCACTTGAATTCTGGACTGAAAATCGTCGAAATCGAAATATACATCGATTTTGAAAACCATGCTCGCATTGGATATCATAATTGGAACTCAGTGCAAAAATTACGCCAACAGCGCCGACGCTCGACGGGTGCATCGACAGGAGTGGCGCCGCTCCTTATCGAACAAAGAGGCTCGTAAAGCACGAAAATATAAAACGACTGAAGAAAATTACCTCTTCGAAGAAGCTGAAGGCTTAATATATGGCCCTGGAATCGTTGATTAGCTGATAAGTAATTGTTATCATTGACATTTTCCGTGACCAAACTTTAAACGCGTTTTACTCAAAACTACATTTTTCAAATTGGCATAGATCCTCACGTAAAAAGTATTCAATCTTAACCAAATTTGTCACATGACTAAACAACATCACTACCTTATCTGTAAACCTAATTGTTTTAAAAAAAACGGCCAAAAAAAGTACTTTTCCATATCGACATAGAAGAAAAATTTCATGAAAAATCGCAATGTCTATTTAAACATGGTATAATTCGTCCAATTATTCATTGTTTTCTTGTTTTTTAGGCTTACGGACGAACTGTGAATGTTTTCAATGAAAATCTTCAACCCTATTTGGTTTCAGATGAAAACAACGAGCACTAGAGTGTATGCCATTTTCGAAGTCCCGAGTCGACCTGCTCCAAATCCTGCAGGATATCTCAGCCACTTTTTATTTGTTTGTAACTTAAAAAATACGCTTTAGTAGATCAAAGTACACCCTAATAAATGCTAAAGTTGCAAAAATCTGAAATCATTATTTCCCTTCCAAAAAAATTCCACAAAATCACCGATGTTTAGCCTTGTAAAGGTATCTCTCCCCTTAATACCGATTCGTTTCAGCTGTTAGCACGAGCTGCTGATAGCGGAATGAGCGGCGATCCGGACTCATAACCGCGGGATCGAGTCTTATTTGGAGTTTTTTTTTTAATCAAATCAATTTTTTGTCGTTTCTTATTTTTATTATTCTGAAGCACGTCATATTAATTGCATTATTTTTTCATTTTTTTTTTTCTTGCTTAAATCTTTAAAAAAAATTGTTATCTCGAAATGAACTGTCAAAAAAAAAAGCTTGAAATAAACTTATTTTTCATTATTCTAGAGGATGTAATATCGTGCAGAATAGTACTTGAAATAAGCCCGGAGTTTCGTACGGTAAAATTGAAAGTGGTTTCTGAATGCTCGATTCGCGAAGAAGAATAGATAAATGTACAATAGCGTTTGTTGTTGTTATGAGAGCGAATTTTTTTTTCAATTTGCCCACAAGGAGAAAATTTTTTTCCGTTTCTTATTTTTATCAATTTAAAGAATGTCACATTATTTGTATTCTTTATAATTACAACAATTATTTTGGCAACAATGTTAATAAAAATTGTTTTTTTTTAAATAAACGGATTTGAAATCTAGAGGATGTAATATTACTTTTATGAGGAATATATTGGAAAATAAGTTAAATTTGTATTATACGTTGCAAGAATAAAATTAATATGACATGCCTCAGAATGATAAAAATAGGAAAAGAAAAAATCCTGCCCTTGCGTGTAAATGGAAAAAAAAATCGCTCTACGTACATGTACATTTTTATATATTGTACATTTATTTATTCTCGTTTGTGCACCAAGCATACAAAAATCACTTTCAATTTTATTATACTAAACACCTCATTTCAAGCACTAGTCAGCGGGATTCTGTTTACGGTTGAGTAAAAGTTCTCAAAAAATGCTCACTCTCGAAAAATAGCAACCAAGACGTAAACCATAACTACCTTAGTCCGTTGTCCTGAATTCGACTTGCACGAATCAATTTTAATATTACCGTACGAACCTCCGGACCAGTATTGGCTGGGTACAAATTAGCAGCTCGGTAAAAATTAAAAATATATTCGCTCTCAACAAAGGCAAAGGGGTAGAGCATCGTACGTTCTTTCTTGAATCAACCATGCGAAAATGACTATAAATTTTACTACACCTACGCCATGGGCTCCGCTACGTACCACTTTGCCTGATACTTCATGTGGCAAAGTAAGCACATTACGGAGAAAGGTAAATCCATCGTAGAAGTGGGATCTCAGGTATAAAGAAAGGATTCGCTCGAGACCGTATCGTTTGATCGCTTCGCGAACTGAGAATCTACGTATACTTACGACAGTGAAATTGCTGAATTTCTCTTATCGTCTCGTTGTACGCGTGATATCTACGGTGAATGAATCGTGCATAGATCAAGAGAGGAAAGAGCGCGTGCAAGTTTTATATTCCCCTTTGAGAGTACCTGTAAAATACGTCAAGCGTGTCGCGTTTTAGTTATCGTGTTACCTCCTAGGACTGGCGTTTCTCCGTCGCTCCAAAAACCTACTACAGGAATGTGTAATATTTGCAGTTGGTGGCAAGAGTACAGGTAGCCAGATCAGGCTTCGAAGCCTCGCGTAGTCAGAGTCGAGGAACAGAGTCAACATTTGTCTCCAATACATCGTCCGGACTGGACGCGCGACGAGGAACTTTATTTCCTTATTTTTTTAATTCCTTTTTATATTTAATTCAACGATCGAAGGTGCGCCGTTACGCTACAGTAATCCGGAAGAGACGTTTCGTGATATAAACAGTGTACAGGTGATTTTATTGAGTGATATGTTTTTGTGCCGATATCTAATTAGCCGCGTTTTATCATCGTCTGTGACAGTTTGAATTATATGGGGAGGATTGCTCTTACTGTAAGTTGACAGGGGCACACTTTTGTTATGACGGGTGCATCGCTGTTTTACAATCTGATGATAGAATTATAACTTATGGGTATTCGTTAGGGTCGTAACAGATCGTAATATTGTAATGTTGGTTCAATCATGTTTTTCATAAGGGATAAGTACACTGACAGAAAAATTCTTTTTATATTAACTAGATGTGTCTATATGATTTAAAAAAAATTGAATTAACTAGATTTTTCGTGAAATCAAATTTTTCCCATTGCATTCCATTATTAAAATTATTTATTTTAAATGTATTTATTTATTCACATGAAGATCTATTGAAATATTGTCTAATAATTAAATATTGTATTTATTCCTAATAAAGGTGTGATTTGGTTTCATCTGGTCGTATAACACAAAAGAGTCTCTCAAAACGCTCATGGCATTGTTTTCAATAGAAGACTATTGTAACATTCTGCAGTTGAGGAAAGGGATTAGTCTTTCTATACATAAATAATCGCGCCTGTTAATAAAAAGCACGATGATACATTTCTTTTTTTTTTCGAAATAACAACCTTGTTAGTGAAAAAAAAAGAAAAAATTTAACTTTTTTTCACCGCACTCTTATGTCATGAACCTATATTCCTTTCTCGTATTTATGCGATATATCGTGTTTTATCTTTATTTAATTTTAATCTAATCTTTATGTATTTAATTTTGATATATTTAATATTCAAAAAGAATAGCTTTAACAAATTTAAAAAAAAATTTGAAACAAATAGGGTCGTAGTAGGCTGTGAGACAAGGAAAAACCCTATTTGATTTAAATAGATAATATTTAAATTAAATATTTTTTTTTGGCAGTGTATGCGTTTCAACCAAAATGCATATTTGCAATGCCGAAAGTCCGTTGAGCTCCGATGAAAAACTCGTGTCCAATTTTTCATTGGACGGAAATCGTTCGTTAAATGTGTTGTTTTTTTTTTCTTTCTTTTGACAACAGAATAATTGATACTCGGCGGCAAAAATGGATTGGAGAAAAGGATTAAACGTCCTATACGACGTTCTCGCATTTCTGTGGTTATCGGTTATCTATATCAGCGAATCCTTAATTTTGAGTCTGATACCACGAAATTTGCGAAGCAAGGAGATAAGAGGCGAAGTCGCCCTTGTGACAGGAGGCGCCGGTGGAATTGGAAGGCTCATTGCCATGAGATTATCGATGCTCGGTGCGCACGTTATTATTTGGGATATCAACGAATCTGGTACGTGTCCCTCTTGCATTATTTTGGCCCGCATTATTGTGTCCATCATGCTGTTTCATTTATTCCACTCGCGTTCCATCGCTTTAACGGCAAAAAAGAGCTACAAGAATGATTTTTTTTTACAGTTACGTATAAATCGGACTGGAAAAAGTTCCTTGTCTGAGAATAGAAAAGAAAAAGACTCGGATCGTTATGTGTACGAGCACGGGCCATAATTATACCGGGCAAAATAAATGTCAGCGTTAAAATTGCGATAAGAATATAATTCCAAAGGATATTAAGCGTTCGCTAAAACATATTGCACGTTATGTCCGTTGTCTACAGATAAACTTTATCACCAGTCCAGGAACGCGGAGACAAGTCATTAAAGAAAATTTATGTTCTTCTATATACACGAGCATTTTCAGATACTTGTGCATATTTTAGATCAGATTGTCGTTTGTAAGTCGAGCTCCCTGATTTCGTCGCAATTTTGTGAGGTTTTCATCGCCCTGAACAAAGTCCGGAGAATTAGTTTTCCTACCAAAATTTCCAAACGTTTATGACAAATGTCGGGAAAGCAAGAAAAACAAATAATTGATTGGCACTGTTTGTTAAGTTTCATGAAAAACTCGTTGTTTTTGTTGCTTTATTCATTTTTATATTTATATTCAATTTGTTGAACGTTATTAATTTTTGTTCACTATTCATTACGAAATTCACAGAAGAGTTAATTATAACATTGCAATCTAAAATAAATATTTCCATCTCCATTTTCCAAAAAATTAGTTTTCTTTCATCTCCGGAGATGGAAATATTTATTTTAGATTGCAACGTTAAAATTAACTCTAAGAGGAAAGCCGCTTCAATGAAAAAATAACATTCCAATGTTTTCGCACGACTTTTAGTAGCATTGCAGTCCATTTCACAAACGTTTATTTTTCGTTTGAAAAGGCAATCTTTCGAATGTAAGAATTTGCCGTTATATTAAAGTCGCAACATTTCTACATAATTGTAATAACAGTGAATGTAATGCCTATTCGTGAGAAAAAGTTTCGGGCGATGGAGATGACGATTGAATTTTTTTTTTTGTTAGGAATACGAAATACGGTAAAGGAGATACGTGAAGCTGGAGGAACGTGCTCCGGCTACGTTTGCGACATTACCAATCGCGAAGAAGTCTACAAAAACTCCAAGACTTTGCAAATAGAGATTGGGACAGTGAGTATAAGGCAAAGACTTACGATTTACGAGTAGTGAGTGGTGTGAAATTTAATTCCTCTCTGTTTGTTGAAAGTAATATTTAGAAACTAATATTCACGTATAGCTATGTAAATCGATGCATTTTGTACAGAAGCAGCGAATTGTTGGATGCGGTACACAAGAGATCAATTTTTAATTACGAAATATTTCAAAGTAATTTCTATAGTTACTTTTATTAAATGCTTTAATGGATGTTGAGTTATTTTATTACTGGCCGAATAATAATCGCTTTATTGGAATCGGTTATCAAAACAATTATAGCTTTCTCTATTCAGAGTGACATCCGCTGTTGCTTCATTTCCTGCTTTTGATATGTCGAATGATGTTTTTTTATTATTTTTCATTCAGAGCACTCCTGCAAATCGAAACGTTAAAAACGGTTCAGTTTGACAACTAGATGTATGTTGATCAAATCCGATGACAAGTTATTTGCATTGACATCCAGTCTACTAAGATAATTTTATAACTTTGCATTTTTCGCTTTTGGCTCCACTCGCAGGCCTCTATTATGACATCAGTCTCCATCTATTGCACATATTTTCAAGATTTTTTTTTCATAATAAAACTTATCTTCATATTTTAATCTTTTTATACATAAAAATATAAGTTTCAAAGTACAAGAAAAAATTTGAATCTTTTATCTTTTAATTTATCTTGGTGATCTGGCTGCCTGAAGTTACCCGTGCTTTCACCTTGTCAACACGAAATCTTAACTTTGGAGCATCTGAAAACAAAAAGTCGAGTATTTTATTATAAAGTGGAGTTCCCGAGCAGAAATCTAATCAGGCTGCCTGAGGATCCATCAGGGCCGGATCAGGGATCAATAAGGCGCCCTGATCAGGCACGCATGATTTGCGCCGGACAGGGGCCTGAGCAGGGATCAATGAGGCGCCCTGATCAGGCAGGCCTGATTTGTGCCAGACAGGGGCCTGAGCAGGGATCAATAAGGCGCCCTGATCCGGCACGCCTGATTTGCGCCGGATAGAAGCCTTATCAGGTATCAATAAGGCGCCCTGATCAGGCACGCATGACTTGCGCCGGACAGGGGCCTGAGCAGGGATCAATAAGGCGCCCTGATCAGGCACGCCTGATTTGCGCCAGACAGGGGCCTGAGCAGGGATCAATAAGGCGCCCTGATCAGGCACGCCTGATTTGCGCCGGATAGAAGCCTTATCAGGTATCAATAAGGCGCCCTGATCAGGCACGCATGATTTGCGCCGGACAGATTGGGCCGGAAAGATTGGGACGGTCATCGCCAAAACCGGAACAAAAACTAAACGATCAAGTCAAATAAAATAAAAACTTAAACTTAAAAAAAATGTTTTCATATGTTTCATATTTTTAATAACGTTAGTAAACTTGATAACGTGTAACTCCGATAATAATTTAATAAATGTTGATCTATTTTTAAACAAAAAATTAATCAAATGATTGAGCCAGATGACACGCATGTCTCAGGCAGGATGAGGCACCTGATCCGGGCCAGATAAGTTGCTTGATCCGAGCCAGATATAGTGCCTAATCCGAGCCTGGTAAGGTGCCTGATCCGGGCCTGATAAAGCGCCTGATCAGAGCCTGATAAGGTGCCTGATCCGGACCTGAATTTGCAAAAGCGTTACATCCCTGATCAGGGCCGGACTAAATTTGCCTGATCCGGCCCGGATTTGCTATTGTGGCAGCCTGATCCGGTCCGGATTTCACCCTGAACAAATTTCTGCTCGGGTTGTAGATATGACGGTATATGAATATTTATACCGTTAGTAAGGGTCGAAGAGATACAAGCATAGAATAATCTCTGTAGATTTGAGCCTAATTGGTGCAATAGTTTTTCCAAAATTATGTCGACAAGGTCGAAAAACGTTGTTTTGAGAAAAACGCGTTTAAAGTTTGTCTTGTAAAAATGTATATAAAACTTTTAAAAAAAATAGCCTTTTACCCTCAATAAGCGATGCCTGGTCCATACATTATTCCTTCAGCTTCTTCAAAAGCTTCACTTTCTTGGGATTTTTGGTTTCGGATCTCTGTTCTGCGAGCTTTGGGCGCCCGACATGGCGGTTGCGCGCTGAACGCGCAGAGGCGCTTCTATTGTATAACTCTTTTTGGCCCCTTATCGGTCACTCCGACCTAAATAATGTTCTCTACCGTATTTCTACAGGTATGTAGTATATGCAAATGATGTTTTTAGAAAATTGAAAATTTCCGGAAATAAATCTCATACTGATCCCTTATGGATGGTAGCATTTGTATCATATTTTGGGCATTGAGTATTAATCTCACAACAGTATTTTTTACTAGTGGATCCTCAAATGTAATGTAACATTACTGAAGTCTATTTTTATCCATCGTAATGATAAGCAGTTATTCCTTCTGTCAGTTCAAGTATTCAGTGAGGTATTTGTCAATGGAAAAAATGAATTTGCATAGATTAATCAATTTCACAAGAATAATAAATATCGAAGATTTTTTATTTCACCGCTCCGCTTCTGTCGCCGCTGAGGTGTCGATTATTATTTATGCCCGAATAATTTGGAAAAATCGTCGTTATGAGAACTTATTGGCTTTTGCAAGGTGACCATAATCGTCAACAACGCTGGATATGTTTGCGGAAAGACCCTCATGGAATTGCCGGATCATGAGATTGAAAGGACCTTTAACGTGAACATCATGTCGCATTACTGGGTACGTCAATTTTCAAATCACTGACAATGATGTAAAGGAGGCTTCGAATGTTTAGAGGCTATAAAAGACGCGAAAGTTATTTGTCCCCGATTGCAGATAGTGAAAGCTTTTTTGAAGGACATAATGAAGGAAAATCACGGTCACATTGTGACCGTAGCAAGTGTGGCTGGTCTTCTCGGTACTTACAATTGCACGGACTATTCAGCTACCAAATTTGCCGCAATAGGATTTCACGAGAGTCTCTTCACCGAACTCCAGGCAAGCGTTGTTATTTGATTCTTTTTTTTTTCAACAAACTATAAATTACATCTCATTTGAAGCGCTTTATTAATTTATGCCATTAAAGAAAGAAATAAAAGTTTACGCTAAATTTCAGATTAAGAATATTATTTGGTCCTTGCAGGTGAACTTTTATAATTCACTGAATGTTTCCAATTTTTCTGATGCTTTTTAGTAAATATAGTAAATCGCAAAAAAAAACAGTAAATCCGTGATGGAAAAAAAAATCTTCGCTCTGATGAAGCAACGACTCTGTAATCTACCAGAACTGGTATCTAATTACTGTCAAACGTTTTGACAGCAAAAAAAATGTTCTATTCGACAGGCTCATGGATATGATGGAATTCATATGACACTCGTGTGTCCTTATCTCATAAATACTAGCATGTTCAACGGCGTCAAGCCTCGGTAAGTATAAAAATCTTGCAAAAGTGTTCGCTTTCACTTATCGCATTCTGGGATGTATTACTGGATAAAGAATTATTTTTCAATAATGTTTATTCATACGTAGGGGAAGGTGGGGCACGGTATGTCACTTTTTTTCTATCGAATTTTTACTCTTACCAAAGTAGTCTGATGAGAAAAAAAAGTTCATAACCGATTTTATAGACCTTTGGGTGTAAATAAAGCTACCATATTTTTTGCAAGAAGATTAAAAACCCTAAAATAATGGGTTCGAAAAAAAATTCCGGTTTGGCTCATTGTGCTCCACGGGTAGGGTACAATGTGTCAGATAGGTGGGTGAAGTGTGTTGAGTGCTGCGAAACGTAGGGTATAACGAGCCGGTTGAAACTCATATATTTTCCTAACATAGGTAACAGATTTTCATCCATAGCGATAATTTCACAACGGGTATTATTTTCCAATAACATTGGGAGTCGACTCATTGTGCTCAGGACTCGATGACACATTGTGCTCCACACAATATTTGACGTTTTCCCGGCAAGCGAAATTTTTTTTTCGAGGCTCAAATTAACTTTGTACTTTTAATAATTCTTCGTGAGCTGCTATTGACTTTCTTTTAGGCCAGCTGAAACTTAATATAAATCACGGACCAACACGAAAAATTTCGGATTTTACAAGCTCCAGAACTCTAAGAAATCGCATGTGGTTGAGAGATGCCGGTGACACATTGCGCTTCTTCCGAGCGTCGTCACTTCTTTGTTTCCTCATTGGGAGTCGACTCATTTTTTCCCACCATTCGGTGACACATTTTACCCTACTAGTAAAATATTTGATTATTGATGAAAATTACTGTTAATTAAACTACGAATGGAAAAACTGAAGTCACTGATTGCATCATAAACAATAAAACTATCGATTAGGACCGAAAACCGGAGCCGCTACCGAAAGTGTCGTTATATTATACGTTTTCCCGGCGAACGAAATATTTTTTTCCAAGCCTCAAATCAATTTTTTATTTTTAATAATCCTTTGTGAGCTACTATCGACTTTCTTTTAGGCTTGACGAAACCTAATATAAATCGCAGTCCAACACATGATATTTCGGAATTTACGAGCTACAAACCTCCGAGAAACCGCATGTGGCTCACTGTGCCCCGTGACACGTTCTGCCCCACTCTCCCCTATACTGTATATTGTTGGCAATCCATTGGATATATTCGTTAGATGCACCTCTGTACACTAAATTTTTTAATGATCCATTAGATTATTGGAGATTAGAATGACAATTACATTCCTAATCCATTATGATAGATTTCTCATCCATTAGATTAGATATTTATTGGATTTTTGGAGAAAATAATATTTTTGATGGACCGACTTTTGTGTACGCACAATCGGTGCGGGGCATCGGCGACCTCCGATGCTAAGCAACGTTAGGCCTAAGCCAACACTTGGGTGGGTTGGGCCTGAGCCAACACTGCTTAGCCATGCGTTGGCTCCTGAACTCGTGCAGAAATTTGTTGAGGAGTCCCCAGATCCTACCACATCCTTATAGAGATTTTACAGGGACGCCGTACGTAAGGAGTTCACATTTCAATCCAAGTGGATTTCGCGCTATTTTTTTATTTGTGCCCAGAATGTGTGCTATCTCTAAAAGAATATCCTTTCGTGATCCTGTGCACAATTTAGCTGGAGAGTCCCAAGATGCACCTACCCGAGTCAAAATGTATTATAGCCTCCTCTGAACACTCGCAAGATCCATTTCTTTTGTAATGTACCAAGTCTCTAGCCTCCGTTAAACCTACCAAACCCTATTTGTCGAGTTCAGTGCCAGGAAGAGACCTCCATTTGGTCCATTATAGCCTCTGTTAGTCCTCTCAAACCTTCTTTAGACACCCAGGTTCAGTGAAACGTGCAGAACACAGGCCTCCTTCACCTGCTTTCGATCTCAAGTCCGTTGCCTCGACCCCACCTAACCTGCTTTGAGCCCAAATTCGAGATCTCCTCCATAAACACTCCATTGTGGCCTGATCGGTAACCCGTTCGATGACGAAATAAAAACGTTCTCGCTGAATGAAGGGTCCAGAGAGTCTACAGTGCGCCTACAGTAGGATGAAAGGAGGGTCCAGAGGGTCTTTAGTACGCCTACAGTAGGCCGAAAGAGAGGCCAGTAGGTTCTGAGAGAGCGCTCAAAGTCGGCCCACCTGGGGTTTCGCAGGTTCAGTTACGCCCTGCATTGGCCGTCTTTGAGTGACAATGTCCAATTTCTGCCATTCGGAAGGTTCATCGGATGCCCTAACGTATTGGTATTGCAACCATTGTATTCTCGTTTAGGTACCCGATAACCCGATATCGTTTTGTTAGGCACACCGCACATCGGCAGTCCTGATTGGGGTCCAATTGAGTTCTGCACTGTACCTCGATGAAGGCCTATTCAGAATTCTTACCAGGTCCACGAAAAAAGTCGGCATATTGAAACATAGTATACATGCTTCGTGAACGTGTAAGTGTATGGTGGTATAAATAAATAACAAACAATAATTAAAGTGGATTTCCAGTGACGTGATTCAAATCAATTTTTAAGATATACTGTTTTAAGTTAATAGTGTCGCCACAGTCACGTTGAAAAGTTTATTCTCCGCTCAATCGATGAAAGCTTTGAAATATTGCGAAATATCCTTATAATGTAGGTTGTACATCTTATCGGGATGTAAAAACTTATAAAGTAATGTCAAAAACGCCCAATATAATGTTTACCTAACCCTCACTTTTTATCAGACTATCCATTTCGGCTACTAATATGTAAATGCTCTGCGTATACGGATATGCAAACACTACTGTAATCTAGTTCTAGTCTGCTCCAGTCACTTCGTGACGCTAGCGTCGCTAGACATTGCTTAATTTAAATCGCTATATCTCTGAAACTAGACGGTCAAAATTCATGATTTTTTTTAACCACTTCGTCATATGTTCCTCAGTAATTGAGAATTAAAAAAAATCTGTAGAAAAGTTTCGAAGTTATTGCGTGAAATGTGAAATTTTCCACTGCTCCCCGTAAAAACACGTGTAAAACTATGAAATATTTTATTGCCAATATCTCGGAAACGGAACGGTAAATCCTTTTGAAATTTTGCAGGTAATCATTGAATAGTGTCCTGAATGGGTCCTCAAAATTAAAAATAAATCTCTAGAAAAACGCCTTGGCGAGACTACTACCTTAAGGGATTTATACTTTTTTAAGATGAGATTTATAGTTTTTCAAGACCCAATTATTTTGTATATCGATATATTTTGTTTAGAAAATTCAACATACAGAATTCGATGGAATCGATCAAGAATCGTATCAGATTCTGTGCGATAATGTGGGAATCCTTTAGGATTGAAATTGAATTCGTACGTTGGACTCCTATGGGGAATCCCGATTAGACGCCAATGTACGAACGTGGCGTTTTAGTGTAGAGATCCAATGCGATAACTCATCGGATCCCTATCAAGAAGTAGGGTATGAGAAGTATGAGAAACTAACTGGATATCTACAACAATTTCTGCATGGGAACAAGGGGCAACCTTTCTCAGTTTTCAATGGTAACGCAACCCAAACTTAATGAAAATATAGCCAGGTTTTCCACAGTTTCCCTGTGCCCTCGTGCAAATGCGACACGATAGTGCCTGTGGGCCGCACTTTGGGGGGTCTTTGAAGAAACGAAAATAGTGAAGTGACGAGTGGAGTGGTAAAAGAGAACAGGATGGTATCGGAAAAGTTCGCAAAGATTACAAAAGATGTTTTTTTTTATAAATCAAAATTTTGCAGATTGATGCCAATGCTGGAGCCCGCTTACGTTGCTGAAGAAGTCGTGGCTGGTATTCTGACGAATCAAATAAACGTTACGCTACCAGCCGCAGCAAGATTTCTCTTGCCCTTCAAACAGTGCGTAATTTGTTTCTCACTCTCCCTCCCGCTCACTCAAACTTTGCAGTTAACGAGTTACGAACCTTCAGCCAAACAGAAAATTGCGCGTTTTGCAGAAATCTTTTTAAAGGGTTAATCGTAAAAAAACTGCGAAGAATATCCATCATAGATTATTTTTTAGCATTTCAACAATATGAATTTTAAAAAAATGTATTCAAATCGAAATTATTCAAATCCATGTATGTTGTTCAGTCCTCTGTCGAAAATAGACGTTTACGCTTTTATGTTAGGTAGCGTAAAAGAAAGAGTTATAACCAATAATAAATAATCAATTATTTAAAAATGCTGAAGGGGTGTAACCCCTTGGCCCCTAGTTGTCTCACATCTCAAGAGTTTAGCGAACCTACACTGGTTCAAATTGCCTAGGCCAATACTTAACTAATGCAGTGTAAAAACTATCGGTCCGATTCAACCAAGAAAATCATGAATACAAAACGAACATTGTAAAATATGTAACCGAAGCCATTTCGTAAAAAAATCAATCCAAAAACGCGTTTATTTTTAAATATGTTGTCAGCCGACAATTATACTATTTTTGAAGATACCGTTTTTTACCAGCTAGTCGCTTGGTCAATGTTGCATGCTGTGTGACGACGAAGGGTTGAAACTAAATCTAAAAATGCTTTTGCTCATTTTTATTTGAAATTAAACGAAGATCCGAACATTTTTTTCCTTTTAATCGAACCAATTTTTCGATTAAATGACAGTTGGCTACCGGGGAAACTCTGCTGGGCCCTGATGTACCAACTTCTCCAAGCACCGCAATCTATGATGATGCTGAAGGAACGCGACGAACGCGAAAGACACAGAAGATCAATCACGACCAAAATTCACAACCGGAAATGCATCGCGCGCCCTATCAACGACGAATGTGCTTTGACCGACACGGTTTTACGAGCGACTTGAAACTCGCATGTTGATGATAAAAAAGGAATGAAGATCTGAAAGCTCACGATCGAGTTTCCATAAATACTGGGCGAGGTTCCTAAGATTGAATGAAAAAACATGAACGTAGTGAATTTTTCAAATAAAGAAAAAAGTAGATACAGTGAAACCTCGCTCATACGTTTTGCACTTATATGTTTTTGTCATTTATACATCATATTTCTCTGGCCCCCGCATATTCCGCCTAAAGGAAATGTAATAAAGATTCATTTCTACGTTTTCCACTTATACGTTTTTTTGCGTTTATACGTTATTAATTTTCTTCCCCAGCTTCCGTTTCGGGGTCTGTTTTTTCTCAGCTGTACGTCAATCAGTGTTCTGTGACACAAAAAGAAAACAGACAAGAATTTTAAAAAAGTGTAAAAATCCAGGATCGTACTATGGATGCATGTAAAGGGTGTCTCAAAATTACCTGACATTTTAAATTGCTCGCCATTTTTTTATGGCGAACATATTAGACAACTGGCATT
Source organism: Ophion ventricosus (assembly GCA_963932345.1). NCBI lineage: Eukaryota > Metazoa > Arthropoda > Insecta > Hymenoptera > Ichneumonidae > Ophion > Ophion ventricosus. The sequence goes on along the minus strand of OZ010712.1, from coordinate 10,882,712 downwards.
AGGAAATATTGAGGTTTAGTCATGGAGAATTATACGATCGAGCAGCGCATAGAAATTGTGAAAATGCAATGTGAAACAATGCAGTTATTGCAGACAAAGTTTCATGGCCGTGTTATCTCGCGCGGCGGTGATGTGAATTGGCATCCAAGATCGTGCGATTTGACGGCATTGGACTTCTTTCTTTGGGGTTTTATAAAAGGAAAAGTGCACGCCAATGAACCACAGACCATTCCGGAGCTCAAGGAAGAAATTGGACGCAGCATTAATGAAATTAGTCCGCAATTATGCCAAAATATTGTTGAAAGTTTCGTCAAAAGAGTGAACGTTTGCAAACAGGGACGAGGCGGCCATTTATCGGATATTGTATTCCACACATAACCGCCATTTTTGTACCTTATATTAAAATAAAAATATTCGTACTTTTCAAATAAATAATACGTTTTATTAATAAATTTAAATGTCAGGGAATTTTGAGACACCCTTTACTTTACTGTGATTACCTATCGCTTATTTATATGAAAATGTATGTTATTTTCTAGTGTAAAACGCCAAAGCTTAAATGTTACAAACCCGCATCAAATCAAAATTCTGAACGAAAATCAAAAAAAGATTGAATTGCCTCAATACTTCGTTACTACCAATCAAATTTTCAATTGAAAAACAAAATATTATAATAGAGGTACTGCTATTAAAAAACATCGCGAGCTATGTGGGGATGGAAATACAATGAATTTTCGGCAGGCTAACAATCTGCTTGCAAATAAAATTGCATGTAAAAATGAATTATTATTAAACAATTTCCAACTCACAATATTGTTGAAAAATATTTCCAAGCCGGGAAATGATACAATATAAATACTTATCATTTTTGCAATTAAATATAAATATGTTGCATTTTTATTCAAGAAACAAACCGATAGTCCTGACAACAGCGGCATTCGATGCCATTAGCACAACTAGGGGGAGTTGGGGGACACCGATATGGGCACCGGTTGGGGGACAAGGGGCACATAGATACAGTCGTCATGCAAGAAAAACTAAACGCAGTCAAAGCTTGCCCATACACACATAGGTATGTGTCTATTCAACCAACCATACAGAAGAATCTCGACAGAAAACAGTCACCGCTTCGCCTTTGACAATAGCTAACAGGTTTCGCACACTCGCGACAAACATTTCGTTCTCACCTGCGAACGTGATTTCCCCTATCAAATTTTTGTGTATGAACTGTATTTTGCGTTAAAGCCGGAGTCTGAATTAGAAGGTCCGAAAAATCGTTTTTTTTTTATTGCTTAAATCGATAGATAAACTATCCAAGAATATATTCACAAAGTTACAGAGGCCAATTGTAAATATTTTCGAAGATAGAAGGCCAAAAGCAGAGAAGCGTCGAGCAGGTGTATGACTGTTCCGCTCCTCGATCGTCTATCCGAATTTTATACCTGGGAAAGGTTCAAGGTTCTTTGAGAGCAATATTTAGAGTTCGTAGTAGTGTTATGTTGAACCATAATATGGTTTATTGAAGTATAAAGGTGTATGATATTCAACAGTCTGGCGCATCGCTCCAAAACACCGAAATTCCGGCCAAAAAGTTGTTGAAATTACCGCCTACATGGCTGCAGGTATGTTCAACGAAGGGTATTTATCGATTTTGAGTACCATGCAGTTGGTCAATTTAAGTATTGGTCAGCAGTGCAAAAAGTTTGCTAATTTCGCTGACGCCCAACCGATCGAGAAGGAGGACAGGCACCACTCATTTAGCAGCAAGGAGGCTCGTACAGCTCGTAGACTCGACCAAAGTCATCTGAACGAGTACTTTGAAGAAGCAAAAAGACTTCTGTATGGACCAGGAATAGCGGATCAGCAGATTATTGGTGTAAATAAGCCAAAATTGATATTTCCTCCTATTGAAAACTTTGAAGCGCGTTTTCTCCAGTTTTCATTTTCATGATTTTTCCAAATTGGCGGGCGTGATAACAAAAAAAACTAAACGACCTATTGAATCAAAGCAAAGTTTATGTTCTTCATCAGATTTTTAAGCGCAATTTGGTACTTTTTTCAAAACTCCGCCACTTTGTTGTATTTTAATTTTTTTCACAATCCTGCGTCATTGTACAGGCAATACCTTCTAGTTTAACGGACTTTTTTATTTTTTTATTTCTGGCACTCTGAAGGCCACCATCACCGCAGCAGTGAGCGAGCTTTTTTTTAGAGTCTCGGGAGACGGCGCATAGGTCGCTGAAAATTGAATACAAAAAAATTACTGAATATACATGATTTATACACAAATATATCCTCAAAATTTCAAAACATTCGATGCAATATTTTTCTTTCAATAAATTTCCGAAAATCACCTTTTTTTTTAGGCATTCACACTATTGGTGCCCCTTAAAAAGGAGGAGCAAACGGAACTACTGACATAATACGCCCGTTCGGGTAACTATCATCTAGAAGCGCCAAAACTAAACCGAGAGGTGACGTCATCCCTGTTTGAATCCGCAATTAATCGAGATGAATACCTCGAAAATGCACAAAATATTCGGGCCTCAGCTATGCTGGGCACTAGAATTTCACTTTTGTTGAACCATAATAATGAAGGTGTTGACGAATACCAGTTGCTCGAGTACCTTGCTGACGCCGGTAGGCTGCTCGCCTCCGCGCATCATCTCGACACCCTAACCCGGCCATCCTCCATTGCATCATCTTTGGATAAGAAAGTCAAAGCAGTGCTGGATGAAACGAAACTATACGCATATTTATTTGGCGAAAACCTGACGGAAAAAATTCAAACAGCAAAGGCTATCGAAAAGTGTCTTGCTTCATTGATCACCGGAAGAAATTACAATTCACGTCTCACGTTATCAGAAAAACATTGAGAGCGTCTTGCAATGACATAATAATCACAATTAAAAAACCATATAAAGCGGCTGAGGCACAGACAATAAGCCATTGAATTAGGTCGTTGCTAGGGAAAAGTGGCATTGACCCGGAGTTTACCGCACATAGCACGAGACACGCAGCCACTTCTGCTGCTTCCGTCAAGGGTATCGACATGTCCATAATGAAAAATACCGCGGGATGGTCCAAACACTCTCGGGTCTTTGCGAAATATTATAACCGGCCTATTAAGCCCTCGAGACATTCCTTTGCGCCTTTAATTCTAAAATAGAGTAAAACTTCGTGTTACGTTTTGCAAGGGATATATCCCGTCCTCTTTGAAATCTCTCCGAAATAATAACCATGGAAAATAATAAAACGGAGGCTCTCCTAAAAAGAACTGTGAGTGGTCTCTGAACATCTACGGTGTCATCTCGAGAACAAGACTCGAAATATAATTGAACAATGAAACGAACTTACCTAAACGAAATTCGATCGTAATAATATGAAGAGTCTCTTTCGAAATGGTTACAACCCGCCCTAAGTGCAGATCATACACTTCGTCATTGTTCTCCGTCCTATTACGATTCAAGGAACTAGGCGTTTATTATTTTCTCCACTTTTTGCGTGTTACTTTAAACATTATGATATGGCAACACAAGCGGCGGTATCGCCAGGCGACGGAGGGAATTACCTTTTGTCTAAGCTCTAAAAATGCATCGCATCAACGTGTGAGAGTAGACGATACTACAATGTAATCATCTCGAATGAGACTCTTCATATAATTACGAGCGGACTTCGCTTAGGTAAGTTCGTTTGATCATTCAATTATGATCTGCTCAAACAGAACGCATTATTCACCAGACATTGCCCCTTCCGATTATCACTTGTTCTGATCGATGGTACATGGCCTAGCTGAGCAGCACTTCGATTCTTATGAAGATGCCAAAAAAATGGGTCGACTCTCGGATAGTCACAAAAGACGTGTCGTTTTTCTGACGTGAAATTAAAATGCTTCTAGAAAGATGGGAAAAAGTAGTGGCTAGCGATAGACAAAACTTTCAGAGACGTGTTTTTTTTTACTATTTATTTTAAATAAAGCATTAACTTTCACGAAAAAACAGCGACAACTTATTCAACATCCCAATAATAATCGACTAGCCTCTTCGAGTCATACTTGCCACTAATTTCATAGCATAATCTAGGGACAAGGACCTCCATATGAGTCGAATTTGTCGGAATAATTGCTTGATTTTCCAGATCTTCGGTGTCTATTGGTATGAGTATACCAGATACGATTGATGGGAGGACGTGCCCAAAAAGAAGCTTTGTCAGAAAAAATTACGTTGTCCCAATCGCGGTCCAATCTATCTTTCGTCCAAGTGAGTCTTTTTTCGACTTGTTTTTCAGACAATAGCAGTTCGTCTGTAACCACGATCGGATGACAACTGACACTTTTTATACAAAAAAATCTTGGTGGAATGGTCCCTCTACCTGCTCGTGTTCAAATCTACCCTCTAACGGTTGCCACGAAAAAATATAAACCTCACATGCGGCAACAAGTGGGAATGTTCCTTCATGAGGATATGTTGATTTTGTAGATAGAGCTCATTGTTGGCTTAAGGGACAACACCACTGTGACGGCTTCAAAAAATCGATTTTTTTAAAACCATCTAGAAAAATCTAAAATACATTTAAGATTAAGATGCCGTTGGACCCAGGTCGAAAAAATAATTATTTTCGGAGATATTGAATATTTTGTGGAGCGGTGCAGCGCTCCGTGACGCTCGGGGTCCCGCGCAGCCGCCTCTTCCTGAGGAAGTATTGGAGGCAATTATGCCAGTCTTCGAAAATTTGAGCAGAGACGATTTGCTGCAGCGTTGTTTGGGCGGCTTCACGCAAAACAACAACGAAAACTACAACAAATCAGTTTGGGCAATAGCCCCCAAGTGTCAGTCCGGGAGCAAAAAAATCGTCGATATTGCAGCTGATATCGCGGTATTATTATTCAATGATGGCCTGAGAAGCCTCATGAAAGTTTTGGAGACGTTGGGGATAACTATCGGCCCAAATTGTTTCAATTTTTGCGTTGAAACCGACGCAGCGCGGATCGAGCTGGCGGAGCGCTCGCTCACAGACGCTGCAAAAGAGGCAAGAAGACCCTCTACAAGTTCGAGAAAAGATGCTAGGGACAATCATTTGCTTCTTGAAGGCCAGCTATATGGTGCCGGCATCGCTGATTAAAGGTAAAAAATTTTTTTTCCAATTTATCGCATAAATTAACAAACCTAAAACTTTGAACGCGTTTTTCTCAAAACCACTTTTTTGAGTGCGGCACGCAGCAGAACTCGAGCAATTTTTATCCGATCGACTTCAAATTTGGACTGCATCAATAAAACTAGATTATCTAAAGAAGTACATAGGATTTTTTCGATATCTCAATAATAAAAAAAGTTATAGCCTATTTTCGACGAGAAATTTTGCTCGAAAATCGTCCTTTAATTTCAAAAGCGTGCCTATTTTTTTAAAATCAATATTTTTTCAAATCCCTATGTACTTCTCTTCAAAATATCATATTATTAACGAAAACACTCGGTATTTTTTTTCAGATCGACTTTGAAGAGAGTTCTGCTGCGTGCCGCGAACCACTGCAGAGACAACAGTACCTGACGCGGGAGCTTCCCCAGCGTCACCATGGGGCGTGAAAAATTTGAAATTTTTTTTTATGTATCTTCAATAAACAACGAACAAAACAAAAAAATTTTTTTCGAATATCTCTTTTTTTTCCCACAAAAAAAAATTCTTGAAAAATGGCAAAAAAACAGGGGGTCACAGTGGTGTTCTGCCTTAAGCTGCCAATTGATTGGCTGCACTCATTATGGCGTAAACAACAATAGCTGCAACACGTCGCCATAACTATTCAATTATGTGTTTAAGCCTTCCGCAGAAATTTGTTACTTCAATTTTACCGATCCGCAGGATTTAATATTTATTTCTGAATTTTCAGTTATAATCTAGCTTCAGTTTTTCTTGGGTTAGCAGTTTTTATGGGTATCTCCGGATGTCGAAATAATCGCGGGTATCTAAAAAATTCATATATCATTTCAAACAATCCTTGTCTCTATCGCAAGATCGCAATTGTCTCTGTCGCAAGAGTGACTCTTGTAAACTTACATATGATTATTACAATTATTTTCGAATGCGCCGTCAGCAACTGAGAATTTATTATGACATTAATTTTTCCCTGCGTGCTTCACGCACTGGAGGGACAGGCCACTCTCATTCTTCATCGGAACTACGCCTAGCATGCACATATTTCGGTTGTTTTCTTCAACCAATCGAGAAAAAGGCTCATACTTTATAGAAGTCGATAGAATCAAGGAGCTATGAGACATACGGGTTAAAAGAAAAGATAAAAAGTGCAAAATCGAGATATTTTCGCGTTTGTGAACTTTCTCTGGTCGTACGGGTTTTTACCTATTTAGTCTGATATACTTCCGACCGTAATCTAATAATCTACACATACAAGTTACCGATAACACGGTCATTGTTAAATTAGTTTCTTCTGCATGCAAAGAAAATTTGTTCCAAATATAACGATGCCACGATACGCATATAAGTTAAATGCTAGCAAAACCAAAATAGAGGTAGAATATACAAGTCGTGTTGACGTAGGAATTGCGCAATGAAAGATGAAACAAATCGGTGTTATTTACAAGATAATTATTATTCGCCATCGAAGTCAGTTGAATGTACTTACAAGGAGATATTGTGATAAATTATTTCAGTTTTTTGGAACCTGTAAGTACCGGGGATAGAGAGGGGCGAAGTGTCAGCGGTCTAAAAATTTCACATTCAAAAAAGACAAACGAAATCCGCCCGTAAATTGCAAGAATTAGGAAACTGCCATGGATAAACAGACAAAACCAAATAAAGCCTCGACTTATGATAAATTGCCCGTCGTTTTCACAATACTTTGGTTAAGGGGGAGTTTACCTTTACAACTTTCAAAAAATGGATTTTTTTCTATAAAACGTTAGTACAATGTCTTATAAATATCTTACGAAAATTCGAAGCCGTTTGGAAGTTATAGCGACATACGTGACACAACTTCCCGACACGTGAGGGCACTGCATGCATAGTCGTGCGTTACCGACGGGGCTACCTATCTTTTCTACTCTGTTTACAAATGCATCCACGGTTATTTTTGAGCATACTCAAAAAATACCCAAAATGCCAATGAACGTTTCAAGTAAACGATCTGGATCTTGGCTCCGAAGCACTTGAATTCTGGACTGAAAATCGTCGAAATTGCATCTTATCTTGCAGCTGGACTATTCAACGAAGGATATACATCGATTTTGAAAACCGTACTCGCATTATATATCATCATTGAAACTCAGTGCAAAAATTACGCCAACAGCACTGACACTCGACGGGTGCATCGCCAGGAGCGGCGCAGCTCCTTATCGACCAAAGAGGCTCGAAAAGCACGGAAATATCAAATGACTGAAGAAAATCAATTCTTCAAAGAAGCTGAAGGCTTAGTATATGGCCCTGGAATCGCTGATTAGCCGGTAAGTAATTGTTATCATTGACTTTTTCCGTGGCCAAACTTTAAACGCGTTTTACTCAAAACTACATTTTTAAATTGGCATACATTCTCACGTAAAAACGATTCAAACAATCTTAACCAAATTTGTCACATGACTGAACAAGATCACCTTGTCTGTAAGCATATTTGTTTTTAAAAATCGGCCAAAAAAAGTACTTTTCCATATCAAAATATAAGAAAAATTTCATTAAAAATCGCAACGTCTATTTAAAAATGGTATAATTCTTCCAATTTTTTATTTTTTACTTGTTTTTAGGCTTAGAGATGAACTATGAATATTTTCAATGAAAATCTTGAACCCTATTAGTTTCAGATGAAAACAACGAGCACCAGAGTGTATGCCATTTTCGAAGTCCCGAGACGACTCGGAATTTTTTTTATTTTTTTGTAACTTAGAAAATACGCGTTTGTAGATCAAAGTACACCCTAATAAATGCTAAAGTTGAAAAAATCTGAAATAATTAATTCCCTTCCAAAAACATTCCACGAAATCATCGTTTTTTTAGCCTTGTAAAGGTATCTCCCCCCTTAATTATAGGATTAGTGCCGTTGCTTTAGCGTAAAACTACTTTAGTATCACATCTGGAGGTTTCCTCACTCAAGGATTCTCGATTCTCAACTGTTCGCGGATAGCTGGAGAAAATCAAACGTACGGAGCTTAAAAGAGATCGTAGAAGTAATTCAATCCTTGCCCGAGCTCCCAGATCGATATTCCCGTGCCTAATTCCGTCGCGAGGTCCAATCGATGCTTAATTGAATAGAGAGTAGGATAAAACACGTAAACGCTGCCCACGGATGTTCTGAAGGATAGAAAAAAAAAGACAGACGTAAGCGTTAATTTTTTTAGATGTAAGCGTCGAGACACTGATGATGAAATCATCGGGAAATTATATCCAATGGACTCACTTCGTTTCGAAAAAGTGTTCTTTGCTCCTGTCATCCCACTGTATCTTTCCTTTGAACGTCTCCAGAAGTTTTAAGTACTGAGAACCGACGATAGGTCCACCACCGTCGGGAGTAAAGTTGTTGCCGTAAAAATTCATGCCCATGAGAATTTGGGCTCGTCGAGGATCCTCGTCGTCCGGTACCAATTTCAGGACGCACTCTCTCGCCCAATCGAGAGGACTGTTCGGTCCAGGTCGCTGAACACTCGAATAGTCGTAGGTCATGAGTGAAAAGGCGTTAATGTGGGGCGACAACTCGTTAAAGTAAGCTGGCGAAAAGATCTGTGCTTCCGGTCTGTAAAAACGTTGATAAAATCACAAGTTTTCTCCCGATAAACCCAAACAAAACGGAAGCTTAGATTAAGTAACCAGTACCACAGTTTGTTTTTAAAAAACGCCAGATTTTTAGCTTTCTCCACGCTGGAATGGAGTTTTTGAAAAATTAAATGCTTACGATTACTATTCGAATGAAGAAAACGACAGCAGTATGAGGATACATGTTAAGGTGGCTGGCGTCTACTTCCCTGTATAAAATTTCCCGGTCGAAATGTTATAGCCGTAAAGATACCCTTAACCATAGATTTTCCCCAGAATAATGTTCTCTTAAAAATGTCTCTAAAGGCTCAGGGCCCCGAATGAAATTTGCCAACAGGAAGTAACAATTTCTGTTTACATTTTTTTTAAATTTAACCTGAGATGAACCGGACAGGAATTTTACGTGAATTTTGTCGTCAAAAAGAAAAAAATATCGACGCTTCTGAATTAAGTTTAAATAAAAGTACTTTAAATAAGAGTAATAATAATTCGAAGAGTATTGCAAATATAGTTACGTTGCCATATTCCATTACGTTTTTTATTCGAATATAATAATTACCGAAGTCTATTTATTAATTGTATCATTGATATAGCTATTAACTAAATCTGTCACTGAGACTATTAGGTATATCTAAATATTATTCAAGAATTATTGTTTCTTTCTGCTGGAGAAATTTCGATTGAGGAGAATTTTATTTCGAATTTTTTTTTTCGTGGATATGTTCTTTCCAGCGACTCTTAACCAGGTAATTAATCGCCTAAAAATACTTTTTATTCGACGTACCCTCGAGCAGGTGGAATGGCTAAAACGACTTCCAAGTTCTTACTCCTTAATCGTTTACCCAGAGACTTTATCAGAGATACAACGACTTTCATGTTCACTCCGGTGAACACAAATTGGTTCCAAATCTCGAGGACGTAGCCTCGAAATTGGAAGGACTGTAAAGTAAATGCATGTGCTCAAAATGAATCGTTCACGTTTGCAAGCCTATCCGCAAGATGATTGTAGTAATTCTTACCTTTGCTGTCTCCGCAAGAACTCCGATCAATTGACTTTTCTTCTGATTATCCCCATTTAAGGCGACTATCTCGCTCGGTGTCCATTGCTCGAACAGGACCCTCGGCAACACTGAAATGTTATATTGAAAATCCTTTTTCATTTGCGGATTCATTGAGATTTGCAGAAGTTTTTTAAAAAGGCAAAATTGCAGAGTTTTTTGGTTTTTTCTTGCAAAACTGTAGTTTTCCGAAAAGCCGATAGCGGCGTAACTTGAAAACTATGAGGTTTTGAATATTTAGTCTAAGGAGTAAAAAGTTGTATTTTGTTATTTTGGAATCACTAAATTTTTAAAGATTTTTTTCTAAAATTTGTTTGTATCGCTATTTTTGGTTGATAATCGACGATTTGATTTGTATTAACTACCATCTGATTCGTACGACGTACAAATTCAATTATGTACCTTTTCTCCTCTGGATATTTTCATTAAAACATCTTTTTCCAATTTTGGAAAAAAAATCTAAAAAAGAATTAGTGATTCCAAAATAAAAAAATAAAACTTTTTACTCGTTAGACTAAATATTTCAAACCTCATAGTTTTCAAGTTACCCGGCAAGATACCGGCTTTTCGGAAAACCGCCATTTTTTTTTTCAAGAAAAAACCAGATAACTTTGCGAAAAAAAAATCGGAAAAACTTTTTTTTTAACGAAACTAAAGCTAACGGTGCCCTTTTCAAAGATCTTATCACTAAATAGTGAGATTATTTTCTTTCATAGTCCAGCACGCGATTTTGCATAGTGCGAAAATCGTGAAAAACTATCATGTTCAAAATGACGTACCGGGTACAAAAAAAATTGCATAAATAAAAATAAAAAATCAAAATGAAGCTGGCTTTGTCCGCTTTAAAACCTCATTTGGTAAATTGGCTTACGAATTTTTTTCGCCGAGATATTCAATTTTTTGTCTGGATAGAAAACTTACAGGGTGCCGAATACTTTTGAGCAAGGCTATACATATTAAGTTGTCCCTTATTTTTCGAAGTCAATATTTTTTAACGCGTATGTCCTAGTTTTATTAATTTTACTCTAAAGTGTTCCCAAAATAAATTTTGGCGCATTCTAGGTACTGACCCATGCTGATGGGTCAGTACTGACTCTCATGGAAACAAGTTCATATAAGTTACTTGGGAGGAGAGGAGACCAGGGACGGTTGTAACAATTCATATGTTACCTAGCATATCTCAGCCAAAAATATTCCTACCCCTATGAATCCTATAACTCAAATTTGCCAATTCTATAGACAATGTAGACCAAAAATAAAATAACTAAAATTAATCAGGGTCCATGAGAAAATCGACGAAAACTGGAACAACTCCCCGCGTCACGAGTGTTCTAGTACCGAGGTAAGTTCAAACAGAGGTCGAGGCAAGTTGTTACGGATGCTTTTTGGAGGATTATCACGTTGTTGTAATAATAGTTGAAACTTTGAAACACTAATAATAGTTGTAATAATAGATGTAACGCTGTGTACAAGAACATAGGAAACTGTATCCATACTGCAAAAAGACTACTTTAAAAAGATAATATCCCATGAATTAACCTGATTGAGTCAGATGTTACAATTTTGATAAATATAAATGGAGAATTGATTGTTTTTTTATTGGGTCAATTCATTGTTTTATGTTTAATAAACCCTTCGCAAATCAAAGATCACAGGAAAAGTGTATTCCATGTAAAACTTCAAGGTTCACTTCGTTTTTCTATGATGACATTAACCACGGGTTAATGTCATTATAGAAAAACGAAATTTAACATTTAAGTAAGCCTAAGTACTTCGAACAAAATTAGGGAGTACACGTTCCAATTTTCGAAAAAAAAAGTTTCTGCTCCACATAAGGGACACCCTGATATATATTTATGAAAATTTTTGTCAATATACCTCAATATTCATACTTTCGAATAAAAGAAACTTGGATAACATAGTAAAATAGTACATTATGACACGAGGACGAAAAAACTTTTTCTAACGAGTGTGAGTTTGCAGCACGAGCCGACGGCGAGTATTGCAATCACACGAGTTTAGAAAAAGTTTTTTCGTCGATTGTCGTACGAAATTTTATTTTACGAAGTATGAAAATGAGGGGTTTACGCACGCGAAGCGTGCACAAAATGGCCATTATCGTACCAAATGAAATAAATATTTTTTTAGATAATAATTCCTAAATTTCACCTATTTTTTCCGCCGTCTACGCGGATGTGTCTTCTTAAGATGAAAAAATGCTTTGTATATTTTCTACGAAATCGCAATAACATATAATACTGATGCGTATAAAAATATTATCATTTTTGTGCAACACAGTAATCTCCAAATCTAGCATTTAATTAAAGTAGATAATAAATTGTTATCGTTTACAGCGTTCATCTACACTAGACGACCATTTACTCGTGGTCGCGTGTCCATTTACTGGTAATTTCGTCCATTCACTGGCAATTTAATCATTTCGCTTCTCATTTATCAATTCCTCCAATATAATTTGTTGCAATTACTTTAAATATATTTTTCTACTACCAGAATATGTTTTGTTAGGTATAACAATTTAAAAGTTTGTTTTGATAATAGTTTTATCTTACAGTCCATTTGAATCCCATAATGTCGTTATTCGTCTATTCATTGGTCGTTTTACCCTAGCTTTAAACCTGTATACACTGTGTGAGACTTTTATGAATGGACGGACGTAATAAAAAAAATAAGACAACCTTGTTTGCTTATGGAACTTTGAGAATACAGCTACACGATAACTAACGATCGAAAACTGATCACAGACGTGATACATTGGGCACTGCAGGAAAGCACAACTCTGCGCAAGACTCACTAACGAGTTAGAAACAGCAAACAGATAAGTATCCAGGGTGTCTAATTTTGACCAGAACTGAAATGTCATAACATTTAAGGATTTTTAAGTCAAGGAATAGGGATTTTTTCATGACGTTTAGTATGACTTTCTGTTATAAAAGTATACTTTATGATTCTTTAGTGCAACTAGTTTTCTAAATGTTTCTATTTATATACTGCTCTTTGAAACAGATGTGTGTTGTATACCAATAAAAAGTATACGAAATAAACGAAAAGTCACTAAACTGTACAATTCTACGTGTAGTAAAGAATGTGAGACAAGCATCATTTCAAGTTTGCTGTACAGAAATATATTTTGGAAACATCTGAAAAAATATTACATATATTCAGGAACTTTGAGTAATATCATCTAGTCGCTTAACACGAATAACAAAAAAAAGAACTAATATGTTGAAATAACGAATCTTTTTTTTTCTAATACCGTAGATTGTCGCAAACCCTCGAAAATTTAAAATTATTTTGGATAAATACACAAATCGGCCATGATAATGAGCGCTGCCGAGATCTTGAAAAAAAACAGGTAAACTGTTGATCTTTCATGACTTTTTCAGGGTCGAATGTGATTTGAGACATTTAAGACTTTTCATGAGTTTTCCGGTCGGTAGACACCCTGGTATCGCACAAAAATCAAAGGACTTAGATCATAAGCATCCTAAAGGGGTACAGGAAGGAACATTGGAAAAAAGCAATAGATACAAAATCGAAATAAAATTTCAATATGACAACGCTAACTAACGAATGTTCGTGAAAACGAATTCTTACTCTTCACTGTGTGGTTGGCGTTGTTTGCAGCCCTGATCTCTTTGAGCCACTTTTTTTGGACATCGTGCGTCGGCAGACTGAACTTCTTCACACTGCCATTCGGAAATGTGAACCACACAGGAGAAACGGAGGTGAGTTTGCCATGAAAATTCTTGGCTACTTCCAAGCCCTCGTTGTTCCACTGAACATTTGAGAAGCCATTTTGTTACGTTCTGCTATAGGCGGCGTAGGTCATTCGAGACTTTGATTCGTTGAATTTCTTGACAATCTGGGATACTTATTGAGAATAAGCTCGGAACGATTAAAATTCTACAACTGAGCGAGCGCCGGAATATCGAACGTGTTTTCAATATCATGAACCGCAGTACCTTGTATCTTTAGACCGACGGAATAAAATTGAAGTTTGCATGGTTGCGATGAAACGGTTGTTTATTTCTCCATTTTTCATTTCTTTATTTCTATATTCATTGATAGCCTTTCTTTCTTTAAGTGCACTCGGCGATCTCTAATAACAATACGTAAAAACATTTGAATGATTTTCACAGGCTAAAACAGCCAACAAAAAATTTCAGCTATTCAGAACTATTAATTTTTTGTTGTATCATTACGATTCAAACTTCAACGTCATCTGATGGAAGCAAGAAACTATTTTTGACGTTGAAGTTTGCATCGTTGGAGAGCAGCAAAAATGATTTTATTTTACATTCCCAAATTTCCTTGGACAGATTTGAGCTGCAAATATCGTGTAAACATTTTTTAAGATTGTTATTTAGCAATCCGCGACAAAGCATTCGTTTGACTCTAGCGATGCAAACTTCAATCCCAAAATAAATGTCCTCGGCCAGTTTTTACTCACCGGTGTAATGTAGCCGAGAACTTCGCCGGAAAACAGTCTCTTCTTCGTGTCTTTGTAATAGAGGCCGGATTCCTTGAGAATGTCGGAAGGCTTGGCATCTCGGACGACCAGACCCCGCACGAAGACATTGTGCTCTACGGAACCTTTCTACATTGGTGAAATTATTTATTGTAATAATTACAGAAAAAGGGCATGTCCAACAAAAAAAAAAAAAAAGGCAATTATTGGAAAGAGATAGGACATCCTTGAGTAATTTGTGTGCAAATAACTTAGCAATTTTACCTTGTTCTCGTACTTTCCCTTATCCTTTCTGTGCTTGTCCGCTGGCGGTGACAGCGTGGCAAGAATTGACCCGCAAACGACAATAATTACCGCGGCGATAAGCCATTTCTTCATAATTACAAAGAACGTGCTATATAAGAAAACGTTCAGGCAGCACGGCGCTTTTTCGAAAATGAGATATGTGCCACGCGTAGCCACATAGGTGCAACTTCTTTGTGTATACTGCGATAGTTCGATACGGGAGACATAGAGGCGCTGCTGATGAAATAGCGCGCGCAACGATACTTTCGAAATTTACGTACCGTCACTAATGATCAGTGTGTGGATTTAACGGTAAATTGTAGTATTTACTATTTCACGGTTAAGGTAGTCGTCTCGCCACAGTCACGTTGAAAAGTTTATTGTCCGCTCAATCGATGAAAGCTTCGAAATATTGCGAAATATCCTTATAATGTAGGTTGTACATCTTATCGGGATGTAAAAACTTATAAAGTAATGATGAAAACGCCTAATATAATGTTTACCTAAACCTCACTTTTGTATCAGACTATCCATTCCGGCTACTATCCGTACATACTCTGCGTATACGGATATGCACACACTACTGTAATCTAGTTCTAGCTGCTGCAATCACTTTGTGGCGCTAACATCGCTAGACCTTCCTTAAGGCGGGATCCTGAATTAGCCGGTTCGAAAAATCGATATTTTGAGGAATTTTTTTCGCGTAAAAAAAAAAAAGCAAGTTTAGCGAAATTCTCAGATTATTTTATTACATGTCTGAACATAAGAAAACAATTTTTTTTAAAGAAAAATATCAACAGGCAACCGTTTTCTATGCACATTCGTGCCACTGCTGTTTCCATGCAGCGTGACAAATGGAGCTCGTAATTTTCATCTGAAACAAAAAAACCAAAAACCATTTTAATTGTGACATATTTTTCTTCTATATGAACTAAAAAAAAACGAAAAAAATTTTGAAATTTGAATGTTTTTTCGGGTTTGAAGTAGAAAATGTGCTTTTTGTGAAAAAAAAAATTATTTCAACTTGCTAAAAAAATTGTTAAGAATTTTTTTTTCGACAATGTTTTTAGTTCAAATAGAAAAGAAAACGATACCGAAGCGAACAAGCTTTGGTTTGTTTCGATTGGACTTCTAGTTTTTTTGTAATCAGATACGCCAAATTAGAAAAATCGTAAAAACGAAAACTCGAGAAAACGGGCGCCCTAACTGTCCGAGCGCCCGTATACCTGCTCGACACTCCACTACGTTCAGTGCTGTATCTTTGGAAATATTTCGAATTGGGCTATAAAACTTTGTCTAGACATTCTTAGATACATCAGGAATAGATTTAAACAATAAAAAAAAAATCGATTTTTTGGACCTTCTAATTCAGGATCCGGCCTTAAGGCCTTATATACGCGAAAAATTGGAAAATTTTTCATTTTTTTTTTAATTTTTGATTCCATAAGCATGAACGGTTAGGAATATTTTAAGCTTTACAGAATTGAAAAATTCCAAAAATTGTTAAAGTTACAGCATTCAGAACGCGTAATAGATACCGCGCGGCGCGCCCGACCGCCAACTTCAAAGCCGTTTTTCCACGATTCACTTTTTTGAACCTTGTGAAAGTTCTAACTCTTGAACGAAGGTTCGGATCGCTTTGAAATTTTTACATATTCTTAGTATCATCACCTATCGTGCGAACCACAGAAACAAAAATTTCAATGGCACAAAAAAATATAAAAAATAAAATACCGACAGAAAATTGAGTAAAAAAATTTTAAGTTTCGAATTTTTATTATAATTTTTTTTTATAATATTGTTGGTTCACACTGAAGATACATTCATTATGCAATTATAAATATGTTCATTTTTTTTTCAGGCACCCACATCGATGCCGAGAACTTTCACCATCAACGCGCGCGCAAAAAAAATACATTGCTTTATTATGTTATATCTCCGCCATTTGTTAATATTTCTGATTATTTTTACATATACTTAACCATGTGCATAAATGATCTGTAAAAAAAATGTTGTCAATATATGCGTCATTTTTTTTTAACCGCGTCTAGAAAGGTACCTTCGAAAATCAGCGAAATCGCGTATATACAGGGTGTCCATTTTATCTCTGCCACCCGAAATAACTCGGTAATTATCGACGTCACAAAAAAATGTTCCAGACAAAAGTTGTACGGTGTGAAGGGGGCCATCAAACGCGACCATTTTTTTTTATTTCGGTGGAGGCGCTGACGCACAGTGAAGGTCACCTCCACTTTTTTTAAAGGGAATGGTACATTTTTTTTTCAACCATATTGTGGAGCACCTCAAGCCGCATAAAAAAACATTTGGGGGTCAAAGTCGTTCAAGGTCATTCAAGGTCAAGTGAAAGTGAAGTTTGGGAAAAGTGTATGCCAATGATCCACAGACCATTTCGGAACTCAAGAAGCAATTGGACGCACCATTAATTAAATTAGTCCGGAATTATGTCAAAATTTTATTGAAAATTTCTTCAAAACAGTGAACGTTTGCAAACAGGGAAACGTTTGCAAACAGACGACCATTTATAGAATATTGTGTTCCATACATAACCCCCATGTTTGTACCTTATACAAAAATAAAAATATTCGTACTTTTCAAATAAATAATACGTTTTATTAAGAAATTAAAATGTCCGGTCATTTTGAGACACCCTTTATTACGGGATGGACCGTCGGGCAAAAAGTTAGTCTAAAATGGGCGAATCGTGGATTTACAAGTCCAGATTGTGTCGTACATGATTATCCTTACAAATAGCTAATTTAATGATAAATGAATACTTGGAAATGTTAATTTTCCACTTTTAATAATAATTGAAGTCAAATTCGACGATACTGGCGTGTGTTTGACTGAGATTTTGTCAATGATTGTACATCTGTTGCAACTACCCAACAAAAAAAAATCTCAATTTTTTAATTTAATTAATACATTCAAATCATCTTATTATTATCAATAATTACCGAAAAACTCAATATATATTCAGTTTTCCAATGATCGCGGTTAATTCATCGTTAAAATAGGCGATTCTCCTCATTGCTTTAATTAATCGATTATTCAGTCGATTTATTTGAAATTTAGCATAATCAATAATTGATCCTAAATCTTAATGATATATTTTCAGAATTTACGGCGATTTAGTTCCATTCGTTTTACAACCATTCACGTCTGCAGAAGCTGTTTTCCCATAAGCGACCGTGATAAATTCATATGTTTATAACTACTAAATTATTTAGTGAAAAATTCTAAAATCATTCATGTATTATTAATCTATCAAGAACTACCATTCGTCAAAATATCAAGAATTTTGGCGGTTTTTTAATATCGATCCAGTAATACCTTAAGAAAGGATTTTTCGAAAATCAACTCTTAAGGGGGTGAAATGTGGTATAAAAGTTTGTATGGAAAATTGTATTCCTTGCGTGTATGAACTTTAAACTTGCTATATATATTCTTCAAACCAAATAATAAAACGCATATTTTAGGATTTTTTGAAGCAACCCCTAATAAGGGGTGCGACTGTTAATGAAGTTTCTATGGGCGAAATTCCACGCGGGCGAAGCCGCGAGCGGGAGCTAGTAAAAGTATGAATTATTTCGTGTATATATTTCGAGTTTATAAATATTCCCGAATTATTCCTGTTCCCAATATGTATCGATACCGAACAGACCAATGTCCCTCTTATTATCGCTCAACATAAATTTCACAATTTTTTCAGTGATTTTTGAAAGACCGTAACTTTGTGAAAAACGGTCGTATCGGGAGAAAAAAATACCGAAATTTTGTTTTTCATCTTAACCGTCATCAATTGACGGTTAAGGAGCAATAAAAGTGCTCCTTCGATTTTTGATAAAACTTTGACGATTCGGGTAAAAAACGGTTTAACCGATCCATTAAAAATTTTACAGGGTCTTTATGCATGTATTGAGCTCAAAAAAAAACTGGAAACATTAGTCATTTTCGCAATATTTGCAAAGTTGTGGTGGATTTTTCAAAACGGTAGAAAAAATCATTTTTTTTAACTTTTTCAAATCAATATTGAGCTTAAAAAAAATTCCTCTAAAATTCTCTAAGTTATTCAAGTTTCCGAAACCCACCTTCCGTTCGCTGTACGATCATTAGTTCATGAGATATCGATGTTAAAAAAAAAGCTAACTTTTCATTAAATCGGCGATATCTCAGCGACAAATGGTCGCGCAGAGAGCAAAAAAATACCAAATTGAAGCTAAAGAATCAGGCCAGGAAAATTTTTTTGTAGTCCATGAACGATGTTGAAAAAAAAATTTCGAAAATTTTTTTCTCGCGCTATTTCTTATGACAGCGCCGCGCGTGATGCTCAGAAAAAAATTCTCCGCGTCATTCTTAAACTAGAGATTTCAAGCGTCAACATTTTTTTTTCCCCTGATACGACCATTTCTCACGAAGTTACAGCCTTTCAAAAATCATTGAAAAAATTGTGCAATTTTTCTGCTCCTTTAATATTTTGCTGAGTATATATAAAAGGCGAAGTCCTGACTGACTGACTGACTGACTCATCATCGCCCAGCCTAAACCACTAAAGATAGAAACGTGAAATTTGATGTTAATTTATAATGGAGGCATCGTTTAAGAAGGGATTTCTTGAAATTCAACCCCTAAGGGGGTGACAGGAGGTGGCAAAGTTTGTATGGGAAATTATATTCCTTGCGTGTATCAATTTGAAACTTGGAATGTTCCTTAGAAGGTGTAGAAGTCCACTAAGAAAGGATTTTTCGAAAAATCACTCTTAAGAGGGTGAAACGGGGTGTAAACGTTCTTATGGGAAATTATATTCCTTGCGTGTATCAACTTGAAACTTGCAATATACAGGGTGTCCAATAGGAAGTTGCTAAAACTAAATAAGTGTCTCTTCCCTCCATGAATTCAATAGGGGTCCCTTTTTCTAAGGCGCATACCTGAGGCCCCGCAGTTTTATTCCAGCCGTGGTTGAAGCAAGTACGCGCGCGTCTAAATGAGTGAGCTCACCACGGAAGAAAAAGTATATCTTATTGAGTGCTTCTTCTCGAGGGGAAAAATTTATAGTAATGCGTGTAGAGGGTTTCGTACTAAGTTTGGAACTCAGAGTTTCCAGCGAAAACACTCTGAAAAGGTAAGAATTTAATATTTATTCATATTCATCTATCACGCAACTTGTGTTTCAATTCAATTAAACTGCATTGAAGTAATTTTACGTTAATTTTTGTAGGATAATCGATAACTGCGTGGAGTATGGTACACTCCAGGACCGTAGACACGAGTTGCCAGGTCCATCTGTTACGGTGACTACACCAGAGAAGATCAACGAAGTTGAGAATTATTTCAAACAAAATCCAAATGATTCGATTCGGAAAGCTGCTCAAGCATTAAAAATAACCAAATCATCATTACACAACATTTTGAAATATTTTTTAAAGTTTCATCCGTATAAAATAAGCACTCATCAATTGTTAACTGAACGTGCCATGACGAAACGCATCGAATTTTGTAACACTATTACGGGAATGTTTGAAGCCGAAGAACTTAATGAGAAAATGATTATTTATTCCGATGAAGCACATTTTTGGATGAATGGGTACGTAAACAAGCAAAATTACCGGTTTTGGGGAACGGAAAATCCCAACATATCGCTAGCGAAGTCCCTTCATCCACAGAAAGTAACGGCATGGGCAGCGATTTCAGTAAAAGGAATTTATTTGCAATTCTTGGAATTTACGGTAACAGCAGAGAGTTACAAACAGCTTTTGGAAACGAAATTCTTCCCTTATGCAAAAAAGAGGGGACTGGTTAAAAATGTTTACTTCATGCAAGATGGAGCGACGCCGCACCGGACTCATGAGGTGTTTGAAGCTATTCATCGCGTATATGGGACTCGAGTAATCGGTCTGGGGTACCCTAAATTTGCTCAAGGCGGACTAGAATGGCCTCCGTACTCACCGGACCTGAACCCTTGTGATTTTTTCTTGTGGGGTTACATTAAAGATCATTGTTACGCTAAAAACCCCAGCACAGTAGAAGAACTGATCGCGGCCATCCAGGAAGTAGTTCGCGGCATTACGAACGATATGTTGGACACAGTTTTTCACAGTTTTCAAAAGAGAATTGATTTTTGTGCACAATCTAACGGTTCGCACTTCGAAAATATCTATCATTAATCACTGTACTTTTTCGTTATTTTTATAAGATGTAATAAAATGACATAAAAAATATTCGACTGGGTTTTATTTATGTGCGTTTAAAATTGCAGAGTTTCCTCTATTTAAAGCAATTTGGCTTTTCTGATTCTGTGCACGTGTTTTGAAATGACAGCCGATTAGTTTCAGCAACTTCCTATTGGACACCCTGTATATTCCTTAGAAGGTGTAGAGGTGCATTAAAAAAGGATACTTCGACAACCAACTCGTAAGGGGATGAAATGGGGTGTAAAAGTTTGTATGGAAAACTTTCCTTGCGTGTATTAACTTCAAACTCGGTATGAATATTTTTCAAAACAAATAATAAAACGCATAGTTCAAGATTTTCTAAAACCCTTAATGCGGGGTTCTACTTCTAATGAAATTTTTATGGGCCAAATTCTACGCGGGCGAAGCTGCGGGCAGAAGCTATAATTTTTAAACATAATCATTAATTTTGTATCCTTAAAAATATTAATCGGCCATGTACACTTCCAAAGCACAATCGTAAACCTATTTATGCCGCTTCTGCGACATGTACAAATAGTCCCTATATGTACGTCGCCAAATAGATATATGTATATACACGTGTGTATGCGTGTGCGTAAGTACACTAATATATCCAATCGTTAATTATAAGATTAGGTACGGAAAAACGCTTTCGCCGAGTGCGTAAGCAATTTCTATCGCGGTCATACGGTCATTGGCCGCGTAAATTAGGTTCCTCCGAGCGTATATTTGAAAAAGGCAAGACGTGAAAGAGGACAAAGCGAGAAACGAACAAGAAGATCGACGAAAAAAGAAAAAATACGAGAATTTCGGCTGTTCTGGAAAAGTGAAACGCGAATTATATGCTCATAGAGACTGCTAACAGATCGATCGACATTTCGAAGATCGTGCCTCGATCGTATACATAAGCATCATAAGTGAAATTGGCCGGTAGAAGAACGATCACGGGACGAAAGAGACTGGCGCGGTAAAACCGGCTACTCATCGTATAAGGCCAAGTTGTCCGGTGGGAGGTGTGTCAGTTCGAAAGTTTCGTCGAACCTCACTATACGAAGACACTTTGAGTTTTACGTGCTGACATTTGAGACATGCAGGACCCGTGGATATTGGGTTCGGTGCTTGCTCTGTTATTCGTGCTTTATCCTGGTAAATACACGATAAAATCAAAACCAACGTGAAATTCGATTAATAAAAAGAAAAAAAATATCAATTCTATGGTAATTTTTGGTCTTTGATAAACAATAGACGATCCGTTCGGAATTCGGCAATGACAGTCTGACCTACTATATGTGAAACTTTTGCAATGTTTGACCACTCTTTTCGTTTCCTCTTCGGGCTTTCTCGTTTTTGTGGGGTTGGGTAATCGAGATAAAAATTATTCATCAAACGGTTCTGTGCGCTCGGTATGACGCGAAAATTGAACTCGCGAATGAATAATCGAAAAATCGATCAGCGCGGATTAACAAGTGCAACACTGAAAGTTTCATTTCCTCACGTATTGCAAAGTGAAAACGGTGCGGTGTTTGCGCACAACAAGAGCTGAGTTTTCTCTTGTTCGATATACCGCACAGGCGGACTAACGGGCTATTATATTTCTTTTTTTTTTTTTTTATATTTCCGCGGTCTCTTTCCGCGAGCAATTTCCCGTCAATCATGCGGCAACGCGAGAAAGTGCCCTGCGGAAAAATTCAGGTGTCCCGAACCATTTCACCAATCAATCCCGCGCCGCTTCGTGATTTTGTTTGCATGTGTATGTGCTTCTGATCACTCTGGGCACTTTGAAATTGGATTCACTATATTCTTCTGTTATTATTTTATTATTTACGGAATCCAAAGGTATTCAATCATTCTCAAAACTTTTGTGCTGTTCATTTGACGTCAAGTCTTTTTGAAAAGGATTTTAAACTATTCGTACAGTTGGCAGGACTCACAAAAATCTTGAAATATTTCACTATACTGCTTGAATGAACCACAAAGCTTTTAGTAAATCGATGAGAGAACTTTGTGATAGAGGAAAGCCAATGGCAATTTTTTTTTTGTCGAGACCTTATCAAAATGTGCGCAGAGCCCGAAAATTGTAGCACAAAGTTGGATGCTTTGTGCTACAATTTTCAGCTTGTGCGTGTGTATGTGTGTTACGTGTTTTATAAAGATAAAATAAAAAAAACTGCTCTTTGTTCGAAAGTTTTTAAACCCCGTTGAGAAACAGCTTCAAAAACATGGCGATAAAAAAAAGATTTACTCACGCCACGAAATGTATTGATCAATTAGATCATACGAATAAATAAAATATGTGATTGTGAATAGTGAAGAAATTCCTTTTAAATGTTTAGATTTTATGAATTTTTGTTTACCCATCAAATGATTATTAATCATCAATGGATTTAGAAAAATATCATTTTGCATTTTATACGGCTTGAAATAGAATATGAAATACAGGCCACGTGTTTGTGTACGCGTGTGTATAGTGTTCTCTTTTTTCATTTGACGTTTGTGCGCAGGAATCTCGTCAGCAAGAGGAAAAGAAACTTCAGGAAGTCAGGCGCCCTGTATCGAGCACAGCAAGTTCTACAGAAATCCTTATACCCCGGCCCACGGTATTTGGTCACCATCCGAATGTGCCAAATATTTTCTATGTTTAGGTAAATTTTCATTAATATAATCATCGGTAAATGCGAAATAATAATTATAAAAGAAAAATCAAAAGAGATAAATTGTTTTATGGAAAGTATATATGCAAATTTATGTGCAGAATATCAAAATATATTTTTTTAAGCCGCATAATCATTTTTGTATTCAATCCGAAGAGGGCTGTACAGTTAGTTGTAATTAAAAAAAAAGAGGTCCAATGAAGCATAATTAAGAATTAAATTATGCTTAATTAAAAGAATAAGTGAGAAGAAATTCGGGTTTTCAGCTTTTCGTACGCAATTATTTTTTATTCGAAGCAAATATCGATGGCAAATCGTTAGAAACGAGGGGACTGAACTCTAGGTTCTGCTCAATTATGCAAGGCAGTTTTATCTGTAACTTGAAATAGCTAATTAAAGAAACATTCTTTCGAATACTGATGGTAATCGAGTTCGAGACTGCTGTTTGCGTAGACGCGAATCCTGTTCGATAACTTTTTATCTTAAGTATAGCGTTTGGATCCAAGATACACTGACGTGTTTGGATGGAATTTCCACAATTTCCGTAAGCTCGTTGCGATCTTACGCAATGCGACGCAACGAGAGCGAATTTATTGCCAGGCATCGCCCGGAGTCAAAGCATTTCCTTTAATTCAGTTCAAACTTGTTAGGCTAACTCAAAGCCAAACTAAAGTCTGCGCACAAAAACGTGCTAGCTATGGCTGGTTTTGAAATTTCCATTCAACACAGATTTTTACTCATATTATTATGCATTTTATTCATTTCTATTATTTCATTTATATTCTATTTATATTTTCTATAATTTTTGTTCATTCTTTTTGTATTATTAATACGTAGTTACACTTACATAAATATTTATATTTCCATCAATATTTATCAAAATTCAGAGTTTAAACTTAAACTTAAACCAGTGGACTCAAAATCGATTTTAGCTAAGTACGAACTTACAATTAGATGTAAATTGAAGTAGGGACCCAAGAGAAAAATGAAGTGTAATGTTCTGTTAAGGGGTTTCGGGGCAGTTTATCTTTACGGGGCGATGGGGTGGGGGGGGGGTCTATTATTCTTGAGCAGGACGCAAACTTCTAGACACCAATATTTCATTCGAAAACGACCCGATAGCTGTAAAAAATTTCGATCCCTGCATTTAAGATTATTATTATTTCTACACGAGCGTATTAATAACGTGGTTTGAACGTTATATAATTGCTTTTTTTTTAAATTATTTTATATTTAATTTTTTTTATAAGTTTGGCAACAGCGCACTAATTGTATTGCGAGTTTGTTTTTTCACAATGAATGACACTTATTCTATTATCACACGTATCAACGAGCACAGCAACTCACGCAGTCCATTGAAAAAAAAATGTATATTTCTTTGTTAAACCGAATCAATTCTGGTTTGGAATCTGAAAACAAAAAGTCGAGTATTTTATTATAAAGTAGAGTTATAGTTATGACCCGTACTAAAAACTTTCACTCCCGTTAAAAAGAAAACAAAATAGCGCACTTTTGAATTTTTCAATTGTTTCTTACTATTTAAATTGTTTAAAAATAGGTTCAAATATTAAGGGGCCAGTCCACTTTGGAGCCACGAAAAAAAGGCTATTTTCGCGATTTTTTTTTTGAGGATTTTATAAAAGATATGAATATAAAAGTTGTTGGGCTTGATAAATAAAGTCTTGAAATACATAAAAAAAATTTTATTCATTTTTATTCATTTTAAAGTACAAAAACGATAGTTTAACGTAACGCCTCAAAAATAGGTGGGCTCCATCACAACTCGGCAACGGCTTGTCTGAAACAAAAAAATCAAGGTCCATTAGATTCAGTATGACACCAGCTACAAAATGACCCTCGGATATAAAGTTTTATCAAAAAATAAAAAAATGGCAGATGAAAAACGAAAAAAGTAAAAAAAACGCGTTTTTTTCGCAGTTTTTCGCAAAAAAAAAAAGAGTAACAATCAAAATTTTAAAACCATCGAGGGTCATCTTGTTGCGAATCATGTTTACAATATGTGGTTCAAATTTCAAGAGAATCGGTTTATTAGTTTTAGAGATACGATGGAGCTAGATTTTGAAAACGTTGTTTCGAGAAAAACGTGTTTGAAGTTTATACTATGAAAAACTCTTACCTAAACTCAATCGGCAATTCCTGCACCGTACAAAATCCCTTCTGATTGCGCATCATCGTCGATTTCTTCAAGTCTTGCTTGCTTTCATTTGGTTCTGGTCTCTTTTGAGACCTCAGAACTGCGGCGGTTTGCAGAGCGAACACGCTCAGGTAGACGAAATGAGGTCCTGACGTTCAGGTAAAAAAAAATACTTAGAGAGCTCGGATTTTCATAAAATTTTCAAACAATATTTCTGAATGTACACTGCCGGCCAAAAGTTTGAGTACACCAGTCGAAATTTCTTGTCGCACTAAAAGTTAGATAGTGGACTCAAAAATAAAGATAATCAAATTTCCCAAGCGGCGTTTGTTAAACCGAATCAATTCTGGTTTGGAAGTACAGCCGCGCTACGGCAATTAGTAGTATTCAAACGCGCGCGCCATTTAGCACTCATGTGACGTTGCCACACTTCGCCTCTACATTTCATCGGTGGGAAAAAAACTGAACGCGTTCATTTACAAAAATGTGAATAATTAATAAGCAATGTAGACGGATCATTTAATTTTTGGGTGACAGAATTGTCATTATGTACTAAGTCGTTTGACAGTTTTCCATAACATTCTTAACATGTACTCACACTATTTCATGCGTAAAACTTCCGATCAGTGATGAGTGTAGGCATCTCCCTATGTTGAAAAGTGTTTTTTCAATCGTAAATTTTATGGAAGCGGTGTAGACGATCGATAAAAAATTTAAAGCGTGCATTCAGTGTATAACAAAGAATCGACTCTATAAATTTAGATTAAATGGTAATAATTCGTCATCTATCTGAGGCTGAAGCTCCTTAAGACTCAGGTATGAACTAGGGATGTTCGATTCTGAATCAATCTTCGGGA
Source organism: Ophion ventricosus (assembly GCA_963932345.1). Lineage (NCBI taxonomy): Eukaryota > Metazoa > Arthropoda > Insecta > Hymenoptera > Ichneumonidae > Ophion > Ophion ventricosus. The sequence goes on along the minus strand of OZ010712.1, from coordinate 10,856,257 downwards.
GAATCGATTCTCTCGATGAGAAAAATCGATTTTTTTAATCGATTCTCTGGCATCCAATTTTTTTGAGAATCGATTTTTCTTGGCCCGAATCGATTCTTAATCTGGACGGAAGATAATCGAACGATTATTTTTCCAACGCATCAGGAAACGCTTCGGCTTTAAGAGCATGTACAAGGTCAATATAACCTCACAAATTTTCCAACTCAGTTTTCTCATAGATGGTTAAGTATTTTTCGAAAAAACAAAGCATCAGGCCCTAAAGAATTCTCTGACGCAGAGCTTGACGATTTTGTTTATCCTAAATATTATTCATCTTTGAGAAATCGCTGTTCGAAAATTTGAGGTATTTCTTTCGCGCTCATATGTCACGTGAACGACCTTCTACTGCGCCTTAAAGGGTTGCAGATGTACGCCTTTCTTTGTTCAGAATGTGCTGTTTAGTTTATCCGCGTACGTTTGAGCGTTTTTTTTTATAAATAAAACCACGTTTACAACACGGACTAACAAGTATAAAATAATTTCTCGTAGCCCCATACAGATTGTCCTGAAAATTTGTGATTGTGAATTTTTTATAGCTATGAAAGTACTTGTAAGATTTAAAACGAAAAACGTGGAGCGCATGCAATATATAATTGGTCACTAACAACTTTATTGCACTGCAAATGATATGAACTGTTGTGTGTTTTCTCAACGACAGCTACTCCCTACACTCCTTACTGTTATCCATAGCATGCGTCCCAAGTTTTTCGTTTTAAATCTTACAAGTGTTCTCATGGCTATTTAAAATTGACAATCACAATTTTTCAGGACAATCTGTATGGGGTTAGGAATCTGTATGGTGTTATAAATCTGTACGGGGCTACGAGAAATTATTTTATACTTTTCAGTCCGTTTTAAAAACGTGGTTTAAACAAAATATTTAAATAATTCTTTTCTGCTTTTTAGTCTTGTGTGTGTGTGAAATTTTGCAATCGATTTTAAACATGTTGATGAGATTATCAAAGAGACATGTGGCATATTTCAGATTTATTTCAGTTTCTCTTCACCTGATCATATTTGAAATAGAAAATTGTTATACCTACCTACCACTAATATATCAATCTGTATAATTGTTATTTTCCTGAAATATAAATGATTTCTTTATTAATTTTTTTCACAATATATTTCTCTTTCTCTCTCTCTCTCTCTCTCTCTTACACACTTAATTCTTCAATATGAAATCTGTTGCAAACTGTTAAATATTTTATATATTATTTAAATATATACAATATTTATTTGTATATTATATTATTTATATTATTATATACTCTTTTTTATTTAAAAAGAAATTTTTATTTAAAAAAACATTTTGACCGATTTAATATTGCATTGTCATCCAGTTCTGAGCTATGTTTGAAGTTTCAAGTCTCTCGCTCATCCGGAAGTTAGTTTAAAATTGATTGCAAAATTGGTACCGAACAGACAGACAAGAAAGCGAGTTAATAAAAACGTGGTAATAAAAAACGACTTTTGCAAGATCGATCTTTTAAGTTCCGATTTTTTGTAGAGTCGATTTTCAAACAACCGATTCTGAATCGATCCCGAAATCCATTTTTTTCGGAAGATCGAACATCCCTAGCATATACATTGTTTAGCATTTTATCGGAAGCTTGGAACTTCGGTTTCCTATTTATAATAAAAACTGATGATTCGAGTCTCGCTAATTGTTGAAATTGAACTTTGTATTTATTTTATTTTATTTTTATATGTTTTGTTTGTCTGTGTTTTTTTAAATGTTCATTATACATATTACTTTTGCACGAGGACCCAGGAAAACTGTGAAAAACCTGTATCGATGGAAGTGGCTCATTATTAATGAGTTTTCGTTGCGTTATCATCAGGAGCTCATTGTCATTAAAACTGTCACCCATCCAAGAGTTGACACAGGCCAACATCGCACAACTCCATTTAGTTTTATACATTTTCAGACAATGAAGTTTTCGAGTTCAAATGTTCCGAGGGCTTATTGTTCGACGTATCACGACAGATATGCGACTTTAAGCACAACGTCGACAACTGCGACGTGACTTCAGGTATGTTGACCGACATCGATCATCTGCTATTCTCTTTTCTTCTTTTTTTTTTCTCGTCTCACATGGACGACGAATGATGTTCAAATGCGAGAAAAGTTGACTTAAATTTCGAAAAGTTTTTTCCAGAGGAACGACCACCGAAACCATTGTTGGAGAATGGCGAGTGCGGGGACGATAGTCTCGCTTGCGGCGATGGTACCTGTCTACCGAACAATTATTTTTGCGACGGAAGTGTCGACTGTCCCGATGGTTCGGACGAAGAATGGTGTGGTACGATAGCCATTGTCACACTTTCGACAATGTCTTTTTCAGCTTTCCTTACGAATTATTTCTTTACCCGTGATGCGCGACTTTTTTTTTTTCACGCGAATGTGTGACGGATTTCGTGACGACAATATTTCAGACGGTAAGAGCGATCCGAATTCCGCTGTTCGATGTGAGCCTCGGAAATGCAAACTTCCGGACTGTTGGTGCTCGAACGATGGGAAAAAGATACCGGGAAATTTGTCGATCTCTGATGTACCGCAAATGATAACGATCACTTTCGACGATGCCGTTAATGCCGAGAATTTTGATCTTTACACGAGTAAGTCAATCAATAACTTGAGTGATGTTGAGTGAATCCAAAAAATTAGGTAATGTGTTTCGAACATTGTTGAATATCAAAAGACAGAAGAGAATTATTGAGGCATCAGTCTCCATCTATTGCACATATTTTCAAGAATTCTTTTTTTATAATAAAATTTATTTCCATATTTTAATCTTTTTATACATAAAAATAAAAGTTTCAAAGAAAAAGTTTAAAACAATTTTTTTAAATTTATTTAACTTGGTTAACTGGCTGCCTAAAGTTAGCCCTGCTTTCACCTTGTCAACACGAAATCTTAACTTTGGAGCATCTGAAAACAAAAAGTCGAGTATTTTATTATAAAGTAGAGTTATAGTTATGACCCGTACTAAAAACTTTCACTCCCGTTAAAAAGAAAACAAAATAGCGCACTTTTGAATTTTTCAACTGTTTATTACTATTTAAATTGTTTAAAAATAGGTTCAAATATTAAGGGGCCAGTCCACTTTGGAGCCACGAAAAAAAGGCTATTTTCGCGATTTTTTTTTTGAGGATTTTATAAAAGATATGAATATAAAAGTTGTTGGGCTTGATAAATAAAGTTTTGAAATACATAAAAAAAAAAGTTTTAATTCATTTTTATTCATTTTTAAGTACAAAAACTATAGTTTAACGTAACGCCTCAAAAATAGGTGGGCTAGGTAGCTCCATCACAACTCGGCAACGGCTTGTCTGAAACAAAAAAAACAAAGTCCATTAGATTCAGTATGACACCAGCTACAAAATGACCCTCGGATATAAAGTTTTATCAAAAAATAAAAAATGGCAGATGAAAAACAAAAAAAGTAAAAAAAAGCGCGTTTTTTCGCAGTTTTTCGCAAAAAAAAAGAGTAAAAATCAAAATTTTAAAACCATCGAGGGTCATCTTGTTGCGAATCATGTTTACAATATGTGGTTCAAATTTCAAGAGAATCGGTTTATTAGTTTTAGAGATACGATGGAGCTAGATTTTGAAAACGTTGTTTCCAGAAAAACTCGTTTGAAGTTTATACTATGAAAAACTCTTACCTAAACTCAATCGGCAATTCCTGCACCGTACAAAATCCCTTCTGATTGCTCATCATCGTTGATTTCTTCAAGTCTTGCTTGCTTTCGTTTGGTTCTGGTCTCTTTTGAGACCTCAGAACTGCGGCGGTTTGCAGAGCGAGCACGCTCAGGTAGACGAAATGAGGTCGTGACGTTCAGGTAAAAAAAAAAATACTTACAGAGCTCGGATTTTCATAAAATTTTGACACAATATTTCTGAATGTATGTACTTTCGAAAACAGTAAAAAAAATCGATTTTTTTTTATTTTCAAAGTGGACTGGCCCCTTAATGAATATTTGGACCGTGCAATCGTTTTTCCAAAATCATGTCGACAAGGTTGAAAAACGTTGTTTTGAGAAAAACGCGTTTAAAGTTTCTCTTGTAAAAATGTACAATCGTTTTCATTGTACATTACAATCAGTGCATTGTACACAATTGTACATTACAATGAGTGCAATCGTTTTTCCAAAATCATGTCGACAAGGTTTAAAAACGTTGTTTTGAGAAAAACGCGTTTAAAGTTTCTCTTGTAAAAATGTACATAAAACTTTAAAAAAAGCCTCTTAGCCTCAATCAGCGATGCTTGGTCCATACATTATTCCTTCACCTTCTTCAAAAGCTTCACTTTCTTAGGATTTTTGGTTTGAGATCTCCGTTCCGCGAGCTTTGGACGCTCGACACGGCGGTTGTGCGCTGAGCGCGCAGAGACGCTTCCATTGTGCCACTCTTTTTAGCCCCTTATCGGTCGATCTGACCTAAATAACGTTCTCTACCTGTAATTCTTACAGGTAGGTAGGTGTAAAAACATTTCCGAAAATAGACTGATACTGATACTGATCCCTTAAATCCAATGATACAGCATTTGAGGAGATTGCTCACCTATCGCGTAATGTCAAGGGAGGTTTCTACTTTGTTGGGCCAAAAAATATTCGATTTTTCACCAATTTTATATGCGACAAATATTAAACATAGAATGTTTAATATTCGTCGCATACAAATTTTGAATGTTTACTAATCGGTCTTTAAGGAAAATGATAACATTTTTAAAATTTTGACAAAACATGGTGCTGGGAGTGGGAAGAGTCACGTATGTCAGTGCGCCATTGATGATATCTTCGCTTGCGGCAGTCCTAAGTCCTGGACAGGTGATCTGAAGCAAAAAAAATCAAACATATTTTTACTTTGTGCGATATAGTGTATAAGTCAAACTAGAATCAAGAAGAAAAATTGAAAAACAAAAAAATAGTGACTAATCGAAGTGGAAGTGTAGTTTTTTAGCAAACATTTTTGCAGTTGTTTGTTCATAAAATAAAAACAATTGAATATTTTTGGATAATTCTGAGTGAACTGATGAAGACGTTTGGCGTATACGTGCCTGGCAAATTTCTTAACGATTGTTCATCTAGGGCGCGTAGGAGCACTTTCAAAAACTTGGAAAACGTATTTTCGAGAAAAACGCTTTTAAAGTTAAACTGTAGTTTATGTGCGAATAAAATGAAGAGTTTCAACTTAGACCTAATCTGCTATGCCAGGCACATAGAGTACACGTTCCTCTTCTTCAAAAAGTTCTTCTTGAGCCGTCCGCTCCAGTCTTCGGGTCAATCTCGCCTCTATTTGTGCAGCAGAATGTGTGGCGTCAGTTTTTTTCATGCGCACCATATCCCTCTTGTCGGCCATTATTTTTCCTTGGAGTCCAATTGTGATGCCCATCACTTCCATCATACGCAGTATGGGGGTGGATATCTTCGTTGAAAATACATGCGGCTATAAAAGATGCCAGTTCGATCATTTTTTTCGGGCAAAAAACGTGTTCTCCAGCCAAGCTCCAGAGGACAGCGTTGAAACTTTCGTTATTATTTTGCGTGTGTCCGCCCGAACACCGTTGCAATAGATCGTCTGACGACAGATCTGAGTATATCGGATGAAGGAGTTTCTGAACCCCAGTCGCAAGTGGTTATTGGTGTTTAAAATCATGTAATTCATTCTCTGCCTCTGCGCGTCTCCACTTGGACCACGAATCAGGCCCGGGCATACAATTATCGTGCTTCGGCTTCGCATCTATAACTTTGCAAATTTTATTTATATAGACCTGAAATTTGCTGAGCGTATTCTTAAGCATTGGCTCTTTCCGATACAGCAAAATCGAAAAATTTTCTTTTCTTGGCCCAACAAAGTAGATACCTCCTTTGGTGCTGGTGTACATCCCTAAAGTTGAAACATTAAACTCTTTGAGACCCTGTGTAGGTTGAAGATCCAAGCAAGAAAAAAAAAGCTTTATCAAAAACGTTGCCCAGAAAAAATCATCTAAAAGAAAATCGTTTGCAGAGCTCTTCAATGATGAACGAAAAAACGCGAACGGTTGTCCAATCCGTGGAACTTTCTACGTGAGCCATCAGTACACGAATTATCGTGACATACAATTTTTATGGAACGCCGGTCACGAAATTGCCGCACACTCGGTCACGTGAGCGATTATCTTGTAGTACTCTGGATAACATCGAAAACGAAAGAAACACGTACGTGAACTTACAATTTTTTTTTTTTTTTGCATCGTGCAGTCATCGGGGACCCGAAGAATGGTGGTCAAGAAATGCCACGATTGAAGATTGGTTCGACGAAATGGTCGGAATAGCAAATATCATCAACAAGTACAGTGCTGTCCGAATGGAAGATATAAAAGGTAATATTTAATATCGAAAAAAAATGATTCTTTTTCTACCAACCTTGTATCAGAAAAATAGATCAATGTATGATTAATATAATGAATGTATACATATGTAAAATAATGAATGCATGAATGTCAATTTATTTAATATATTCAAGTTTGATTATATAATTTATATACAGGGTGGACCACGCAACGTGTGCACCTCTTTTACGACCAAAATATGCGTTGCACAAAAAATGTTTTATACAAAAGTTACATGGTTTATAAGGCTACACTATGTGGTGCATTTATTTTTTTTATAGGTGGAGGCGCTTCGAAGATTTGAAGGTCAACTTTATTTTTTCAAATGGAATGCTATATTTTTTATAGCGTAATATGATAGAGTATCGAATTCTGAGTGAAAAAGTATAGACCTTTATTAGCCCTAGAGTTAATAGCTAACGAGTCATTTCACTTTATTACTTTAAAATTTTCTTCACGTAATATCAAGTTGGAGATTCATTAATTCATTTTCACTTTTATCTTTCTGATAATAATCACGCACAATCACCGAAGGATACTTTAATACTGGATTACAATCATTGAGAAGATTGTGAATCATGATAAGTGTGTGTGATGTGGTAAATGTGTTCATATTGATAAACACTGTGATGTGAACACTGCCATTCAGAAATTTGTAGTAGATTTGAATCTCCAACTTGATATTACGTGAAGAAAATTTTAAAGTAATAAAGTGAAATTACTCGTTAGCTATTAACTCTAGGGCTAATCAAGGTCTATACTTTTTTACTCAGAATTCGATACTCTATCATATTACGCTATAAAAAATATAGCATTCCATTTGAAAAAATAAAGTTGACCTTAAATCTTCGAAGCGCCTCCACCTATAAAAAAAATAAATGCACCACATAGTGTAGCCTTATAAACCATGTAACTTTTGTATAAAACATTTTTTTGTGCAACGCATATTTTGGTCGTAAAAGAGGTGCACACGTTGCGTGGTCCACCCTGTATATATGGAATGGAACGTTACCAAAATGGTGAAAGGTATAAGCATTTTTTTAATTTGTCATTTTACCAAAAAAGTCCATTATGTTATCAGAGAAAGGAGAAAAATGGTACATTTCGAGTTGGGCATTACACGTTGTTCATTAGGAAAAACATTCCTAAGTAAAGAAAAACCCGAGTCTTTTTTAGTGAAGGTGATATTTTAAAATATATTTTGAAAAAAAAACGACTAATGTCAGGACTATTGAGAAATAGAATGTCTTATGGAATTACGATGAACTATTTAAAAAATAGAAGACAGTATCCGTTTGTTTTGTTCAATAGTTACTTCATCTGTTTAAGGAGGCTCCGTCACGATCGTCTCACCTCCAGAAAAAAATAATTTTCAAGTGTATCATAGATAAAGTACCCATATTCACGTATGCAAAGTTTCAGATAAGGTCAACGACTAAATAAGATAGATACAAATTGTTGAACTTAGGATTTTTAATACAGAATTTATGGAAAAGTCACCCTCAAAAAGCTTGTATCAAGTGATATCTTTGCACTAGCGCAACAGATATTGACAAAAAAAACTGTAGTAACGTTGATTCGGTCTTAGGATTCCAAATCCAATAAAAAAAGTGTTGGGTTAACGATTTATATAAAAATATATTTAATGTTAAAATGTCGAAAACTTGAAGTTCCGAGAGGTCTTGCGACCGTGTGAAGATTCGGCAGCGTCGCAGAAATGAGTTCTTCTGTACAACGCAGAAGCGCATGCGCGAGAATTAAATCATCAGCTACTGAACCTTAAATTTATTCGTGATTGACGTATATAGGTAGAACAATTGGATTCATCGAAAAAAAATAGCAAATTTTATTGATCAATAAAACTTTTCGTTTCTTTGTCAACAATAATAAAAAATAAATTTGTATTGAAGAGTAAAATCTTTTAAATATTTCGTAAACTCTAAAAAACGAGAACTTTTTGCACAATAATAAGTTTACATCACGCGACGAGCCACGGTCAGTTCGGTATGATGAGCACGAAAGAGAAATCGTAGGAGACAGTGAGACAGAGAATTGCGACGTTGCTGTGCTTCTCTATGCAGTATCGCAATGTAAAATGGTGCCAATTTTACGGTATTTATTTATCGATGTACAACTAATAAGTTTTGCATAAAATTACCAATAATATGTTCATAATCAACTGTATTTTGACAAACATGTGTATTATTAAAAAAAAAAAAGGGCTCTGCTTATATGCCCATGCAACCCAGCCCTTCGTGACGGAGCCTCCTTAAGAATGTCTTGGAAACTTTTGTTACAGAAATGAGGGATTAAGAATAAAAAAAAATAAATAATATGGAGTATTGAACCAAAACATTATTCGGAGTTCTAGAGCAACCAAATAATGAGCATTGCTACTAAATCGAGGCAATGAATGAAATAAGAACTAAACTAACAACGAGTGAAAGAGAGAGCTGAAAAGAAAGCAGGTTGTATTGATTCCGACCTAAAGGACGTCGAATGTTGATAACGGTTATCATAAATTCATGGATAAATTAACGTTTTGTTGTGACAAAAGGTTTGAGAGTACCGTTTTTTCGGGTCGGCTGGAACCGTCAATTTCTGATGATGTCCGAGTTTGGTTTCGTCTACGATTCTTCTATAATTGCACCATTCACGGATCCTCCTATATGGCCCTACACCTTGGACTACAAGCCTCCGCACGATTGCTCAGCCCCGGGACAGCTATGTCCTACGAGGGCCTATCCGGGTCTGTGGGAAATTCCTATCAACGAGCTCGTAGCAGGGGTACGTGAACGTTTGAATTAATATAAAAACAAAATAGAAGATAATATCGGGACGAAGCATTTAAGTATTCTTTTCAGCGTGTTCTATTTAACAAGAAAAAAAAAATATATATATATATATATTTCTTAAAATATTGCAAAGCTCTGAATAGTCTAATCAAATATTTCAGGCTCGAAATTCTTAGAAAGTTGTTCCACGGTTGCGTCAAGAAATAAATATTGGCCTATGAAAAATTAGCATTTATTTTTTGCTAGTTGTCGATTTTTATTCGTGAAATTTGGCGTAATTCGAGCTGAATTTTTTTTAACTGTTGTAGACGTATTTGGATTAGTGTCTTTTTTGTTAATAAATTATTTGTGTGACAGTTTATTTCCGGAAAATTGTAAAGGAATTGATTAGTTTTCGTATTTTTGTAGCGCATGAAGCTTCATCTTACAAGAAACAGTACTTTGGTGCCGGCATTCGATTTTGTTGAAACCCTATATGCTTGCTATCCAGAAATTTATCTGGGAAAAAAAGTCTGTAGACGAAATTCCTGTTATCCTTATTGTTTCACAGATTATCGCTCTCAAGTGACTAAGGCCATATTTGCTCAACCTGCCCCGATAGTGGGGTAAGTTGAGCATGAGTATGAGGTAAGTTGGGCAAAGAAAGAACTGCATAAAAATATCAGACGTATGGAACATGATTTGGTACAATGCAGTAATAAATCAACGTTAATTAGTTAGGTTTTGAAGCATTAACATTAATTGCAATGAACTTTGAAATATTTTTTTCTCATACAATGGTAGAAGAAAATCTTTCAATCACTTTTTTTTTAACTTTTGGGTGCAAAAATAATGAAACATCCCGTGTTACCGTCTCGTGCACCGCATGGCAACGGGCGATGGCGTGATGTGTTCCCCTTCCACATACCTCCCTTTTCGCCATTTGATGCACCCGCGTGCGGTGCTTAGTTTTCCAGATATTTCGATTACCCAACTTATCCGACTGCTCAACATGGCCCTCCCTACCCTACATACAAAACAGTTCCGTAACTGACTGACATATAGACAACGCCCAGCCTAAACCGCTGAAGATAGAAACATGAAATTTGGAAGATGTTCCTTGGAAGGTGTGGAGGTGCACTATAAGAAAGGATTTTTCGAAAATCGATTCCTAAGGGGGTGAAATGTGGTGTAAAAGTCTATATGGAAAATTGTATTCCCTACGTGTATCAACTTGAAACTTGGTATAAATATTCTTTAAAACAAATAACAAAACGCATATTTTGGGTTTTTTTTTTAACAACCCCTAATTAGGGGCGCAAAGGTATATTAAAGTTTGTATGGGAAAATCGAATTCCCTGTTTTTATCTCATTGAAATTCGGAAGATGTGTTCCTTGAAGATCGTAGAGATGCACTAAGAAAGAATTAGCTTCTCGCATGGTCTACTATATGTGGGCTGTTCGAGAGTATCGAGGGCCCAAAACTTGAATGTGCTTACCGATGTGCTTACCACAAATCATACAATGTTGTCTGCAGACTATATAGCAAAGCAATAGAGTTCCGTAGACAGCAATGACATTGTATAATATTGGAGTTGAGGGTTGGTACTTTTATACTATTTCATTAATTACCAACCCTTATCTCAGTCGATCAGTCTACCGCCGTGCCTGAGAAATATGACACTCTACCTTGTTTCTTTATTTTTTTTACTTTTTTTCTCTCTTTATTTATCCCCTCTCTGTATCAAATCCTAAAATCCGCGCGGATGAAGTCGCGGGCAAAAGCAAGTACACAATATATCCTCATCATCGACCTTATGAATTATAGGAGTACACCTGCACGACCGTGGAGGATTGTACGCAGAACTTGCCAGAGGAAGAAATCTACAAGATGCTTATGTTAAACTTTAAGAGACATTATATCACGAATCGTGCTCCGTTCGGTCTTCACTTTCACGCAGCTTGGTTCGAGACACCAAGCAATCTCTATGCCTTTACCGTAAGTTATAGATAACGATCGTATGCCCTATCCCCTAAATATACGAATAGAGACAGTGGTTCAAGATTTTGCAATAAAAGGCTCGATCAAAAAAAAAGTCTATTTTCCAAATGATTGTGCTTCCAGAAATTTCTGGACGATCTTCTTCGACTTCCGGATGTATATTTCGTCACGAGTCATCAGGTCCTGGAGTGGATGAAAAAACCTACTGCCCTCAGAGACCTTGGAACCTTCGAGCCTTGGAAATGTCGAAGACGACAGTACGAGCCCTATGAGGTCGCGTGTGACTTACCGAGTTCATGCAAATTGCCGTCCCGCGTTCTCAAGTCTTATAGATATTTCCAAACGTGCTTCGAATGTCCAAAGCAATACCCCTGGCTCAGAAACGAATTTGGAGCGGATTAAACGTCCCTGCCAGGCGATCCCATCTAATTAAAATATAGCAGTAGAACACGAAGAAAAATTGATGATTTTTTTGCTTCATTTTCGAAAGAAGCTTGAGCTCGTTAGCGTCTCAGAAAACACGTTCGTCATTTTTTTCTCCAAAGTTGTGGTTCATTACGGCCCAAAAAGAGTTGTTTCCTCGAAATTGAAATTTTATCAATTTATGTTTCACTTACAATGAAGAGGGAAGTGTGTGTGTGTAAGACGCACTAATGAAGGAGAGTAGGGACGCTGAGAGAAAGGGGGAGACAGAGGGTGCGTTTAGACCAGTCAATAAGCATGAAAATAAGACCCTTTTAGGTATGAATACGCAAAATTGTTCTAAGGGTAATTGGATGACGCTGAATCGAATGGCGATAATAATTTTGTAATCAACCCCCGAAAAAATTTTAAAAAGGTATAAACCGTTTAATTCGGAACCTAATAACTTTGTCGAAAAATATGTCGAACAAAAGGTGTTCGGGACAAAAAAATATGTAAAAAAGTATTGAATGTTCATCTTCGTATCTTCAGAAATAAGGGAGAAAAAAACGAAAAACCCATTTAATTAGGAGGCGAAAACCGCGAAGTTCCAAAAAAATAAAAATAAAATATCCCATTCGTATGTATCTCGGTTTTTTTGTTGTTATATATTGCTTTAGTAAGAGTTAAACTTACTTTCTAGAGACACTTTTTATTTTTATTCGAATGGCGATAATAATTTTGTAATCAACCCCCGAAAAAATTTAAAAAAGGGTTAAACCGTTTAATTCGGAACCTAATAACTTTATCGAAAAATATGTCGAACAAAAGGTGTTCGGGGCAAAAAAATATGTAAAAAAGTATTGAATGTTCATCTTCGTATCTTCAGAAATAAGGGAGAAAAAAAAGGAAAACCCATTTCATTAGGAGGCGAAAACCGCGAAGTTCCAAAAAAATAAAAATAAAATATCCCATTCGTATGTATCTCGGTTTTTTTGTTGTTATATATTGCTTTAGTAAGAGTTAAACTTACTTTCTAGAGACACTTTTTATTTTTATTTATTGTATAAGTATTGAAAAATGACGACTGATCATTGACAAAATTACTGGTTGAGAATCTCTGTCAGAAAGAGACGCACTCTATGGCTATGCCGTTCGCACTCATAGGAGATTATTTCTATCGTTCCGCGCACGCGTTGATATTCCGTTAGCGCGAAGACACGAGTGTGTGTGTGCTTATGCGACCCTATCTCTCTCTCTCTCTCTTGCTGCACGGTGCTCTTAGGGAACTTCGGTTCCAGAGCACGAAATAAACGCCTCTCTCTCTCTCTCTCTCTCTCTCCCTATCTCTCTGTCTGTCTCCGTCACTCTGATTGTATTTCACAAGGTAGAGTGCGAGAGCGATAGACATATCTTGCGTTCCTTACATTCCCAGTGGTGCTTCGTCTCCAAAGCGATTTTGTCTTGCAAATAAATTTTCATTCGTCTTTTTTTCCATTATTTTTGAAGATACGAAGATGAACGTTGGCTGCTTTTTTACGTTTTTTTTTTTATCAAAAATAACTTTTGTTCAACATATTTTTCGATAAAGTCATAAGGTTCCAAATTAAACGGTTTAACCCCTTTTTATATTTTTTGGGGGGTTGATTGCAAAATTATTATCACCATTCGAGTCAGCGTCGTCCGATTTACCCTTAGATCAATTTTGCGTGTTCATACCTGAAAGATTCTTACTTTCGAAATATTGACTGGCTTAGTTCGACTTGGACACTTACACGCTTTCAGGATTTGTGAGCATCGCTCACGTTGTTCGATTTGGCGCTGTGCGCGCTTACAGAAGTACTTATGGCGTCGTGGGTGACGTTATTACCGCCGCCATATTAAGGTAATAGTCTCGCCACAGTCACGTTGAAAAGTTTATTCTCCGCTCAATCGATGAAAGCTCCGAAATATTGCGAAATAACCTTATAATGTAGGTTATACATCTTATAGGGATGTTAAAGCTTATAAAGTAATGATGAAAACGCCTATTATAATGTATAGAGTTCCGAAAATAACAACGTTCCCTCCATCACCTAACACTCACTTTTGTATCGGACTCTCCATTCCGGCTACTAATACGGAGATACTCTGCGTATACGGATATAAACACACTACTGAAGTCTAGCGAGCGCGGAGATCGTTACAACGTCGCAAGCCCAGCGAATTTTTGTCGTGATATTTGGTGCTAGCGCCACTAGACATTGCTGAACACTAGATTTACCAGACCAGTCATTTTGACTGGTCGTGCAATTTCAATTCAAAATTCCTACTGCATGTAAATTTGCTTTCCAAAATGATGTTATGACTTTTGTAGCTATAAGTAGAGAATACATTTTATGAACTTAATGTTACTTTATATATATTCGTAACAAATATATTTTTTGTTATTGACACTTATACCAGTACCTGGTCTGGTAAATCTAGTGTTAATTCAAATCGTTATATCTCTGGAACTAGACGGTCAAAATTCATGATTTTTTTTACCCATTTCGTCAAATATTTCATATGAAAATTAAAACAAAAATCTGTGGAAAGCTTTCGAAGTTATTGCGTGAAATGTGAAATTTTCCACTGCTCCCCGTAAGAACACGTGTAAAGCTGAGCAGTTTGATTGCCAATATATCGAATGCAGAACGGTGAATCCTTTTGAAATTTGGCAGGTAAGCACTTAATAGTGTCCTGAATGGGTCGTCAAAATAAAATATCTAGAAAACGCCTTGGCGAGACTACTACCTTAAAAACGCGCTCATTTACGAAACGAATGCCTCGTGAGCACATTGAACACAGTGGTTTCCCAGTTAGCAATTTCTAAATGATTGTCTAATGGGTGCCAAATATCCGCTTGGAAGTTACCTATAAGGTATCATGTTTCCAACAATTATCTTTACGGATGGTTTTCAACTTGAAATTATCCTCCGTGCGAACATGTGGTAGAAAAATTTTCAAAAAGTTTAGCCAACTTTTTGAAAATTGCTTCTCGGCTTACCAGTTTGTCGTATGAATTTCGGAAAGATGGCGGTAACAACTTCACGCAAACTGTTTTCAGTTAATTTAGGGGCCCTGTTTTTAATGAAATTTCCTCTTCAACGAATCTCTGGATTCGAGGTACGGGATTTCTTTTACCGGAGATATCCAAAAATTAAGAAAAATTCCCAATTCATCTCTTCATCACTACTATCTTGTATTAGATCGTAATCTTCATCACTATTGGTTTAACTGTTAATTCTTTCAAACAAGTCGTCAATAATGTTAAAACGAACAAAAGCTTTCGCTGCACTCGCCATCTTGATACTAATAATGCCAATCCGAACGATTCGAGTTCTAGAAAGAGTAAGCTCGTCGAAGCGCGCAAAGTTCAGCCCGAACGTGCCACTGCACCGCTAAGCGTGTAAGCGACCAAGTTGAACGTACCCAGCATATCGGTATTGTAGGACGCGTTTGCTAACAAGGTAACTGCAGACTGGAAAAAATGGATGCAGCCGACGTTTATAAACGTAAAACAAAGTACGGCCTAAAAAAAGCTGGTATGACGCACTTCCGTCGCGGTTTCGTCTAGCCCGAGTCGCGGATACATTCCCTCCTGTTTTTCTTAAGGGCCTATTCTACTGTGATGAATCGAAAAATAAGCTATTTTTAATAATTTTTGTTTTGAAAACTGTTGCATGTATCGGTACAAACTTTTTTTCGCTTAAAGGTACACTCTTACAGAATAGAAAACATTTTTTTTTGTTGCATATAAATGTATATGTATTTGACAATTGGTAATCGTGTAAAGGCATGAAAAAAATGTATGTCGCTGGCGTTAATGATTTGCGCTCTCCAAGTAATCTGAACCAAAAAATTCTTAATCTGTATGAGTGTCGCTATCGCCCGAACTTGAATGATTATTTTATATTGCAAAAGAGCAAGATGGCGTCGTTTTTTGCAAAAGTGTTCGAAAAACACGTTTTTTCGTCATAATTCGGGCGAAAGTATAAGTAAAAATTAATATTTTTAAAATAATTCTAGTTCGGGCGATAGCGACACTCATACAGATTAAGAATCTTTTTCAATTTTTTGTTTCCGATTACCTGGAGAGCGCAAATCATCAACGCCAGCGACATACTTTTTTTCATGCCTTTACCCGATTATAAACTGTTAAATGAATATACATTTATATGCAACAACAACAAAAAATTGTTTTCTATTCTATAAGAGTGTACGTTCAAGCGAAAATAAGTTTGTACCGATACATGCAACAGTTAAAAGAAAATGATTAAAAAATTGCTTTTTTTAGCCATCACAGTAGCCCCTTAAATCAGGTACACATACCTTCCGTAATGTACTCGTGATCGTAAGATTTTGAATAATCGCGTTACTCAAATGCTGTTGTTCCAACAACGCTATTGATAAAAAAAAACCTCACGGGTGCGGTTATGGTTACGTTATGGAAGGTGTGAGTGGCCGACCTTAGAGTACGAAAACGGTCTCGATGTCAAACCCTTCGTAAATAAATAAGTAAATATATATATATACAGTCTATTTAACACAAGCGGGTACAGCTACATTTTTTTCCTCGAAACCGTTAGAGGGTAAATTCGAACGAGAGCAGATAGTGGAACCCTTCCACCAAGATCCTCTAAACGCCTCGGCATATTTGCGGATTTGTTAATTAGAAAAAAAAATACAAATCTTTCGTTTAAAAAATGCGACTCCCGCTAATTTTCGGCATATGACGGCGTTTAAACGGGTTTTGCACTAAATAAATTTGAATAAAATCGAATTTGCATTAAACCATTCTTTTCCTCATCGAAAAACGAAGAGATTCGTGTACTGGTGTTTGTCTTTACTTCTCGCTGGAGCGATTGTGCCAAGAAGAAACGCGTCGAGCGGGTATCTGCCCCAGTCATTAATTGGTAGGTAGAAAAAATGATACATGCGTTTAAGGTTAATAGTGGAGGCGACTGGACCACTCATTAGTAATAAAGCATCACAGCTTATATCATGTGGTGTGTATTTTTTTCCAATGCCTTCTCCAAAATTGCTTTTGAGTTTCGCCGTAAACACTCTTGTCGAACAGAATCTATATATATACAGGGTGAGGCGCATAAAGTGTTACAGAGCAATAGCACTCAAACTAATGATCATATCCAAAAATGTTTCAGACAAAAGTTTCAGTGTTCGAGAAGGCCGTCATACTGGACCACCCTATTTTGTTATCGGTGGAGGCGTTGAAGCTACGTCAAGGTCAACTCCACTTTTTTAAATGGAAGCATGTATTTTTTTTCGATGACATTATCACCGATTTTAAGACGAATTCAGCGACCTACAACACAAGGTCATTCTAGTCACGCAAAGTATGAAAATAGTCGAAAAATCGAAAAATATCGGAATAATCACTTTCAAAGGATCCACTAACCTTGGTTTGGGTCTACCTACAGAAGATGCTCGAAGTGATGACCCTCGACTTGTAAACACGCCTGACCACGCCTGACGACATGAAAGAAAGAATACGCCGAGCGTGTACCGAAATTACACCACAAATGTTGGTTGAAGTTAGACGGTCTTTTCATCAGCGAATTAACAAGTGCTTACAAGTCGAGGGTCATCACTTCGAGCATCTTCTGTAGGTAGATCCAAACCAAGGTTAGTGGATCCTTTGAAAGTGATTATTCCGATATTTTTCGATTTTTCGACTATTTTCATACTTTGCGTGACTAGAATGACCTTGTGTTGTAGGTCGCTGAATTCATCTTAAAATCGGTGAGAATGTCATCGAAAAAAAAATACATGGTTCCATTTAAAAAAGTGGAGTTGACCTTGACGTAGCTTCAACGCCTCCACCGATAAAAAAAAATAGGGTGGTCCAGTATGACGGCCTTCTCGAACACTGAAACTTTTGTCTGAAACATTTTTGGATATGATCAATAGTTTGAGTGCTATTGCTCTGTAACACTTTATGCGCCTCATCCTGTATATATATATATATATATATATATATACATATATATACAGGGTGGATCAATAACTATTAGCACCTTGGATATCTTCGAAACTATAAGGTTCACAGAAATATTTGCTGAAATGAAATTGCGCAGTACGAAAGGGGCCATCCGATAGCGATAATAGTTTTTTTGCAGGTGGAGGTACTTCGGACATTTGAAGGTCAACTCCATTTTTTTTAATGGATCGGTATGTTTTTTTCTGTATCATGATAGAGGAGCTTAAAACGAGTTCAACGACCTATAACATAAGGTCATTGATGGTCATAGAAAGTACAGAAAGGCGATCCTTGAAACACTGTTTATTTTCAGTGAAGTAAACCGTAAGTATTATCGCCTTTCTGTACTTTCTGTACCTGTCGAAGAAATGTGTTACCTCCCGACAAAATGTCGGGAGGTAATTTGATTGATTTCGAAGGGCTGATACAGTGGTGAAAAATTCATTTTTGTCAAGGTCATGGTTTTTGCGTTCTCAAGGTCATCAATGGTTTTTCAAATGGGAACATGTTTTTTTTTTAATAAGACGTTGTAGCTCACAATCAGACGAATCCAACGACCTATGATATCATGACCTTGAAATGATTTTTAACCAAAATACACGTGTAAAAACGGGAATCGTGATGGTATTGACAATAAGAATATCCGAATAATGTAATTGAGTTTTTTGTGCAGAAAATTTATTGTAACAAATGTTCGAAGTGATGGCCTTGAACCTCGACACATTTTTGAAGACGTCGGATGAATGATTCTCTTGACCTTCGAATAGTTTCTGGCGTGATAGCGGCGCAGGCGCTGATAATTCGTTCTCACATGTTCGCCAGCGTCGTCGGAACATCATGGTTCGAACATTTGTTCGAACCATGTTGTATCAACACTTCGAACATTTGTTACAATAAATTTTCTGCACAAAAAATTAAATTACATTATTCGGATATTCTTATTGTCAATACCATCACGATTACCCGTTTTTACACGTTTATTTTGGTGAAAAATCATTTCAAGGCCATGATATCATAGGTCGTTGGATTCATCTTATTATTATTCTTGTTTTTTTTAAATATTTTCCCTTCTAGAATGATTTAAGCCTTAAGGTTGCCATATTTGCACCCCGTACCTTATAAAATGTTATAATAGTATATTTTCTGAATTACAAAGTTAACGTGAGCTTTTCATTGAACCCCCCCCCCCCCCCCCCGCCTCTAAATGAGATTTGGTGAGTTTTGCCAGACCCTTCCCCCCCCCCCCATTTGGAGTTCACGTAACTAATGGACGTCCCCTAATGAAAGTCCCTGGAAAACACAGACAAAAAAGCACACAATGCAAATACATTTTCACGTCTATCTATAAATGTATAAATATAAACTGATTTTTTTTAAAGTTCGTCACGTTATGGTCATTCTTCGCATTATCTCGTCATCTTACATTTTCGGAAGTATCTAGTCAGTTACTGCTGTAACGCAAAATTTACGATAATGTACAATTACTAAGTACAACAAAATTGAATACGTTTAAACCAGTACAAGTATTTATTTGTTCAGACAGTAAATGCATAAAGATCGCTGTAGAGATGAAGTTTATTTCATTAGATACACAAAGATTAAATCGATTGCAAACGTGAATTCTATGTGGTGGCCAAGAAAGTCTAGCTTACGTGCCTCAGAAGGTGTTTATCGTTAACGTAGAATCATTTTCCGTGCGTTATCATTCTTCGGACGGAAGGAATGACTTGTACGGTTCAGTAGTGATACGTCCAGCGGACAAATCAACTGTCCTGCTGTATGAACGGATTTTGTATCGATTCCATACCATCGACCGGACATATGAGGACTACCGACGTACCACGACATACCACTAGTCCCAACATTCTTGTGCCCTGGTTAAGCTTGTACGGATCGTCGGGATCTGATTGAGAACGAAGAAAATACACTGTTAAAAATCTTAAAGGGCTTCAGTGTGCTTTTCAACTCACCCTGAAACTTTGACTGTTTCCATTTGATTACTTTGGAAAGGTGATAAAAATGCTATCATTTTTAGCCAAAGCTAATGTGATCCTCGGAAAGCAAAAATTTATTGGAAAATCAATAAATTTGTGTCAAGTTGATTTAAATAAGATAAAAAAGGAAAGCCAATGAATTCTTGAATGAGTCTGTGCTAAGATTTGCATTTTTTAAACAATTGCAATTAAATGCTCATGGGATTCAAAGTAAAATTAAATGCTATATGAACTTTTTCGATGCAACGGTGAAAACATTTCAATCATCCTAAAATTTTGAGTTTGACTCCTATAATTTGCATTTGTTTTATTTGAAAAATATTTACCAATCTATTTACCAATCTTTTTGCAATCTGTTATTGTAAAAAGGGGATACGGTTTTTTGCGTATTGATGTTCCTACCTCTGAGGTACTCCGTGGTATTGTCAAGTACAAGATTGAGAAGGGGATCGTATCCTTTGAGGATGCCAGCCGTTTCTCTTCCACCAGCGAATTTCACCCGGATATTTTTTTCAAGATACTTCGACAAGTCTAAGATACTTTCCTTTCTCTTCTTCTCCTTGTGATCGCCATGCGCGTTTTGTGGCTGCTGGAATAATTATACTCAATTAAACTGGATCGTTGATTGTATGAGCGTTTTTTAGGCTAGTCCGATTTTTATCCGATGGTACCTGTTTCGCTACCTGAAAAACAAGGAAAAACATTAGTTTCCGAATGAAAAATGAAACGACGTAGTTCATTGAGTATCGTTTGAGATACTTACCGACATATTTGTGCTACGTTAAATAACGTTAATACTTCAATGTTTTTTTTTTAAATGTAGCGAACGACGAAGGGAAGACGTGAAGCCGGTATAACCTCAAAAGTTAGCTGCGCGGTGCTTTGAATCTACGCAACGAAGCTAGTCACTTATGCGAGAAATATTTGTCTGATCCTCACGGTATTATGATATAGTATCATGGGCAGCAAAAAGCAGCAGCGTATTAGTGATTTTCTATTTGTTACTAGCATTGGGCCAATAGCGCGTCGAATCACCAAATCGATGCTAGTAAGTTACTGAAACATTACTACTTTTTCCCACTCATGAAAGGGCAGCTTTACATGCAGGTTGGAAAATTCTGGAGTGGGAGTGGGGATGGGTCAGTTAATGAGGCGAAGGGGTGGTTCTTGATTTTGCCACGTAAAGCGCTGCTACCGAAAAGTTAACCAATCAACAGCAAGTTCGAACAGCAGGTTATAGCGCGGTTCTTTTAATAAACAATATCTTCAAGAACGATATGAATGGAAAATATTCAATTTTTTTCACTACTAATACTATGATGAGAATAACAATTATTTGTTATTTTAAAATCCCCTAAGTTATTAATTATCGGCATCCGTAAACATCAAGCAGGGGAACTTGAGTTCTCAGACAGTAAATTATACTCTCTAAGTAATGATATATAGCAAAGTTGTGGAGTGTCTGTCATTCACTTGGCTAATTAAATTCCCACGTTAATTAATATTTTTTTTCTCGTCGTACTGCCTTTCTTATATGTTATTACTTAAATTATTTTTCTTTTCACTATATTTATAATTATTAGGTGTATGACTTAATTTTTACAGATTTTTTCTGCGATCTTAAAATTATATTGAAAATAAAAATATTTTCGCGGTCTTTCGTGGTTTTGAAAGGATCGGACGCAAGATTTCAGAACACCGAACGACAAGTCAACGTGAGTTACATAACCTCTCAGAATAGCAGAGTTTACGATGGCAACTGATAAACAGCATATTCGGCACCGCATTTTATATGAATTCCAACAAGGAAAAAATACTTCTAAAGCACAGGAATCAAATTGTAGTGTTCTTAGGGCCGACGTTGTGTCTTATGAAACGTGTAATTATTGGTACAAACGTTTTAAAAGTGGTGATTTCGATCTTAGTGACCAGCCGCGCCCTGGACAGGATATGAAGGGTGTGCTTTATTAAGAACTCCTGGAAACTGGTCAGACGGTGACTGCGGAACGCTACAGCCGATAATTGAACAAACTGAGCGAAGAACTTGATCAGAAAAGGCTATTTACTGGGCAAGGAAGCAGGCAAGTCATACTGCTGCATGACAACGCTCGACCTCACGTTGCCCGCGCGACTCAGAAGACCCTCTTGAACTTGGGATAGGAAGTTCTCCCGCACGCGGCATATTCACCAGACTTGGCCCTATCCGACTACCATTTGTTCCGGTCAATGCAGCACGCCTTAGTGGATAAACAGTTCAAGATGCTCGACGATGTGCGTAAATTCGTCGATGACTTTATCGCCTCGAAGCCTGCAAGTTTCTTTCACGACGGCATCGTATGTTACCTGAGAGATGGCGCAAGGTCATAGAAAACGATGGACAATATTTGCAAGATTAAGTTCGTTGTTCTCTATGTTTTTATATTAAATAAATTTGCTGAAAAAACTGTAAAAATTAAGTCATACACCTAATACATCGATGAGAATTCGTTCATCTGTAGGCCTATTCTGTAATTTGGTAGCGATAGTTTTTGTTATTGTTAGCTAGCAACAGCCAATGAGGGGCGCCCTTTCTGCTGTAATCCTCCATGCGATTGGCTGTTGCTAGCTAACGATAATGAAAAATGTCGCCACCGCGTTACAGAATAGGCCTGCTATAGCGCTATTCTGTAACTCATTATAACTCGGTAGCGACAGTTGTCGTTATCGTAAGCGAGCGACAGTCAATCGCATGGCGGATTACAACAGAAAGCGTGCCTCTCATTGGCTGTCGCTAGCTAACAATAACGAAAACTGTTGCTAGGAGTTATAACGAGTTACAGAATAGGCCTGCTGGACCCCACTTCAACAAATTTCGCACGATATATCGTGGCTCGAAATGACGTTCGCAAACGCATTGTGACCTCTTCAGAGATTCAATACCGGGAATAACGAACTGCAATTTTCGTCGCAATTCTTCTTTTTCCGGAACTGTGAATATTTATGGATATTTACAAACGTTTTTTTATTTTCTTTTACCATTCGGGACCACGCACGTGTGAGGCATTTTTTCGACTCAATAGACAGCGCTGTCAAGGTGATTACTGTATATCTATATCTACTAACTGCTAACTGACGGCGCCTCTAGTAGATAAATAAGGAACTATGTTTTCTTTCCTCAGATCGAGGACGTCCGCCACTAATAAAAAACGCCGCAGTTTCCAGACGTGTATCTAAGACCGCGCTGATCCTCCAAAACTTGTTTAGCTCCGTGATATTAGCTGAGGTACTTTATTGAATCGGAAAATTGATGCGATTAATTTTTTCATCCATCCATATTTTAAGGTAGTAGTCTCACCAAGGCATTTTTCTATAGATTTTTATTTTTATTTTAAGGACTCATTTAGGACACTATTAAATGATTACCTGCAAAATTTCAAAAGGATTCACCGTTCCGTTTTCGAAATATTGCCAATCAAAGATTTCATGGTTTTACACGTGTTCTTATGGGGCGCGGTGGACAATTTTACATTTTACGCAATAGCTTCGAAACTTTCCTAGAGATTTCTTTATTTTTTATTCACAATTACAGAGAAACATATGACGAAGTGGATAAAAAAATCATGAATTTTGACCGCCTAGTTTCAGATATATAGCGATTTTAATTGAACAATGTCGAGCGACGCTAGCGCCACGAAGCGACTCGAGCAGACTACAACTAGATTACAGTCGTGTGTACATATCCGTATACACAGAGTATCTACGTATTAGTAGCCGGAATGAATAGTCTGATACAAAAGTGAGGGTTAGGTAAACATTATATTAGGCGTTTTCAACGTGACTTTAATCTTTCCAATTTTAATCTTCCAATTTTAATCTCTTTTCGACCTTCCAGCGTGACGGATACTGGAAGTACCTTCTCATTTTTAGCTGCTTTTGTTATTTCATAAGTCCGGAAATGCACCATCGTGTGGCGAAGTTCCGCCTTAAGATGGCTGGTATGACGTACTTCCGTCGCAGTTTCGCCTAGCCCCCACCACGGACGTAGGGTCTAGGGGGTCCGGACCCCCCCCCCCCCCCCCCCCCCCCCCCCCAGCCAAACCCGGCACAGCAATGTACCAGGAAAAACTGCCGAAATATATTATTGTAATAAAAGGGTATTTTACCCTTTTATTGAACATGTGATTACAGAACTCGATGCTCTCTTTAAACCACATAAACAAACGATCGAAGCGATGCAAATGCTTCTGCCTGAGAAAACCAGTGATGACTTCAGGATAAAAGAAAGTCTTAAAAAGATAGCACAAAGATTTCTGGGTGAAAATGAAGACACGATTTTTCTGAGTGAATATGAGATATGGCACAATCGCTGGAAATTTGTAGTGGAAAAACATGCCACTGCAATAGAAGCTATTGATCAGTGCGATAAAGAGTTTTTGTCCATCTTGTCTTTCACCGTTGTAGCGTTTTTAGTTCGTGTTAAAACTTTCATTCGCCTTCGAAAAACTGGAAACATTTCACTACCGGAACGTATGTGTATTTAGAAGTACATTATTTGATATCTATTTGGAGTATTATTTATACCTTTAAGTCTGTTATTTAATTTTATAACTCGAAAGTTGTCAATTTTCAGCACTGAGTGAGGTAACATTAAGACTATCCCAAAGTGATTTGGAAGAACAGTGAATTTTCAGCATTGAGTGGGGTAACATTAGGACTGTCCCAAAGTGATTTGGAAGAACAGCCTATTCCATCAACACCACCCCCACCATCTTCAAGTTTCTACCAGAACCTTATGGTGGGCGACTACCCGTGCGGAAATTGAGTTCGGGCTTTGATCGGGCCCATCTTAATTTTCCCTAACTTTATAAAGGCCCTAGTCTGGAAGCCTCACATGGGCCATCAGTGGCCGGTCACACTTTGCTACCGAGGGCCATTGAAGGCAAAATAACCAGGAACTTTAAAATTGCCTCAACGGAGCCTCATAAAAATTAACGCGGCCATATGCGTACATGCGTGTATGTGCACTGTGAAAAAGAAATGGGTTATTTCAATTCATTCGAGGTTTAGAATTCTGTCGCATATTTTTACGCCTTTGATTCCGCGTTGTTCCAATAAACGCACTGCATGCGTGTTGGTTCAAGGCATCACTGCTCGTCTACTAAACGCATAGTTTAATTATTATATTAGGTGTAGTAAAAAGAAATCCATTATTTTTGCAATAGATGGCTTTAATAATCTGTATCTCGCGTTGTATCAGTGCGATCGGATTACGCTAGATGGCGTTAGAAAGATAAGATTTCGTACTAAAATAAACATCTCAGACAGTTTTGTGATTGCTTGATTCAATATTTTTTGAGCGCGCGTCGAAGATGGCCACCAGCAAAGTGAAAATACGTCATATTTTACAGTTTTTCTTCGATAAAGGCGAAGACGCAAGCCAGGCGGCTGAAAATGTGAATAGTGTTTATGGTCCTGATACTGTAACAGCCAATCACGCGCAATTTTGGTTTCGTCGATTCCGTTCCGGTAATTTTGATATCAAAGATGCACCACGCTCTGGAAGGCCAATTGTCGAAAATGTCGATAAAATAATGGAAATCGTCGAGTCCGACCGTTATGTAAGTACTGTTTCGATTACCCAGAAGCTAAACATTGCACAAAAAACTGTTTGGAACCACTTGAATAAGGCTGGATACAAAAAGAAGCTCGATGTATGGGTGCCACACGAGTTAACGCAAAAAAACAGCATGGACCGAATTTCCATCTGCGAATCGCTGCTGAATCGCAACAAAATCGACCCATTTCTGAAGCGGATAGTGACCGGTGATGAAAAGTGGGTCACTTACGACAACGTCAAGCGAAAACGGTCGTGGTCGAATCGCGGTGAGCCGGCGCAAACGGTGGCCAAGCCAGGATTGACGGTCAGGAAGATTTTACTGTGTGTTTGGTGGGATTGTTAGGGAACCATCTACTATGAGCTTCTCCCCTACGGCCAAACTCTTAATTCGGACCTGTACGGTCAACAATTGGACCGTCTGAAGGAAGCAATCGCCCAGAAGCGGCCAGCTTTGACCAATAGGAGAGGAATTGTGTTCCATCAGGACAACACCAGGCCACACACATCGATAGTGACTCACCAGAAGCTCCGGGAGCTTGGTTGGGAGGTTCTTATGCATCCAACTTATAGTCCGGATCTGGCACCACGTGATTACCACCTGTTCCTGTCTATGGCGAAAGATTTTGCTGGTGAAAAATTCACTTCAAGAGAAGCTTGTGAAAATCGACTGTCGCAGTTTTTTGCTAATAGGGACGAGGGTTTCTATGAGAAAGGCATAATGAAATTACCTTCAAAGTGGCAACAAGTTATCGATCAAAACGGTGCATATTAGACCTAAATCGGATCATTCTAACCATGCTAAATAAAGCCTTCAATTTCATGCAAAAATAATGGATTTCTTTTTACTACACCTTATATTTAATCGATATCGATAATTATTATGCCACAAATTCTTTAGTCAAGTAATTTAGACTGATTTTCCCCTATAATAGGAAAGTCTAGTAGTATTGGGGAAATCGCTACTAGGGAATCTACAACTATACCCCTTAAAGGCCTTTACTTGGTCTCCGTACTTAGACCATAGTTTTAGTTGACCTACCTACCTTACCATTCCCTAATAGGGGCCCGGTCCGGCTCTCTTACGGAAAACCCTACTATGAAATCCACAAATAATCCATTGAAGGCCCCGAATTGTATTAGGCATACCCTGCCAATTTTCCGCACGGGATATGTTCTGGTGAGGTACGAAGGTGAGCTTTACCGGATCATTCAGAAAAATGATGAAGAAGTACTTATCTCTGCGATCAAGAAGTCTGCCCTAAACTGGAAATGGAGCTAAGCAAATCAGCTAATTGTAAGTCTGGCGAAATTTTTTATTCGAAGGATGAAATCGTCCAGAAAATCAACCAGCCTACTCGAATTGGCCGACGGGAAATTTTCAAAGTTCAAGAACTAGTACTGTTTACGAACAAGTTTTAAATTCAATTGAATAATTAATTTATGTTAAGATGTTTCTTACCTTTCTATCAAAATTTGTCTATCCTTCCTAATCAATTATGTTATCTTAAATCCTAATATTTTAAAACGTTCACTGTAATTTGTGAAATTTTAATACAAGTTTGAAATGAAACCTTCCGTAAATGTTTTAAAAGCTTTCTTAAGTCTCTATTAAAGTACTTCTATGTAACATTCGGACAGATTGATTTATCCCTAGCGTTTCTAAGGAAAAACAGTATTGTCCCAAAGTTACCCCAATTCATGGGGTAAGATTGGGAGAAAGATGAAGGATTTGTATGAGAGTGTCGTTCTTTGTAGAGTAAAATTATGCCCATGTTTTGAAAGAAGAAGGTTAACTTCATATAGCACTATAGTCTCAGTTACCTAGCTTACTATGTATTGACAGGAGTAATCAAAAGCCTGAAAAAGTGTCCCAAAGTTACCCCGGGTTACGGTAACTTAAGTTACAGCTAAATGCCAAAGCGTCGCAAACTGAATAATCCTTAATTAAAATATAAGCAAAGAATAATATAATAATGTTGTGTTATGTATAATTTAGTAGTTTATAATTATCTACAGTTTAAGCTTTGTTACTTTTGTCATAAATAAATACCCTAATATCTACATTACATATATTTTATTTCAAGGTGCTTAGATAAACTAACGTTTGCCTGCAGCTTTACTTGCGTGTGATATAAATTTTACATGTTTATGTGATTTTTAATTTCCAATTGATTGATTTTATTAGGGTTAACAGCTTTGCCTGTTTATGACGTAAACGAAGTTAGGGGTAAAAGCTAGTTCACCTTTGGAAGGTGCAGTGTTGGACCCCCCCCCCCAAATAAAAGCTATAGCTACGTCCGTGGCCCCCACTGCCGACACATTCCCTCCTGTTTCTCTTAGCTCTTTGGAGCACCTTTTTGGGCTGTCCGAAGAATTACCTTTTCATGATAGCCGGGAGATCGCCTTTTCAAGGAGTTTTGACACTGAAATCGAAATGCTTTTAGACTATTGAAATTTATATCAACCAGAGATTAATATAGGATGAACTAACTGTCCAAAAAGCAATTACGTTCTGGAATTGTTATTGAACAGAGATCCTAGAAGGTCATCCGAAAAAAGTTCTCCAAAGGAAATCATAGAATTGTGGTCTAATGGACATCCTCTGGCATGATTACCGAAATGGAATCCATGAACACCTGTGTAAAGGGAATCCGGAAGATATCCTAAAATATTCTGAATATTCTATTCTCGAAGTTATCGACAATCGTCGCTACCGATAGCGTAAAGGACATTATAAAGAAATTGCTCAAAGCACATCCTAAAACAGTCCTTCATTTTTTTATCCTCAGCCTTCTTTTTTTCACTTTGCAATGAATCAATTTAAATTAGACACGTCAGCGATTAACCAAACAACGTTATCGCTCAAAATTCACAGTAAAAAGATTCGCGTATAATTGCATCCAGCACAATGACAGCGTAAGCAGGAATAAGAATTCCGACATACTTCTTCATTGTTCTTCCGATACTTATTTCTTCGTTTTTTTTTTCTTCTCTAAACCAAAGCCAGAAAATCAATAACGATTTATCCCGGAAAAAAGGGGACGAGAAAAATAGTATTGCATTCGAGGATGAAGAAGATCCCGAGAAGGATGAACCATCGAAGGAAAGAAAGATCATTGTTCCGGGAAGCCGTTGGTATCGGTTTGAGATCTTGACAACAACTTCGGCGATCCTTCGGGGTTCGTTTGCCATGGATGATATGCGTTTCAAGCAACGTAGTCGGGGCAATCAAGCCACTTCGTGTTCAGTGGTTGCGATAGTTTTTGGTCGTTTATTCGAGCCAAAAGATTGGACGAAAAGTTACGTCGATCGAATCTTGGATCATGGCGATAAACTTTTTCGCATAAGTATGACGAGAAATCGGATTAATGCCGGTGTTTATCTGACGACTAATCAAGTTTATCCGGAATTTTACATCGACGATTACAAGTGCCTCGTATGCAACGAGGAAACAAGTGTCTATGGCAATCTATTTAGCGCGAGTATCGGTTGTCCGGACTTTACGGAAGGTGTTCAACGTTTCTTCAAGCTCAACGATTCAGGTGTCGTCACGGCACAAGGAACTTCGATCGCCATTTGGCGCCAACCAAAGGCCGGTTATCTGTACTACGATCCTGCCGCATGCGGACCGGACGGCGTCAGGAACAATAAGGACGGTGTTGCTTGCGCTATGAGATTCAAAAGGATCATCGACATGGCGGAATTGTTTCTACGAAATCTCGATCATCGATACGACTCGCGATACTGCATCGACAAAGTTAGCGTTCTAAGAGTGAGCCTCATAAATCGTGGCGTGTCATTCGACAACGGAGATCAGCTAATGGTTGATAAGAACGTCCTGCGTGCTTTGAATCCTATGGACGTTGACGAAGACAAATTAGATTGTACTCGTCAAGCGCCGAAACAGCCAAAATCGTCATCGATCGTTACTTATTCGGCAGCGATACGCAAAGAGCCGCTGACGATAACGATCTCGAATTACAAAATCGACGAACGTTTGGCTACCGAGCCGTTGATCAGCTTCAAATCACTCGATACAGGCTATCCGTACTACGACATGGAATTAAACATACCTTCGACGTTCAAAGAATTGTCTGACAAAGTGGCGATTCTCCACGGTTGGACACACGAGTCTAGCGAGATGTACAAAGGCAAAGGAGCCCAGAACGTTGCGAATTGCGTGGTTGCGGTAGCAATGAAGAAAGTGCATCCAGTGAAGACTTGGCTTAGACCAAAACTCGACGAGATTCTCGTTCAGGGTGATGCCCTTTACGCTAGAGTAAAGGCCGATAAACAAACGATAAAGACAATGACAGCTGCCGATCTCGATGACACTGTGATTAAGATTGATGATAAGAGGATGTTCGTCGACGTTGATCTTCTCACTGTCGTAGGTACGATAAGTTCTAAGATTCCTGGTGTGCTTAGCCTCAAGCAAGCCTTGGAGGAATTCTTTCTGGTCAACAAGGACGGGATAATCGAGTGCAGTTCAATGGCACTAGCTGTCTGGACACAAGACGACTATTACTACGCGTTCGATCCACGTCAGTGTGACTCCACGGGAATGAGAATCATCGCGGAGAAAGGAAAATCCGGGAAATTAGCGAAAAAAGCCGATACCGCGACGGGTGACAAAAAAGTCAAGGGTAAATGTTGCGTCGTACGTTTCGCCGATCTTGATTCGTTGGTGGCCGTTTTCTTGAATAACATCGATCCCGCCAAGAAGAACGATCGTTTTACACTTCGGAGTATAACGGTGATCGACGATGTGCCCGGAGTGAGAGCATGGAAGGATTTTCAGCCTGGCGATGTCGGAAAGACTTGGATACTGCGCGGTGGAATTTCAAACAGTGATGGGCGTTTTGAGCCTGAGAGCCAGGGTATTCAGGGTATAGCGATGCCGATAGTCGGTCTTATCAACGCAATCGAATCTCCACCGGAAAAATGGACCAAAGATACGATCGACGAGGCTGTTAAGGATGGTGACGCATATTATAACTGGTGTATACCACCGGTGGAGGAGGAGAATCGTGATCTGTCGGTGGCCAACGCGAAAAGAACGCTCTACGTGAAAAAGCGCCGCATCAAGATCGACATGCAGGAATCCTCGATCGTCGGTGATCTCAAGGCAAACGATGCTGACAGCAAAATGCCGAATTTGTCACGAGCTTTGGTGGAGTTCTTCAAAAGTCGTCAATACGGAATACTCGAGGCAAAGAATTTATCCGTGGCCATATGGAAGTTTGAGGATGAACAGAATGACAAGACTAAAGCAACCTTTTACTACCTGTACGACGCAAATCCGAGAGACAGCATTGGTCGGACGTCACATCAAGGCGATGACGATGAGTCAACCGCTTGCGTTGTTCGAGCGGTTGATCCTGCCGTATTGGCTGAACTTATTGCGTCGAATGTCGATCCTGTGGACCAAGGGAGCAATGAATTTGTCATACACGAGCTCAAGGTCACTTCGAGCAGCGAACCAATGACCGACGAAGAGATCGAGCTCGACAAAGCTACACCCGTAAAGCCTGACATGAACTTTTACACCGAGATCGGTGATGACGGCGCCTGCTTGAACGGCAGCTTCGACCAGACCAACGAAGCCATGTTCAAACATCAGACGCGCGACAAGCAGCAAGCTGCGGTCGGTCTCGTTGCTCTTGCCATGAGAAAGCTCTACAATCCTCACCTCTGGTATCGGGAGGTCGTGGATGATATTTTGAAGATCGGTGATCGTGTAACACGGCAAAATCTTGAACATTTACCCTCACCAGATGAATATGAGGAGGAGGAGGAGCAGGAGGAAGGTGGAAAAGTCGTAGCAAGGGATTATCTTCTGCCGAGCGAGATTGCCGAAGAATTCGACATAGGTGTAAATCGAGTTACCGTTAACGTTGAAGACACCGTAGTTACGGCTGGAATGTCCGAGCTCGCGACAAGCCTAGAGGAGTACTTTGCGGACAACACGATGGGTATATTTCGTCAGGAGACGGCTATGTTACCGATCTGGAAAGAGGGTGACGTTTATTTCACGATGGATCCCAGAGGGCGCGACAATGCCGGAATACCCAAAGAGAAAGATGGAACCGCGGCCGTTCTTTGGTTCACCGGGATTCCCGCGCTCGCATCGAGCCTGCAATCGTCCGCGAAGAACGACGTCGATTTCATCATCGACTCGGTGACACTAGCGCACACCTACGAGAGTCGGGTAGCCGAGACCGAGCGTTTGCACAAGACCACATCGAGGGAGGAACTCTGGCATAATTTCCCGAAGAAATATGAGGGTGTGTGGGAACTCGAGGGAAAGGTGACACTCGACGACGAGAGATTCGATCAACGCAATTGGAAGCAGCAGACAGCTGCTGTGGCCACGATGGCGATTATATTTTCCAAAGCTTACGAACCTCGCCAATGGAGCAGTGAAGTTCTTGACGAAGTTGTCATCACCGGTGACAAATTTCACTCGCAATGCGTTGAACGTCTGGGCACGTCGTCACCTCCCAGTATCAATGAGATGACGAAGGAGTTCTTTCTGTCAAATCGAAGACTCGATCTGACGTTCGAGGATAGCGTCGAGGCGGGTGATATAACAGGAAAACCTCCCAAGGTACAAGGCCTCCGTACCGGTTTGGAGAAATTCTTCGCGCGATATAGCTCCGGCGCGTTGACCTTGTTCGATCGCATCAACATCGCTGTGTGGAAGCATGGAAATTTTTATTTCTGCCTCATTCCCTTCGAGACTGACGGCATAGAGGGATCTCCACGTGTCGTACGTTTTGCAACATCGGATCTTATGGGCGAGCATCTCAAGAATATCTTCGGTCCAGAGGGCGATTACGCCATAACGTCGATCGACGTTGTCGATTGGGACAAACGGCCACCTTGGAAGTTTGATCCTAGCGCAGCTATACGTCCCTCCAATCTACCACCGTTAAACGCATACCACAAGCTCCAAGGAATCCAAGGTGAAGCGCGCGCCATATTGAGAGGCATGACACATCAAGGATCGGACATATTTCCGGAGAGAATTCGCAACAAGCAGACTGCGGCAAATTGCGTAGTGGCACTGGCTATGTCTGTGGTCAAGGAACCCGCGACTTGGACGACGAAGACGTTGGATGAGATACTTGTGATGGGTAGCAACGTCCATCGCGAGACAACAAAGGCGCGTCCACTGAGAGAAAAATACAAGCCGCACGACATCGTCAGAGTATTTCACGTGGGTGTCAACGTGATGAGCGCCGATGTGGAGGAATCCACGATATCCGGACCAGTCGCTGTGCCACCACCTGAGCCGGAAGTCAAGGGCAAGGGAAAAGCTAAGAAGAAGAAGGCGCCGAAGCCGAAGAAGGCGAAAAAAGGAAAAGCTAAGAGGATACCACCAGCTCCACCTCCACCGATCTATCTTGAGGAAGGATTGCGCAAGTTCTTCGAGGAGAATCGCGCCGGTGTTCTTGCAACCGGACGTTACATGGTTGCCCTGTGGAAGGATCAGGGCGTGTATTTCATGTTCGATCCACGTGCGCGAGACCATCATGGATCCCGCCACGATGATGGCACATCGTGCGTCATGTGGTTCGCTTGCTTGGAGCCTCTCTACGATCTCGTCTTCGGGAATATCGAGGACGACGAGAAGTACGGTCATTACGATATATCTCGCGTTATCGCTAGGACAACGCTGATCGAGCCGTTGCCGTGTCCCGCTGGTTTTCGGCCAATACTTCGCTGCAACGTGCCGTCGATTCCCGTGCCCTCCGCCGAGAGAACACCCACCCTGGACGTGGAGATTATCACGGAGTACAAAATCGTCGACGACGACGTGAGCGTTTTGCGCGGAAGTCTCCACATCAACGATCGAACGTTCGACGTTAAAAGTCGCGGTCTTCAGTCCACCGCAATCGCCGCGGTTGCCATTGTCGTTGGCGCCTTGCACGTACCGTCGACCTGGACCACCGAGCTTGTCGACGCTGTTCTCAAATACGGCGATCTCCTTCACACCGATGCAACGAGAGCTCTACGACCCGGCGCCAGAAATCTTTCACCTGTCGAGCTTCTAAGGGTTTTTGTGATCGGTGATTTTCGGGCCTCCATTCACATTCATCGTCACACCACCGCCGGTATTCTCTACGTTTACGATCTTCTCCAAGCTCTCACACTCTTTTTTCGCAACAATTGTTCCGGTATCTTGCACATGGGAAATTACGCCGTGGCAGTGATGCAACACTACGGAAAGTTTTACCTCTTCGATCCTTTGGCTCGCGACAAACATGGCCGTATCGCTTACGAAGGTACCGCCTGCGTAGTCAAGTTTCAGAATATCGAAAGACTCGCCTGGCACTTTGTCACCAACTGCAATTACAAAGTACCTACTGTTTATACCCTCAATGCCGTCAATGTGCTCGATCTACACTTCTTCGGTGATACGAGAACCGAATGCCCGACATCTTGCGACAAGAGATGACAAGAATGCACCGTTACAACGGCTTAAGACCTTTGGATGGTCAGTAAACAAGTCTCTTATGAGAATCTTCTTTGGGTATACTAATAAAACAATCGAAATGAAGTTTGGAGGATTCATTGTACATATCTGTGGGTACTAAAATCAACTTTTTATTTTCCAAAAAAATACAAAATGCCGGTCCATTGGCTGGTAGAAAGAGAACGCCTATTGTTTTTAGGCTTTCCACGGGCGGACTCGTTGGAGCCGCACACGAGTATCTAGAACAGAATGTTTTTTTTTGTTGTTGTGATCTACACGAGTTTTGCTAGCGAAGTACACAGAATTATTACAAAATATTAATTCGGGCAAGTGTTGCGCAATTTTGAAGAAAAAGAAGCGTCGCATTTTCGACAAAAAAACCGCCTTAATTTGTTTATAAAATACGTAATTGTTAATCGAATTTGAAGTCAATCGGT
The DNA here is from genome assembly GCA_963932345.1 of Ophion ventricosus. Lineage (NCBI taxonomy): Eukaryota > Metazoa > Arthropoda > Insecta > Hymenoptera > Ichneumonidae > Ophion > Ophion ventricosus. Next base: position 10,822,132 of record OZ010712.1, on the reverse strand, counting down.
TGAAAACTGTAGGAACTACGAGTCTGCTCAATTTTGAAAACATGGTTCCAAGAAAAATGCGTTTAAAGTTTGAAAACGATTTTTAGGCTTCCGTGCCCAAAGGGCAAAACGGTGCCCTATTTTTGTCACTCTGCTGTCTGTCCTTCTGTCCGTCCGTATGTCACGGGTCTCTAGCTCGTAAACGGAATGAGTTAGACCTCAAATTTGGATATTTTGTGTAGAATGTTGGCCCAAAAGCGAATATTGAATTACAAATTCAATTAAATTTTGTCCATAGAGTGCCCCATACATGAAAAAGGAGTCGAAAAAAAAATTCTTACCCTGGCATGTGGGGTGTCATTGTCTAAAGCTCATTGAGGAGAGTACAAATATATTTTTTAAATCTTTTTTATCTTCAGAAATAAAGAACTGGCGGGCCGTCAAAGTTGTTATTTTTAGACCATTTTTGTTACGGGGTCCATCTCAAAAACTAAACTAGTTAGAAATTTGGAATTTCTGTATATTATGTACCTTATACTGTATTTAAACAACATATACTGAAAACGCCGATATTTAATTTATTTTTCTTCACCTCCTCTTTTTCTGCGAAAAATGTGAATATTTTCATATATTTTCGAATATTCAGCTTACAGCAGGAGTTTACAAAGCTTTCTTTAGCTACAATCACCCCATGTGGTTTGACACTACCTAAGAACTAAGACAGAAAAAAGCGTTACCTAATTAAATATCTAGTTAAAAAAAAAAGTTAATTGGTCGTATGTACGGAACCTTAATAGAGCGAGGCCCGACCCGCACTGGCCCGGTTTTGTTACATAAAATCTTTAAGATAGAGCCACTTAAAATAACTTTTACATATAATTCTTGGGATGGCTATACATTATTGAATTCTAGAACTCATATACGGGGTAGAAACCCACCCCTGTTGACTTTCAAAGTGCGCGCCTAAGCTATAAATCGACATTGTTAATTGGGGATCATTATCACAATTCAGTTTAACTATCTGGCTATGAGGGCAGGGTAACAGTGGCACCGGTTGATCGCTGGTTGCTAGGCAAAGTTCCCAATAGCGTCCGGGGTGGGTATCTACCCCAGTCTAATGTTGCCACATGTGTTTCGCGGTGGTAAGTGAATTTTACTCTTTTTTTTTACCATAATCAATATATTTTACGTATTATTACGTAATTCAAGTGCAAATGGTCATATACATTATCTAAAGCCAAACATTTTATATTTGATTGAAACAGAAAAAAAATTAACGCGATTATCCTGTGATACCATTTCAACGAGGATTTTGAAAATATGAATCGGAGCACTTTCAAAAAAAGTCTCATTAAATCCCTCATCGAGCGTCATCTGCGAGCGAGGCTATTCATCAGAAAGATCCCGCAGGACTTGCAAGTTTCCATTAGTACCATCTTGCAAGTAGAAAGACTAACAGCACCAAAGGTCGGCCCAAACAAAGCGGCGAGATGTGCATTCTGTCCAAGAGCAAAGGATCGCAAGGTTCCGGTTTTTTGCCAACGATACCAAAGGGTCGCCTGCGAGGAGCACCGAACGGTGCATTATTACATTTGCACGACAGTAGAATGAGTTGAATGTACGATTTCTTTATATTCTCATTTACCAGCAGTATTAATTATATACTATTTTCTGAATAAACAAAGTGAAAATATGGAATAACCCGTGCAAACATGTTTTTTTTTGTTGCGTTTCCATTGACTTTTTTCGTTCGTTTTTTCCATTGAAATTTCGTATGTTCCCCACTTTCGAATCCTAAAGTAAATATCTTTTCGAACGGAATATAATCCAAATAGCTTTTTATGCTGAGCTCAATGTTTCTTCTTCAGAACGCCATGCGACATTTGAGGATCTGTTAATTAGAGGAAAAAAATAAAAAAATTTGTTTCAAAAATGCGATTGTCGTTGATTTTCCGCCTATGCCGGCGTTTAAACGAGTTTTTCACTCAATCAATTTTCATAAAATCGAATTTGCCTTACACCATTATCTTTCTGGTCGAAAAACGGATAGATTCGGGTACTGATGTTTCTCTTTACTGCAGAATGAAGCGATTAGGTCAACGAGAAAAGCGTGGGGTGGGTATCTGCCCCAGTCATGAGTTAAAAGGTTGAAAAAATGATATTGGAGTTGAAGGTTGGTACTTCTATACTACTACTAGCTTCCGCCGGCGCGGCGGCTTCAACCGCGTGGAATTTGGCCTTCATTAACAGTTATTAGGAGTTATTTTTAAAAAATCTTATAATATGCGTTTCATTATTTGTTTTGAACAACATATATACCAAGTTTCAAGTTCATACACTCAAGGAATACACTTTTCCATACAAACTTTTGATGTGTAAACATCTTAGCGCTCGGTACACGGTAGGGGCTAGCTGAGACTTCGAGCGTCAGACGAGTAAGCGTAAGGCTTCGAGGGTCAGATGACGTCACCATAAGACTTCTTGTTGTGAGTGCGTTAATGTGTGCGTGAGATCGGTACACGGTAGGGACTAACGGACACTTCTATTCATACGACCGTGCGACAGAGCTTAGGTATCGGCAACGCGCATGCGTGAGCAGCGTACAGCGCGTTACCGTAAGGTCCGTGTGAGAGCCTGTCAATGTATGTGTTGGGACAGCTGACGGTATGGGCTCAGCTCCCGGTAGGTGCTAAGTGAGATTTCGAGCATCAGACAAGTCACGTAAAAGTAATTTAATATATCTCGGCTGCAAGAATAGTGGGTGATATTTAGTGCGTACATGCCGGACATTTTCTGTTGCTGGAATATTACGTGGTGTCGCCAATCAAAAAGGTAATTATACAATCAAGCCGATAGCAACAAAACAACTGTACAAAACTAGAAAAACTGAAGTAATAATAATAATAATAATTATTATTACTATTATTATTATTATTATTATATTGTCTGTTCAAGCATTGTTGATAATGTATACTTCTGTATCAAACGTAACTAAACAATAAATATTACGAACGACGCTTCGGAAACTTTTAGGTTAACACGCTTCGATCGTGATACATAGAAGTGAAACGTTTTTGGCGGCGTTTGTATGCAACGCGCATGTGCGTAACTCTATCTTATTCCATCGCCTTGATCCGTCACTCTTGCTCTCTATTCTCGCCCAAATCGCTGCAACTGCCCTTTCTTGACGAGTATGCACACATATACGAGAATAGGGAACGCTATGCGTAAGGTATACGACTTATAACTTTCTCTCATTCTCTCTCTCCCTAAATTATATCTTTCGTCTCTTTTCCGTCACGGAACCTTGCAAAACGCGAAAGAAGTTTCAGTTCAAAAATATGGTATTATAAATCTAAAAAAAAAAAATCTAAAAAAATATATATACAGGGTGAGGCACATAAAGTGTTACAGAGCAATAGCACTCAAACTATTGATCATATCCAAAAATGTTTCAGACAAAAGTTTCAGTGTTCGAGAAGGCCGTCATACTGGACCACCCTATTTTTTTATCGGTGGAGGCGCTGAAGCTACGTCAAGGTCAACTCCACTTTTTTAAATGGAACCATGTATTTTCTTTCGATGACATTATTACCGATTTTAAGACGAATTCAACGACCTACAACACAAGGTCATTCTAGTCACGCAAAGTATGAAAATAGTCGAAAAATCGAAAAATATCGGAATAATCACTTTCAAAGGATCCACTAACCTTGGTTTGGGTCTACCTACAGATGCTCGAAGTGATGACCCGCGTCTTGTAAGCACTTGTTAATTCGCTGATGAAAAGACCGTCTAACTTCAGCCAACATTTGTGGTGTAATTTCGGTACATGCTCGGCGTATTCTTTCTTTCATGTCGTTAGGCGTGATCAGGCGTGTTTACAAGTATTTACAAGTCGAGGGTCATTACTTCGAGCATCTTCTGTAGGTAGACCCAAACCAAGGTTAGTGGATCCTTTGAAAGTGATTATTCCGATATTTTTCGATTTTTCGACTATTTTCATACTTTGCGTGACTAGAATGACCTTGTGTTGTAGGTCGCTGAATTTGTCTTAAAATCGGTAATAATGTTAGGCGAAAAAAAATACATGGTTCCATTTAAAAAAAGTGGAGTTGACCTTGACGTAGCTTCAGCGCCTCCACCGATAAAAAAAATAGGGTGGTCCAGTGTGACGGCCTTCTCGAATACTGAAACTTTTGTCTGAAACATTTTTGGATATGATCAATAGTTTGTGTGGTATTGCTCTGTAACACTTTATGTGCCTCACCCTGTATATGGGGCATTCCATACCAATTCGACCTGGGTCTGACCCTCGACCCCTCAAATCTGGTTCCCGATTTTTCCTATCATTACTCTCACTCTATCAAGCAATGACAATTTTTTTCAGATTTTTCAAAATAAATTTGAGCGCGTCATGAATTTTTGAATTTTTTTTTTGAACACCTCGATGGCCGTAATCGAAAAATCTGAAAAAATTCCCACAAATACAGTGTCAGATATAAAAAATGTTGGTGTAAAATTCATAATGTCTGGGTTTTTGCTTCAACCCGTTTTTTAGCTTTTTGAGCAAAAAAAAATGAAAAACATAAGAAGCAGAGGTCAATTTACTGTAGACTGCTGCTCGAAATTTTGTACCAGATTTTAAAAAAAAATTCTCCGATTTTTCTAAAGTGTATTTTGTAATTTTCGAATTTTTTTTTATCATGGTTGACAAAAACGATAATTAGGGATTTGGAAATGATGCGAATTGCAATAAGCGTAAGATGCCTGGTGAGGTTCGGTACACTCTAAACTACTATTGAACTACTACTGTAGACAGTAGCTTGAATATTTTTGATGATAGCGAACGGTTTTTGGAAATTTTTAAGGATTTTTTAAAGCATTTTTTTCTGTAATATCATCGTAAAATCATGATTAATTTAAAGCGGTCATGAATAGTGATCGCTCTTAATTAAATAATTAAGAGCGGAAATAATTTTTAATTTAACAATCAATATCAATTTTAATCATCAATTCGCATGGTTTTATCTACGCTTTATTCCAGAAACTACAATGAAATCATCGTAGAGAATAGTATTTCCATCACTGACAATCTGAGATGCGTCAACACATTTTTATATCACATGTGCCTTTAAAATGATTTATGATATAATAAAAAGGTTCTGCAGACTTTTTTTTATTTTTTTTCCTTTATAATGTTGTGGATTTTAAATTAATTAATTAATTATTTAATTAAGAGCGATCACTGTTCATGACCGCTTTTAATTAATCATGATTTTACGATGATATTACAGAAAAAAACGCTTTAAAAAATCCTTAAAAATTTCCAAAAACCGTTCGCTATCATCAAAAATATTCAATCTACTGTCTACAGTAGTAGTTCAATAGTATTTTAGAGTGTACCGAACCTCACCAGGCATCTTACGCTTATTGTTAGTGCAATTCGTATCATTTCCAAATCCCTAATTAGGGTTTTTGTCAACCATGATAAAAAAAAAATTCGAAAATTACAAAATACACTTTAGAAAAAACGGAGACATTTTTTTTTTACATCTGGTACTATGCATACAAAATGTTGAGCAACAGTCAACAGTAAATTGACCTCTGCTTCTTATTTCTTTCATTTTTTTTTGCTCAAAAAGCTAAAAAACGGGTTGAAGCAAAAGCCCAGACATTATGAATTTTACACCAACATTTTTTATATCTGACACTGTATTTTTGGGAATTTTTTCAGATTTTTCGATTACGGCCATCGACGTGTTCAAAAAAAAATTCAAAAACTCATGACGCGCTCAAATTTATTTTGAAAAATCTGAAAAAAATTGTCATTGCTTGATAGAGTGAGAGTAATGATAGGAAAAATCGGGAACCAGATTTGAGGGGTCGAGGGTCAGACCCAGGTCGAATTGGTATGGAATGCCCCATATAGACTAAAATACAATATATTGTCACGAAAAATAATTGAATATTTCACCAATTTCAGGAGATTTAGTACCTTCATTTGAACTTCAATTGCTCTATATGGGATTCATGACTGCTTTGGAAAGATGACTTCTCAGCGAACAGATCATGATCCATGTCAAGAGTCTCATCCACCGGAGAATACTGAATTGACACATACGACACCTCCGTTGGTGAGTGGGACTTCTGTTACAATACAAAATAGAGAACAGCTGGATCCTGTTCTAGCTGAGGGAAAGAGGGTTAATCAGAAGCGAGCTGCTGCAGCAAAATACATGCGAGAATATCGTGCTCGAAAAAAACGCCAACTGGATGCACTACACGACGATGTCACTGCAAAAAAAAGACAACTTGCAGAGACAAGCGACATTGAACAACATACGGATACAGCTGCTGTTGAAAAAGTAATAACAACGACATCTACTGAGTCTCTCGAATCATTACGACACCGAAGAGCCATGGCAGCAAAAAATTCGAGAGATTATCGAGCTCGACAAAGGGCTGCGATAAATACAACTACAACAGTTCAAGTGGCACCAAATGAGACTGATCAACATATGGATACAACTGCTATTAATTATCCACCGGGGAATAGAGAATTGGCACATACGACACCTCCGTTGGTGAGTGCGACTTCTGTTACCATACAAAACAGAGAACTGCTGGATCCTGTTCAAGCTGAGAGAGAGAGGGTTGATCAGAAGCGAGCTGCTGCAGCAAAATACATGCGAGAATATCGTGCTCGAAAAAAACGCCAACTGGATGCACTACACGACGATGTCACTGCAAAAAAAAGACAACTTGCAGAGACAGGCGACATTGAACAACATACGGATACAGCTGCTGTTGAAAAAGTAATAGCAACGACATCTACTGAGTCTCTCGAATCATTACGACACCGAAGAGCCATGGCAGCAAAAAATTCGAGAGGTTATCGAGCTCGACAAAGGGCTGCGATAAATACAACTACAACAGTTCAAGTGGCACCAAATGAGACTGATCAACATATGGATACAACTGCTGTTAATTATCGACCGGGGAATAGAGAATTGGCACATACGACACCTCCGTTGGTGAGTGCGACTTCTGTTACCATACAAAACAGAAAACTGCTGGATCCTGTTCAAGCTGAGAGAGAGAGGGTTGATCAGAAGCGAGCTGCTGTAGCTAAATGCATGCGAGAATATCGTGCTCGAAAAAACCGCCAACTGGATGCACCACACGACGATGTCGCTGCAAAAAGAAGACAACTTGCAGAGACAGGCGACATTGAACAACATACGGATACAACTGCTATTGAAGAAGTAAGAGCGACGACATCTACTGAGTCTCTCGAAACATTATTACACCGAAGAGCCATAGCAGCTAAAAATTCGACGGATTATCGAGCTCGACAAAGGGCTGCGATAGATACACCAACAACAGTTCAAGTGGCACCAAATGAGACTGCAACAGTTCCAGCGGAACCAAATGAGGACAATCAAGAACAATTGACGCAACGGCCTCCAATTCCAACCGTCACTTACGAAGCTTTTTCTACACACGCTGCAGCTCATGCAAAGTTTAAAGAGAAGTTTTTAGAAAATAAATTTGGAGCTGTATGCAATATATGCGATAGGTTATGGTACGAGAACGATCTGAAACGTGTTCCTCCTAAATGTACGACTATTCTCACAACAGAGTTTCCACACATGGATTCCGAAATAGTACGAGTTTGCAGCACTTGCCATGTTTCGTTGCGAAAAGGAAAAATACCTACATTTTCCATGTCAAACGGTTTCAAGTATCCCCCATGGCCAGATAATTTACCGGAGCTTGATTTAGTCACTGAACGCTTGATATCACTTCGCTTGACATTTATGCAAATAAGGAGACTTAGACATGGTCAAGGTCAATATGGAATTCTGGGTCAAGTTATAAATGTTCCCGTTTCCGTTAATACGATGGTCCACCGTCTGCCGCGCGAACTCGACGACGATTACTGTATAAATGTGCACATAAAGCGCAAAAAGATACACAAATCAAGTTATCTTATTGGCTTGGTTCAAAAACGCGTCGTCAAGGCTTGGCTTCGGTATCTCGTCGATACTCCTCTGTACAAATTCTACGACATCACAATAGACGAGTCGTTTTTCTCAGCGAGTACGCCACCGCCCTATTCCACCGAAGATTTGAGTGAAGAAATCGGCATTGAAGAGACTCTGCACGCTCAACAACAAACTCTTTACTGGAATGAAGACAAGTATCTACGAATAGCTCCGGGGGAAAACGAAGTGCCGAAAAATGTGCTGCTTGATGAACACTACGAGGAGTTGGCTTTTCCCTTTATTTATTTTGGACATTTTCGAAGTTTCAAGGAAGGATTGACTGTAACGCAATACATGATAGCAACTAGTGAACTACGCAGGGCAGATAGGCGCGGAGTAACTCCACAGCACTTGTTGTACATGGCAATGAAAATCTTGCGCCTGCGTACACGTGATGCATTGACAGTTGCTTTTAAATTTATTGGAAAGGATACGAGACTTACTAAAGCACAGATAGAATCATCTGATTTCGTCGATGGATGTCTCGAAACGAATTTGGCGTTCCTACGTTCCATTTCCAATTCAATTGACTACTGGTCGCAACGCAAAAGAGACATTTTTCTTAACTATGAGCGCGAATGAAATTGGATGGCCAAAATTGATGAAAATCTTGTATAAACTTCGAAACAATGGAACAGAAATGGACTCAGGAGACCTCGCGAATATGCATTACAATTTAAAAGCTACTCTCATCAACGAGGACCCCGTTACCTGTGCTATCCATTTCAATAAACTGGTACAAGTCATCATCGGTATACAACAATCGAAACTTTTTAGCCCCGTCGGAAAACACTTCGTCCAGCACTACTTCAAATGGATCGAATTCCAGCATCGGGGTAGTCCACACGCGCACATATTGCTCTGGCTGAATGAATCTCCAGTCGATGCCCTAGGAGAAGATAAAGCTGCAGCTGAGACTCTGATTGACAAACTTGTCTCCATATCGCCAGCTGATGCTTCCGGTCATGAAAAGCTTCAACGACACAAACACACAGTCACGTGTCATAAGAAAAAAAATTCCTCCACTTGTCGTTTTGAGGCACCATTCATGCCAAGTCGCTCAACAATCATACTTCAACCGATGACAAAAACTGATTCACGTCGCGCGACGTATTCTACGATTTACAAGCGTATCTGGAAAGCACTCGAAGATAACGATTACCCTGATTTGGACGAGTTCTTGAGAGCGAACAAAATAACTTCGTATGCTATGTACTTGGATATACTGCGAGCAGGCATAACCAGACCACGAGTATTCCTTAAACGTGAAACTACAGAGAAATGGATCAACCCATTTAATCCTTTCATACTAAACGTGCTGGGTTCAAATATGGACTTCCAGTTCATCATTGAGGAATACTCTTGCGCTGCGTATGTGGTTGAATACGTGAACAAAACGAATAGGGGCATAAGCAACCTTCAGCGAAAAATTATTGATACCATGAACGAGCACCCTGAGTTTGATATCATAGAGATAGCGAGAAAACTGAGCGTCGACATGTTGAACTGCGTGGAACTCACCAGTCAAGAAGCTGCTTGGTACCTTCTTCGACAAAGCATGTCAAAAAGCTCTGTCAAAGTGGTCTATATTCTAACTTCGTGACCCGTTGAACGAGAACGCGTTCGGAAATCTAACAAAGAATTGGAAGAAGAAAATGTTGAACAGGATTCATGCGATATTTGGCTCGATAATTGTTTTGACAAATATCAAAAAAGACAGCAAGAATTAGAAGATATCACTTTGGCTCAGGCTGTTGCTTACTACACGATATCAAAAGCCAATGAGTGGAAACGACGTCCGAGTTCACGCGTCCTTAGGTACCTTAACTACGACATGGCGGCGGATCCGAATGAATACAAACGCGAAATGGTAACTTTGCATTTGCCTTTCCGTAATGAAGAAAACGAAATCCTCGCTGGGAGAAAATACGTTCAACTTTACGACGACAACGATTTGCTCATAATGGAGCGACGACAGGAGTTTGAATCGAATTTGGATATCGCCAAAACGATGCAAACTGTCGAGAATTATGTGTTGAAGAAGAGAACGAGGATGAAGACGTTACGAACGATATTAATCTATTAGCAGCACATATACGAGACACGGACCCTTTTGCTGATTTCCTGGCTAACGCTAACGCGGATGCCAACGCAGATTTGAGACTAGCTACTTTCAATCGTCTCGGTCCTGTAACAAAAAAACGTGACAACATTATGGAAAAGAAGGACTTCAATCGCCTCATGCGCTCAGCAAATTACCGCCAGAAAGGTCTACTGTTGCATGCCATTTCGCATCTTTTAAACAACGAGACTCAGGAACCTTTGCAAATTTTTCTTACTGATTCTGCTGGTTGCGGAAAAACATTCGTCATTAATTTGCTTCGAGAAATTTACAATCGATTCAGCCACACCGATGGTTATTGCAATGCGTATTTCACTTGCGCGTCAACAGGGAAAGCAGCTGTTGCCATTGGAGGGACAACGATTCATACTGCTTTAAAAATCACTATAGGACGATCGCAGCCACTATCATTTAAAGTTGCTCAACAATATCGCAGTCTCTTCAAGTACATTCAATCGATTTTAATCGATGAGGTCAGCATGATTTCAGCCGAGTTGAACGAAAAAATAGACTCTCGTTTGAAGCAGATTTCAGCTATTGATTCTCCCTACGGTGAAAAAGACATTTTCCTCATTGGCGACTTGCGACAATTGCCAGCGGTCCGCGCAACTCCTATCTACAAACAACTGAAAAACAGTATGGCAGGGCCGATGTTGTGGCGGGGACTGCGTTTCTACGAACTCAACGAAGTTGTGCGCCAAGCAGACGTTCAATTCGCGCGTTTGCTTACAAAAATAGGAAACGCCGAAATATTGGATGAAACTGAGTTAGGCTTGATTGAATCACACTTTTTCACTAAAGAGGATGCCAATGAACAATGTCCCAACGGTGTACGATTATTCTTTAGAAATCATGACGTCGACGATCACAACAAACGAATACTCGACGCTATCCCAGAGAAAGTGTCATCAATAGCAAAAGGCGTTTTCATTGGCTACAGGAGCGCTGAGCAACTGGCACACATTCGACAGCAACTACACAAAAAGGTCGTTTTGGATACTGGAGGTTTGCCCTACGAATTTACGCTCGTGATAGGTCGGCCTTACATGCTATCGACAAACATAGACGTGTCAGATGGCCTGGCTAATGGAGCCATAGGCTGTTTGGAATTCATTGAATATTGCGATAATAGCCAACCTGGAGACAACCCAGACGATATTAACGGCACTTTAGGTAACGATACAGTGAAACGCCTGTGGTTACGTTTTCCTGGAAATTCAAAAATTGGACAAAAAATAATAAGAATATCCGCTAGATACGCACAAAGGAACAACATGGCAAAGGATTTGGTTCCCATCGCGCGCAAGAATTCTACTATTTACTTGGATCGCAATCGAACTGTTAGTGCTAAGCGGAATCATTTTCCTCTCACTCCAGCTAGCAGTATGACGATTCACAAGTCACAAGGAGGCACTTTCGACTAAGTCGTATATGCCTATGAAAAGACCCATGACCAACAACTCGTCTACGTGGCAAGTGACAAGTCTTGGAGGACTTTTCATTGTTGCGCCAAGCAATAATCACGTTTTTTATCACGGACGAAGAATTACACGCTCATTACTTCCACTCCAGAATGAATTTGTAAGACTTGCGAAAAACCCATTACGGACATGTCAGGACTTGATTTTAGAATTTATTCGTGCAAAACAATCGGCGTCGTTACTCATATTCAATTGCCAAAGCCTCAGGGCACATAACAACGACCTCACAGATGCGGTGATGCAAGAATGTGCTTTTCTCATGCTCAGTGAAACTTGGTTACGTAATGATGAACCCATTTGCGTTCCAAACATTGATTGCTGTGTTCAATTTAAAAGGGAAGGCGAGCGAGCTCGTGGTGTAGCAATATATCAGAAGCGGAATTCAGCTCATATTACTACACCGCACATGGTTCTTCAATATCGCCAAACATCAGGTTATTCAGTGATGTCAAGAGCAATCGGCGACGTGTGTGCAGCTGAATGCTTCTTGGCGAACGGACAAAAAATACTTTCAGTCGTCGTCTATATCTCACCAAATCAACGAGTCAATGAAATAATAAAATTTCTTCACTTCGTTCTTCTGCCATACACTCCGGGCGGATCTGCTGAACTTGGTGAAGAATACGACACAATGCCAATGATAATTGGAGGCGACTTTAATATCAACTTCTCTTCAGATGAGGCAGAACCGCTAATTTCATTTTTACGCGAAAAACTTAATCTACGAATGAATACAAATAAAAACATTCCAACAACAAATTCAAACACTACAATCGATGCTGTATTCTCGCGGTATTTGGAAACACTTCAGTCACAGTTGTATGTGTCTTATTTCAGTTACCACAAACATATTATTTCATGTATAAAAGAAATTGAACAATAAATTTTGAAATTTCATTCTTCACGCTATTTTCGCATTGTTTTATTACAAAATAAATTTTGATCAAAACCAGTGCATGACCTCAATTTTCCCAAACGGAACTGATACGAGCTCACATGTTTACACATCAATTCTCGTAAGTACCTTGGCACTCATTTGGGTTTTTGAACCCATTTCACCTCCTTACGAGTTGATTTTCGAAAAATCCTTTTCTAGTGCATCTCTACACCTTCTAAGAAACATATCGTCCAAGTTTCAAGTTGATACACGCGAGGGATACAATTTTCCATACAACCTTTTACACCCCATTTCACCCCCTTGGAGTTGACGTTCGAAAAATCCGCTCTTAATACACCTCTACACCTTGTGAGGAACATATCTCCCAAATTTCATGTTTCTATCTTCAGCGGTTCAGGCTGTGCGTTATCTACATGACAGTCAGTCGGTCACAGAACTGTTTTATCTTTTGCCATACAAACGTTACTACCCCCTTGTCCTCTTAAGCATTGAATTTTCAAAAACGCTTAAATTGAATTAATTGCTTCTAGGAGCAGTTATACAAAGTTACAAGTTTGACCCGTTTTTTTTTTATTTTTCCCAAACTTTGCCACCCCCTTTCTCATCTTAGGGGTTGAATTTCGAAAAACACTGAAATACATGTATCATTCATTGTGTCAAGAAGCAAGAATACCAAATAGCAGGTAAATCCGACAAGATTTTTAAAAAATTCCATACAAACTTTGCCACCCCTTTTATCCTCTTAGGGGTTGAATTTCAAAAAATCCCTTCTTACATGATGCCTACACGATAAAATAAACACGCCCTCCAAATTTCACGTTTCTACATTTAGCGGTTTAGACTAGGCGATGATGAGCCAGACGGTCAGTCAGGACTTTGCCTTTCATATACAGGGTGGACCATTTAACGTGACCACCCCAAATATCTCCGTTGCCTTTAGAGTGACGAAAAAAAATGTCAGGAGGTAATTTGATTGATTTCGAAGGGCTGATACAGTGGTGAAAAATTCATTTTTGTCAAGGTCATAGTTTTTGCGTTCTCAAGCTCTTCAATGGTTTTTCAAATGGGAACATGTTTTTTTTTATTAAGACGTTGTAGCTGATATTCAGACGAATCCAACGACCTATGATATCACGACTTTGAAATGATTTTTCACCAAAATACACGTGTAAAAACGGGAAGTCGTGATGGTATTGACAATAAGAATATCCGAATAATGTAATTGAATTTTTTGTGCAGAAAATTTATTGTAACAAATGTTCGAAGTGATGGCCATTACCTCGACACATTTTTGAAGACGTCGGATGAATGATTCTCTTGACCTTCGAATAGTTTCTGGTGTGATAGCGGCGCAGGCTCTTGTAATTCGTTCTCGCATGTTCTGTATCACCACTGTATCAGCCCTTCGAAAACAATCGAATTACCTGCTGACATTTTTTCGTCAGTCTAAAGACAACGGAGATATTTGGGGTAATCACGTTAAATGGTCCACCCTGTATATAGATTGACTAGCTTCCGCCCGGGGCTTCGCCCACGTAGAATTTAGCCCATAGAAACTTCATTAGAAATAGTACCCCGCATTAGGGGTTTAAAAAAATCCTAAAATATGGGTTTTATTATTTGTTTTCAAGAATATTTATACCGAGTTTTAAATTGATACACGCAAGGAAAGTTTTCCATACAAACTTTTACACTCCATTTCACCCTCTCAAGAGTTCATTTTCGAAATATTCTTTTTTTAGTGCACATCTAAACCTTCTAAGAAACATATGTTTGAAGTATCCAGTTCATATTAGCAAGGAAGTTCGCAAGTTTCATTTCCAAGTATCATTCCAAGTTTCAAGTTGGTACACGCAGGGAATATAATTACAAACATCCCATGTCACCCCCTTAAGAGTTTAAATTCGAAAAATCCTTTCTTAGTACACTTTTACACCTTCTAAGGTACTTATGTTCCAAGTTTCAAGTTGATACACGCAAGGAATATAATTATCTATACAAACTTTTACACCCAATTTCACCCCTTTAAGACTGGATTTTCGAAAAATCCTTTCTTAGTGCACTCCTACACCTTCTAAGGAATATATGTTCCAAGTTTCAAGTTCATACACCCAAGGAATACAATTTTCCATACAAACTTCCACCCCCTTCATTTTCCCCTTTCGTAAAAATGTTTCTTTCCGGATGCCTACACCCTATAAAGAACTTACCTGCCAAATTTCAAGTTTGTAGGCTTTATAGTGTCTGAGATTTCGTGATTAATCAGTCGGTCAAGTAAGTCAGTCAGTAGTATTTCGCTTTTATATATATAGAAAATAGATTTCGTTAAGGGGGGAAAACCCTTTAGACGCCTGAAATCTTATTACAACTTTCAAGTGTTAAAAAAAAAGTGGCGTCATAAGTTATTTCTTTAGGCGTCTTTTCCGTGATATCGAAAAATGCTCTATTTGTCTGATTTTTTTTTATTGGTCCGAAACAGAAATCGAAAATATTTTGCGATTATTGACATATGTAGGGGAAGGATATACCAATAAAAATATTTTAAAAAGTAAAAAATTAAAAATTAGGCAGGCTTTTTAATCAAATTTTCATATTTTTGACTATTTTCTCGACAGTTATTACCCCAAAAACGTAATTTATTTACGCGATAACCTTAAAACTTTAGGTATAGCGTTCCGATAATGGGCTGTACTTCCGAATAGCTGTTACCTCCGATTTGGCTGAAATTTCGTACAGACCTTCTTTTTGACGATATAAGATAGTGTGTAAAAGGATTTTTGGCGCATCGCAATAGTTTCCTCAGTATCGAATTTTGAAAATGTCGAAATTGCACGCACTCCTAGCCTTATTCTACCTACATGTTTGGCTACTGGAGCCAGTGGTCGGCCGGGGAGGGGAGTCCGGAGGGTGAAATCCCCCGGCGGGGTCAAGGGGCAGATCCCCTTGCGGGAGAGGGGTCGTACCCGGGGGGGGGGGGGGGTAAGACCCCTCTCTCTATTTTTTAATGAGATTAAAAAAATAGTTTTTCAATGTATTTCTCATATTATCAAAAATTTTCTAGTCAGGTCAGCCACCTCGTCTCATACAGTTCCCTCAAGATAGAAACACACACGTCGACGATGCTTTAAGCTTTCTCTATGAGGAAGTTTGGGCTGGAAGATTGGGGAGGAAGATGGAACTTTGAGCATCGTGTGGAATTCTGAATTTGCAGCCTCTTTTCCATCATTGTTTTGCCAATAGCAGTTCACAGACCATTTGCATTACCCAGAATGGACCACGTGGAGGTTGGCTGCTTAGCATTCCTAGCTCTGATAAGGGCGGTTTTAGTGTAAATGTGTATGTGTGTGTGTGTGTGGACCCCACGGCTCGTCAATTCCGCGGTATTTTTTTACTCCAAACCACGTGTGTGTATGTGCGCGTGTGTAGGTGCGTGCGTGTGTGCGTTCGTGTTTGGGTGTGTGTGCGCGTGTGGACCCCACGGCTCGTCAATTCCGCGGTATTTTTTACTCCAAACCACGTGTGTGTGTGCGCGCGTGTGTGTGTGTGCGTGTGTGTTCTTTACACGCCAGGATAGCGTGTGAGTAGGGATAGGAGTGGGTGCTAGTAGATACAGATATACACGCACGTGTTAATTTTGCAATTTTCAAAATTCGATATTGAGAAAACTATTGCGATGCGCCAAAAATCATTTTACACACTATCTTATATCGTCAAAAAGAAGGTCTGTACTAAATTTCAGCCAAATCGGAGGTAACAGCTATTCGGAAGTTTATCCCGATAATGTTATAGTGAGAAACCGCCCAAAATTTCAGCTAGATCGATCAATCACTTTTTGAGCTATAACATGAGCAGTTTTTGAAAATGCAGTTTCAAGATAATCGCGTTCAATGTTTCCCCAGTTCACAGCATACGGCCCCGGCGCACTCTCGACTATGTGCTATAACTTTGTGAATATTTCATATTTCGATTTTTCGATTTTCCAATATACTCTCAATATATTATACTTTTTAAATGTGTGAAAAAAAATCGTTTTTTTTTAACATTGTAAAGGGTTTTCTCCCCTTAATTACCAATACTCACCTCAATCAATCAGTCTACCACCGTATCTGGGAAGTATGAAACTCTACCTTCTTTCTTTAATTGTTACTTTTTTCTCTCTGTGTTTATCTCCTCTCTGGATCAGATTCTGACGTCCACGCGGACGAGAAACAGCAAGTCTAATTATAATCTGCCATATACTTGACGATAATTTTTCGGAAAGGTTGATATAAATCGTGTTCAGAGTGGCGTCCATTGATTCTCGTTCTATGCTTTGTTTTTCAACGTGTCACCTAATGGTTTTATTTGAACTAATTGCGTAACTTCATTGACTTGTTGTCAATTGACTGAGTAAGCTCAAACCCAGCTTTTCGTGGATCTTTCTCGACTCCGCGTTCGTATCGTTTGCCAAGTCGTTTAATTAACTTTTTTGACGTCTCCATTTGGAGGCCTCGGTGTACAGCCGTCTTCGCAAAATACCAAGTGAGCATCAAGTATCGCTCGTAAAGTTGTAGACTGGAAACGTTGAACGATTTTCAAGTTCAAATCTTTCGTAGCCTATCACCCTCTCCTCCCCGTCGGAGCTGAATTCCCCAGGTCCACACCGATCTTGGGATAATTTTCTACATGGTGAAATAATGAAGGTACGGAAAAAAAACGTGTGTGTATTTTCATGTAATCGAGAATGCATTAATTACTCGTGGGCTCGACAACATTCTCAAATTGCTAATTTATTTATAGTTTTTTTTTTTCTTTATATGACACAAATCACTTTTAGCATCTACATGAGTAGGAGTACAGGCTATACGAGAATGAATTTGATACAGATCACTTATTTAGCGTAAATGCAACGTGTGTGTGTGTTTTTCTTGTTCCTTCCTCTTGTTTTTTGTTTGTTGTTGTTGTTGTTGTTGCTTCTTGTTTTCTCAATTATTACACGCTATAAACTAGATACTTAGAAAACACTGTACAACGCAGCAAGAACTGTCACATACTTTACAATATAATACAAGCACTTTTGTCCTCTTCCTCCTGGGTTTTTGTTCTTTTTTTGTTGTTGTTCTTCTTCATTTCTTTTGCTTTTTCGGCCGCTTTTGCTTTTTCGAGAGGTCGCGAGTCGATGAGAATCGGATCGTTCGCCGACGTTCGTTTTTCGCTTAAACGTTACGAGATTGTAACCCAACGATCTGCACACCCTTGCGTACACACACACACACACACACACGCACACACACAGACGCGCGCATGCACGCATGCACGCACGCACGCACACACACACACACACACACATGCGTGTACACGACTCATATACACGCAAATGATCGCACGCACACACGGAAGCGAGGCTCGTACCGATAGAAGAAAAAAAAACAAATTCCTGATAAAATTTTCACGTGACAACACGGAATCTAGGCCTTTGTCGTCGAACTACAATTACCCGGATGTTGTGTTACAGTCGTCAGAATACGATCGATCGATTTTAATCCAAGACTTCTCGAGCCCTGTCATCGCGTACAATCTTCATGTTTTTTCGCGCTTCAATCTTCCCCTCGGCTTTCCATAAACTATACGATAGATGCTGTTGAAGCTTGCATCGTTGGATAGCTACGAAAATTCTTTTTCATATTTTTATTTCCTCATTTTCATTTATTATACCAAATAATTTTTTTGAACTTTACGAATTATAGATCGTCAAATTAGCAATATGAAAAAAAAATGGTTGAGAAATTGCCATAGCTGAAATCTGCACAAATAAATTTGAGCAATGTAAAAAGTGAAATAATTTTTATCGTGTTCCAACGGTGGAAACTTCAATTCTCATTGTAATGAGACTCTATAAACTTGCGATCGATGTATGATAACGGACTCTTAGGACTATAAGTTGGATCTCGAAATTTCTCGGTGCGATCGCATTTTTCATCACAAATCTATACTGTCGCTCACGGATCAACGAAATTTGAATACTCTTATTCTCTCTTATTCTCTCTCTTATTCTCTCTCTCTCTCTCTCTCTCTCTCTCTCTCTCTCTCTCTCTCTCTCTCGCACGCGCTATCGACTTGGTCTCGTTAGCGACAAACACACATTCAGAAAATGTCAAATTGGACACCGGTCATATATCACGGTACATACGATACACTGCCTCGATCACTGCCGATACGTAACACTCGCGCCACGCAGAGTCTAACAGCAGAGTCGTCATACATACAAATACATCGTACAAGTTTTTTTTTGTTTTTTTAAATATTTTTCATTGTGTTTCTCCTATTTTTTATTCATATTTTCTTTCGTTGAGAGTCTTTTGAAGCTAGGTCTGTCAGTTATTACGTTCCTTCTCACGTCCGTTCGTCGCGTACAAACTTTTTTTTTCGCGATACGATCGCATCGATAAAAATCGATCCAGTCGTTTCTTTCGATCATCACTCATCCGCTCTCCTAACACTTATCGCCCGCACGCTTCAGGCAATCGCACGTCCCCGTCGAGAATGTGCATTTTTTTTTCTGTTCACTCCCCGTTCGCGTTTTTCTTTGCTTTTTGATAATTTTATTTTTGGCCGATTTTCTGGACACCGTTCGAAGTTTGACGGAGCTTCGAAACAAAAAGTCAGAATTGGCCGGACGTACGTCAGTTGGAAATTCGCATCTGTAGCGAAAATCCCTTGTGTTCGAGAGCGTTTTTTTTTGTTGCATAGATTGCGCGACGCAGAGTAAAAGATTGTCGGTAAAAATGGAACAACATTGACGAGACTCATACATTTCCGTGAACCTTACATTATTTTGGCATCTTTTTTTTTTTCGCTTTGAAGTATCAGCGCGATGAAGGAAAATCAGATTGGGACGAGTGAACTATACGCGTGAGGGGGAATTCTCGAAAAATCGTATACGAGAAGAAAAATCGAACGAAAAATTAGGGGCAAAAACAATGCACAGTTCGATACGTTTGTGTAAAACGTTTTGTGAGAGCTCGTTGACGTATAAACGTACATCGAAACGGATCGGTTAATGTAAAAAATATGTATTATCAATAATATTGGCATGATGTTCTTATGGCACGGTTAATTTACTATTCAATGACGCAGTACAGTAATTAGGGGTTTTCTTTTTTTTTTCGTCTTTATTTTTTGTTTGCTATACAGACATTTTTTATTTTCTCTTCCACTTTTTCTCCGATATTTAGTCAAGAATTTTTTATCACCAACGCACACACACACACTCGTGATGATTCATTTCCGACATGTCCGTATCCGTATACAATTTGTTTTTTTTTCCGTCTTTCTCACAAGGTTGTCTCCTCCCCTACGCCCCCATTGCACTTTCCCCATCTTCACAATAAATGCACCTTAAACGTATTTTCCTATGTACAATAGCTGCTCCTCTTGTTTCTAGTGAACGCTTCGAACAATCATCATTAGAGACTTATTGCATTTTTTGGTTGGAAAAATAGTAAAACAAAAAAAAAAGAATCATTAGAAACAAATAAATTGCACCGAAAGTTCATGCAAAAGAAAAAAAAACTAAATCGTTAACTGTCTGTGTCTACTATAAGGAATTCTTCAATATTTCCCTTTTTTCGATCTATTTCTCGTGCTTGCTCTCCTTTATTATTGTTTTAAACAGTAATGTTTTTTTTTCCCTACGTATACTGGATGTACGCCGATGTTTGTCTTGCGCTCGTTCTCCCATCGATTTACTTCGATACATCTCTCGTTTTCGCGTGCATTTGCCATTAATTTCTACAGTCACGAAAAAAAAGGAAAAAAATTATCAAAGAACGTATCAACGAGAATAGAATTTTTCAAATCGCGTTCGTTTTTAAGAGAAAAAAAAAGAAAAAATTGCACTACATAAAGTTTTCGCGTAGTTCGACCGTCATGGAATTACCGAAACAACGTTGTCTCGCCGGTTTATTGGCCGGAATATAGAAATATTCTCGGTTATCCAAAGAATGGGGGGGGGGGGGGGGAGCACAATCGAAACACTTAAAATACTAAAATCAAACGCAAACACGAGTGATCGCTCCAACGTGACGTCAAGTTACGTTGAACTCACATTCGATACTTGCCAAATTTGCAAAAACCGCAAGGATCGCTCGCGGTTTGCGCTTTATTATTTCGTAATGATGCGTTATCGCGATCAAAAGACACAACCAGGGAATTTTTTTCAATATTCATGTACAGCAAATGAATTTTCGGTACAAATTTTGATTGATTCGTCGAAATTTTCGAAAAAACACGTTCGACTCTCGCGCGGCCATTTTGCTTTCCTTATCGCATGTTTTTATCTAACAATTTGTTACTGGCCCATCTGAGATCGCGAAATGCAAATTTGACTTCGAGCACATTTCGCAAAGTGAACGCTACACGTGACTATAAAAAAAAAAGAGAAAACAAAAATATAGTATTATTGACGCGTGTCTCGTCTCGTGAATCATTTTTTGTTCATCGAGTCAACCTTCGATATGCGAATGAATAAAAAAAAAATGTTTAAAAAGAAACGACGTTATTTCAACGGCCATCAACCATTTCCAAATAAACCTCAAAAGTTGCCAACTTTATCGTGCAAATCTCGGATCCGCACGCTCGACCGTTTTCCCAATTGATATTTTTTTTGTAAAAAACCAAGGGAATTTTTCTTCGACATATTCACGTAAAGAGTCGTAGTTTTAATACTCGATTTCGGTGCTCGAAGAGAAAAAAAGATCATACGACAAATGAGTGGACGTTAAAGAATAAAATGACATGTATATGTGTGTGTGTGTATGTGTGTGTGTGTGCGTGCAAGTCGAAGAGCGATCGAAATGGGTGGAAATTCGGGGGAGTTCGTTCGCCAAAAATAATTAACGACATTCGTATTAAAAAGAGAATTGGGGCTCTTAAACGCTAATTAATCGCAAAATGTGTATAGACTTTTAAAAAAATAACAAATTACATACAGAAGATAGGTATTTTGACACACGTCGAGTCGAACAAGAAATGAATGAATAATATAAACGCTATCCGCTTAAAATTCTTTTCAGCTATGTCCGCGTGATAATAATTACATTTTCATTATCGTTCTCGTCTTGTCTGTTTGTTTTTTTTTTTCTTTTTCGTTACTTTTCGTCTCCTCGTTATTTTTCTTCTCGCTCTCAATAGAATATAGTACCTGGCACAGGAACATGACCTCTCAGTCATTGGCATCACAACGTAACAAGGACTACAAGCTGCGGTCACGCATACTTTTCTTTTTACTAAATAAAAACCGCAATAAAAAAAAAGAACATAAACTCAGTCAGTCACTTGGCATCATTGCACGGTGTCTCCAAACGAGTGGATGACTACAGCCAGACACTTGGTCCTGAGTATTTCTGCATCATTATAGTCAAGTTACATTTTTTTCTTCTTCTCGCTTCGTCGCTTCGTTTCACAATTTCAATAATCCATATTTCATTCGATCCATTCGTTAATTAATTTATCTCGCTTTTTTTTCGCCTACGCACAAAGATCGATCGTGTCGTCTCGCGGATTTTTTTTTTGCACGCACGCGCACTCTGGGAAAGCTGTCTCGTGCTCGGTGACATTGTGAATCGCAGCGGAAAATCCTAAATTCGAGACGAAGAATTCTCGTTACTTTGAAAGGGGCACCCTTGTCCCTTTTTTGCCCTTTTTGAGTTATTTCATTTATTTTATACGGGTTATAGACAGTATTTTTATCTTTTGTCTCCTCTGCGCTCTTGACAATTATTTCGCATTTTCTGCATTTCTTGCCGAACAAGTATCGCGTCCCGTCAATTAAAGGTTATTAGTCGATTCGGAAGTTGATTTTTTTTCATGAGACAGACAAAAACTAATCAATGATGAGACTGTTGGTAGAAAAAAGTAACCAATTGTTTTTCTAATTTATCTTGGCCATTGAAAATGGATACGAAATGTATCGCCCAGGGAAAATAATTAAGAGTAAACACCAATTGTGGTTTTGGAAACAACGAAATTTCCTTAGTATTCGTTTTCCGATGCAATAAGAATAGAATTAGAAAAGTTTGAGTGCTTATCGGAGTTGTCCGTTTCTCGATTCCAAATCACGAGCTTCGTTGGGCGCGACGCAATCATTTTAAATGCTGCCTCGTTGATATCAGAGTCTTATATTCACGGTACACCACATTATTCAGAAAAATCATACATACGTGTATGTATTGAATATTTAATCAGGCATTTTTCTCAAGTTCGGTTAATATTTTTATTGAAAAAGAAAGATGCTCTTGGACTATGACGAAGAGAAGAAATCCAAAGATTTAAAAACATTAAGAACAAATGCTATATTGACTCATCCAACGGACAGTATTACTCGTTGGTGTTATTCTTTAAATTCCAAAATACCTCACTAAAATTTCGTAAAAATTCTATCAGAATTTCTAAAAAGAAAAGGATCATAACAAACGAATGTGCCTGGAGGATTTCAAGATCAATTTTTCTCAGACAGATAAGTGTTATTCTTTGTCCGAGGCAACTTTTACAATCATTGTGCAGCCTCCAGATTCCCTCAACCCGGATAAAATCGCTACGATTTCTACAGCCGCTCAATCCGAGGACAAAGGACGCCGAGCACGAAAACTCGCACGCGTTCGCTTTCAGCCTCTCATACACGTCGCGTTACAAAGGTCACACACTCGCACACGCACACACGTGGAAGAACATTGACAATTCGTTTGACAAACCTCGCGGAGGTTTGTTTGTTTTCGCATTCGTCACGCGCGAGTTTACAACCTCGAAGAGTACCGGTGTTGGCGGTAGCGAAAACAAAATTACAACGAAAAAAAAAGAACGAAAAAAGAAGGGGCAGGATGGGAAGGTGAAAAAAAAAGAAATGGACAACAACCAACCAATCGACGCAACCAAATTGCCTTATAATCTTAAATGTATATCGTTGGCACATTGTACCTCGGTGTGGCCTCTTGAATCTCGGCAGTCGCGACTACGTTCGACGAAGAGGTCACGCGCATCGTCGCCGCACTTTTTCTCTTCTCTATCACGGCGACGACAACAACGAAGTCTGTTCAGCCTTACCGAAAGTATACTTAGTTGAACCCCGATGACACCGATTTGTAGAGTCTTGTTGTCACTTGGGGCGGCCCAGGGCTACGTAACACTTATAGCCGGATTCGAGGGTCCCGAGGCGGGACCACCGCCGCTCACCTCGCTCTTTATACACTGTCCGGTGAGTTGATTGACGCTCAGTGGATTATTGATGTCGTGGGGATTCGTGCCGACGGGGTTACGATGAGGTGGCGCGACAACCGACTGCATAACGCCCTGATTCGTCGTATTGTTCGTCGTAAGTGACGTTGTCGATTGTACGGGTGGCGTTAGAGGACAGGGACAAGGACTCGCCAGGCTCGAGGGCGAAGGTAGTACCAACGATGGACTGGCCAGACTAGACAACGCGGATAGGCCACCCGGACTGCTCAGTGACTCGTCGTCCTCGGGAGTACCGGCCTCACCGACGCTACCAAGATTGTCCTCGGAATGATCGTCGTCAACGTCACCGTCAACCTCACCGTCGCCGTCTCCTCCCTCCCCCATGTACCTTATACATTTCTTCTTGCGTCTGAAAAAAATCAGTCGAACGAATAAGCTCTCGGTGGTCTCTTTAAACGAATGGGGAAAGGCAAAAAAAAAAATACAATTGGCATTATCGTGGCTTTTGCATCATATTAACGTTCGTGCATTGTTGGAATCTAATGGGTATTCTTATTTATTTCCGTTTAATCATTTTTAATATTGTTGGAAATATTTTTTCTTCCAAGCTTAGCCTCTGTTTTTTTTTTTTATGAGGATCCTGAAAAGCATTAGGGTGGTTTACATGACTCAAGTTTGCCAAAAGAAATTGAACGATTGAGAAAAAATTCATTTACGTTGCGTTCCAACGATGCAAACTCCAATATCATCTTTCGCACACGATTATTGACGCGGCAGAATTACGAGGGCTGGTGGTAACGAGCAACGATTTTTTTTTGCTCGCGATAACGAGACTGTTTTCTTGAGAGCTTAAGCTTCATCCGCGAGTTGACACCAACCCTCGTAGCTCGCACTTAAATTAGTACGTCTAGTAAGTGAAAAAAAAGAACATGTATATAAACATAAAAGTATATCGACTAAAATATTTTTCATGCTCTCACACGTCGCACATCGATTTTAAGATAGAAAATTAATAAATAAATGTGAAAGAAAGATGTATGAATATTGTAAGGCTTCGTGTGCACCTACGCACGTACAAACTCTTTTCAACGCTTCGGATTTCCCGTCCTGATCGGGAGATTTTCCGGATTTGTGCACGAGTTTGTTAAAAAAAAAATTGTTTGTTATTAGCCATCGTCATCATTCGCAGAGTTTTTACGAGCGAGAGAACGTTCACTTTTTTCTGGTTTTCTTTCTGTACTTGGTTTCACTCGCTGAAAATGCCATGCTCAAAAGATTTTATTCGAACAAGCGTTATGTAATTTGGGATTGTGGTTCTTATTCGATATACGGGAAAAAACGATAACTCAACCAAGGCCATCGAATAATAATCGCAAGGTTCGAAAGAAATGGTCCTCGTTTCTATTTTTTGCTCTCTCCGTATGTGGTTTTGTCGAATTCGTTGTAAGGGTAATTAAGGTGGTTGAAAAAAAAACTACTCTTCTCTCCGTATTGTTGCTTCGATGACCGAAATTTTCGTAACTCTTCACTTGAAAAAAAAAAATCAAAACGCGTAAGAAAAACGGAGTGCTCAATTTATTCGGGATTTTTCGTAGAATGGAAATTGTGGAAAAGTTTCCAAGATCAAACACTTGTTCGCCTATTGAGGCACATATTTCTTTACGAAATTATACGAACGCTGGAACTTTTCCAGTTATTCACGATTTATTACTTCCTCGTTGAGAGACCACTAAATTCTTTACCACCAAAAAAAACCATGGGAATTTAAGATTCTATCGAAATCTTCAATATATACCTTATTCATAGAGTTCTACAACAGTGAATTTTTGAGCCTGGATGCAACACACAAAATGGCTAATCAAAAGCAGCAACAATACGCAACAAGCAACGAAACGTCGTACATTTAAAAAGCATTATAACGGAATATTTAAAATTATGCCTCGAGGCAGTAGCAAAAAGAAAATTGCGAAAACATTTACGTCCGTATAATATCAACACGTTAATGAGCAGCTCCAGAATTTTTAAGAAGCGTGTTAACGTATCGTAATTTCAAAAATCTTTTACTTGCAATACGTTGTTTTTGCGAACTTTACAATTTTTTTAGCCTGAACCGAAGGAATCCCGATAATCGATGCAACAATTGAAGAAAAAACGGTTTTTTTTTCTTCCAAATCGCCTTATCGGATATGATAATTCTCGTTGGATGAATTTTTTTTGTCAATGACTATAAGAAACAACTATCGCAAATACAGAGGACAAGATGTGTTTTTCATTAATTAATTTTTGTTTAAATAGAGACACAACGGGAGCTCGAGCCCGTTGAAAATTGCAGCACTGCAGTCGAGACAATTACCGCTCTGCCATTGGCTCTCATTATTAAATCTCTCAGCTGAATATCATTAATTTCGAAATCGTTGAAAATTATTTCGCCGAATCGTCTTACGTGAATTACTGCTTGTCGTTGAGACTAATTGCTGATTGTTTTTTTTTTTTAACTTACGCAAGATCGTGATAACGAAAATCCAAAATTGATTACGAGAAAGACGTTGTAAAGCTGCAATCGTCATAGGCTCCACGTACATTCGTTTTCTTGTATAGAAAAAGATTCTCGCGGTAATCGACACACTGATAGAAACGATCGCTTAAAAATTACGCGCTTTATACGTGTCGTCAAGAGAATTTAAAATCAAACGAAAATCGTAAACGGTTAGAAACGGAAACAGAAAGAAAAAGAAGAAAACGCAATTTAACCGAGAAACAGTAAATGAGCTAAAAAAAAAAATGACGATAAAAAAAAAAACATGTAGGCCACTAAATACACAAAATATTTATACACCACAGCATCTCGTAACGAATATATATACGGTAATATAATTACTATTAAGATATGTATATATATATATTGACGAACAATTGCCATGCCAAAAATGAGATAAATCTATATAAATGAAAAAACTTTTGAACCGACGTAGAAACGTAAAAACACGTTTCACAAATATATATATATATATATATTTATATATATATATATGCATACCCACACACATATATGTATATATGAATAATGTTATTATTATGTATCACATATCAGCCATGCTAAGGGCGACATCGAGTAATATAATTAACCAACGGAAAAAAAAAACAATCAAGTGTCAAACGATTAAAAAAAAATGTAAGTAAAATCATGAAAAAAAAAACGCAAAACGATTGAGAGAAAGAAAATTGAAGAAACACGAGATAACAACAACAAAAAATCATAAACAACAATAATGTAAAGCTGTAAAGAGCCACAACAATGAGAAACAATGCGAGCATCGGGACGTCGCTCGGCTGCTCACTATGCCATCCGCACGTTATTGTCCTTTTTTTTTGTTCGTCCTTTTCAATAAACGATCATCTCGAAACACTTCCCCGTTCCTCTCGACCCCCGTATATTCCTTCGACGCCCCTTTATTTTTCTCCCTCGGAACGGGTAAAAAAAATTGCAAAAAAAAAAGTGGTGGCAAAAATCGCGATAGACAGACGGCGATCGGCATGAGTGAGCGCTAGCGAGGCCCATAGGTTTAAGTCGGGACTGACCACTGTTTAAGAAGAAGTGTTGCAGTAGAAGGGAGGCGATAGGCTTGACTAGAGATTAACATAAGTGGGTTCTTGCTGAGGCGAGGAGGCATTGGAGGCAGTGTTGGTGTTCGGCGGGGCGGCTGATGCCCCAACCGGCCCACCACCACCCCCTCCAGCCCCGGCCACCGCGCTACTTCCCACACCGTGATGAATTATGCTCGCGTGGATGCCCATCCCCGCTCCATGCTCCACTGGGCTGCCAAAACCAACCACCAGCCATTAAAGGGGCGCTCACATCGGACATAGTTGTTTGTTTTTTTTTTCTTTCCTTCTTTTTTACTCTTTATTTTCCATTCTTTTATTCTCTGCATTTCATCTCGTATTTCACTCTCGTTATATCCCCCGTACCGTATTCGTCGTCACCCACACGCATCGAATCTCTCGCACTCTTAACATTCAAATTTATCCACATTTTGATTGATAGCATTTTCGTTCCTTATTTTATTTTCGTTTTTTTTTTGTTTTTTTTCGAGTTCGGGGGATTGGGGAGTTGAAAATCGACTTATTTTTATCGCTACTTCTTAAATGGTGTCAATAATAGTTATGTTGTTTTTTTAGTTTCTGTTGAGAGTAGTGATCCCTGTGTTGATTCGATTGTCGCCTTTTACTCGGCAGCTCTTTTCGTGTGCCTATATACGTGTGACGTGCAACGGATCATGTTCGGATTTTTGGTTCAGTGAACTAGCGGAGTTTGTGATATTCAGTAATTGGACGAAGTAATTAGGCGATAGGACAATTTTCCTCAGTTGCTCTATTTCTCACGACTTTTTTGTTTGTTGGGAATACTTCAAATGAAATTCGTTGGTTTCGCAATCTGCGCGAAAAGTCGAAATGTTAGGGAAAAAAAAGCTGTTCGAGGAACGATAGAATTTCTTTTTCTTCGAATGATTAAATGTAGCGAATATCTGCAATTTGTATTTGTAAAACGCCTCGCGTCGCCTTTGATGCAGGGCTTTCAAAGAATTCGTTTTTTCAATGTAAAGAATTGAATGTGGTTGAAGCTCGTAGCTGTTGGATGAAAAAAAAAAACTATCTTTAGCCATAAGGAATGTTTTATTTGAAGCAATTTGGACAATGAGGGACGAAAAAGTGGTAATTTTCTGCGTCCGAGGGTTTGGATTTGGAAGTATTTCTATGTCCGGAAATATCACCAGGGACACGACTGTACACCCTGTTATAATTTTTTTTTTCACCAACAAATGTATTAAAAGATGCCTTGCAGGACATTTCCTCTGTGATTCTCATCACAGCACATACAACTTTGTGAGTTATTCGGCCAAGAATAGTCCAATTACTCTCGAAATTCGTCAACGAAAAAATTCGAATTCCGCTTATTCCGTCAACGAAAAAATTCGATTTCCGCTATATATTTTATATACCTTCATCTACGCTTTGAACTTTATCAATTTTCTTTACTTTCCCACGCTAAAGTTCGGATAAATTTAAGAAGCCGGAAATTTAAGTTTTTCAAGTTGTATTTATTCCCACAGTCGTATCCCCGAAATGGGGAGTATTTACATCGGGTATTGTGAGAAAACGCTTCGGTGGTCGTTGACCAAGCAGAAGTGTGCGGAGGTGGCTGGCGAATGGCGATTATTTCAGCGTTATCAAGTTTACTTATCAGAAAATATGTCTCCCAAAACTACTTTTGTAAATTTTACGAACGCGCAACTTCATTATTCGTTTTTTTTTACTCCAAATAATAGCCAAATAAGAGAAGTTTCGTGTGGTTTAAATATTTTTATTTTCAAATTTCTGTTATATATTGTCTGCTGTCCGTGATTTATTTATTCGCGGGTCGAATTTTGCAAAGATCATCCAAGAAGATATTATTCATTTGTGAATTTGTGTACGCGTGTTTTTGTTTTCTTCTTTTCTCGAGTGAGTCAATAAAAAGGCTCGACCGACGATTAAATTTGTTTGTTCGCCCCTTTAATGAGGTCCGTGACATTCACAAACCCAGCCGGGACGTGGAGACGTTACGAGGGCGTTAACTATATTATGCAATACGATAGTTACGGTAGTTAGTGGCGCTATGCGAATATTTTATGGATTGATAAATTGCAAAATAACTACAGTGTGGTAACTAGAGAGAAAGAGAAAGAGAAAGAGAAAGAGAGAGAGAAGAAAGGAGAAAGAGAGATAGAGTAGTATTATATATGTATATATATATATATATATGTATATATTTACAAGCAGTAGAACGTACTACTTCGAGATAATCCTTTGCCAGAGAGCAATTTTTAATTATTTAAATCCTATGCTACCTTGTTCCTACGCTGTTTATCTCAATTATTATCTTTTTTTTTTTCTTTTTTGGAAGACACATTTTCTGACAACAGGTCTCTCAGTCGCATTAAATATTCAAACGTTCGAGCTCTGTATGTGTGTGCGTGTTTTATTTTATTTTTTACGTAAACGAGGGTCGACAATCATTTCTTTTTCTTTTTCATTTCGAATTTTAAATCGACGTCTTCTTCGCATTTTCGACCGTGTAGAAAAAATTTTCCACGATAACATGTGGATGACGAGACGGATTCGAAGGGTCCCAATGTGACAAAGACAGACATTTACACAATGGCTTCAACATTTGTTTCTGCCGAATTAACAAAATCGACGCCATATGTCGTCGCGTATGAAATAATTGATCGTATTTGTGCAATTTCCACGAGAATTTTTCGTTGAAACGCACGAGCTTCGAGAAATCTTTAAAAGTGTTATTTCTGACGTGGATACTCGAAATTTTCCAATATCCATTTTAACCAAGAACACGTAGAATTTTTTCGTCTCTGAATCTCTCTCTGTCTCTCTCGCTCTACTTTTTTATGTCAATTCAAGAGATATTTTAGATTCTATCGGGTTCAAATTATCATAGATTTTCTCGAGGCTCGCGTTTAGAATTGAAGAACAAAAAATACAGAAACCATTTAGTTTCGTGACTTTTCGACGAGAAAGTTTTTTTTTTTCTCGTTTCGAACGACGTGGAATTTTGCACAAACTCGGAAAACGAGTCTCGTTCTTTTCCGCTGCCTTCGAGGTCACGTATAAACGTCGTATCGTATATGAAATATTGATCGCATTCGAGGTCGATCGAACAGTGACGTACCTGCATGGTTTGCACCATTGGCTTTGTTGGTCTAATCCATACCTTGCACGGCACTTCTTCATGTTATTACCTAAAAAATGGAAAATTTTCAGATTAATACACGTCATTGACGCCTAATCGTCAAGCTCCGTCCCTCGTAACTCGACAATTATTAAACTTTCGTTCGTGGCCTATTTATGTTTTACAGTACATCGAAAGAGAGAGAGAGAGGGAGAGAGAGAGAGAGAGAGAGAGAGAGAGAGAGAGAGAGAGAGAGAGAGAGAGAGAGAGAGAGAGAGAGAGAGAGAGAGAGAGAAATAAGGATAGAGATTTTTTTTAATGCGCTTGAAGCGTTAAAAAGGTTTTCTGGACACCTGTGTTCTTGTAGAAACAAATGACATCGAATTACTAGAATTAGGGCCACTAAAAAAAAAGACGAAAACAGGAACAAGAATGAATTGAAAATCAGAAAGAATCATGACATATAATCATATCAATCGTATATATATATATATATTAGGTGTAGTAAAAAGAAATCCATTATTTTTGCTATAGATGGCTTTAGTAATCTGTATCTCGCGTTATATAAGTGCGATCGGATTACGCTAGACGGCGTTAGAAAGATAAGATTTCGTACTAAAATAAACATTTCAGACAGTTTTGTGATCGCTTGACTCAATATTTTTTGAGCACGCGTCAAAGATGGCCACCAGCAAAGTGAAAATACACCATATTTTACAGTTTTTCTTCGATAAAGGCGAAAACGCAAGCCAGGCGGCTGAAAATGTGAATAGCGTTTATGGTCCTGATACTGTAACAGCCAATCACGCGCAATTTTGGTTTCGTCGATTCCGTTCCGGTAATTTTGATGTCAAAGATGCACCACGCTCTGGAAGGCCAATTGTCGAAAATGTCGATAAAATAATGGAAATCGTCGAGTCCGACCATCATGTAAGCACTGTTTCGATTACCCAGGAGCTAAACATTGCACAAAAAACCGTTTGGAACCACTTGAATAAGGCTGGATACAAAAAGAAGCTCGATGTATGGGTGCCACACGAGTTAACGCAAAAAAACAGCATGGACCGAATTTCCATCTGCGAATCGCTGCTGAATCGCAACAAAATCGACCCATTTCTGAAGCAGATGGTGACTGGTGATGAAAAGTGGGTCGCTTACGACAACGTCAAGCGAAAACGGTCGTGGTCGAATCGCGGTGAGCCGGCACAAACGGTGGCCAAGCCAGGATTGACGGTCAGGAAGATTTTACTGTGTGTTTGATGGGATTGGCTGGGAATCATCTACTATGAGCTGCTTCCCTCTTAATTCGGATCTGTACGGCCAAACTCTTAATTCGGACCTGTACTGTCAACAATCGACCGTCTGAAGGAAGCAATCGCCCAGAAGCGGCCAGCTTTGGCCAATAGGAGAGGAATTGTGTTCCATCGGGACAACGCCAGGCCACACACATCGATAGTGACTCGCCAGAAGCTCCGGGAGCTTGGTTGGGAGGTTCTTATGCATCCACCTTATAGTCCGGATCTGGCACCAAGTGATTACCACCTGTTCCTGTCTATGGCCAATGATTTTGCTGGTGAAAAATTCGCCTCAAGAGAAGCTTGTGAAAATCGACTGTCCCAGTTTTTTGCCAATAGGGACGAGGGTTTCTATGAGAAAGGCATAATGAAATTACCTTCAAAGTGGCAAGAAGTTATCGATCAAAACGGTGCATATTAGACTTAAATCGGATCATTCTAACTATGCTAAATAAAGCCTTCAATTTCATGCAAAAATAATGGATTTCTTTTTACTACACCTTATATATATATATATAATCTTTTAACGAGCGTCGACCACGCAATTTCTATTTTACGACGGTATAACTAGTCATGCGTGCATATACACAGATATCAATCGCAAATAAAGAACATAAGTATATGTTTCGTTGGATCGTTTGCGAGAAGAATCTTTCCCGAAAAAAACAAACTGAATCATTTCGGCGCGTGTTCATGCAACGCGAAAAAAAAGTTTCCTTTCCCTTCGCGTTTACGTTCGGAAAAAATTCTCCGAGCAACGAGATGTATGCAAATAGCGAATTATAACATGATCGTGCGACGTACGTAATTTCGTAACACGCAATGTAGAATAATGGAAAGTTTCAATAAAAAAAATGCTACCGCGTTGTCGTGGCTGATGAAGAAAAATAAAAGCAACACAATGGTCCACATGTTGAGAAGCTTGTATAGGCGTTCTGAACGAAAACTTAAATGAGGGTCGAGTATACCTTGGGCCGAGTATAACGAGAGGTATGATTGATGAGCAATGAAGAAAAAAAAACGAAAAAAAAAATAGAAAACAAAAAGAATTATTTTTTATCACGAAAGAGAGAAATAATAGTTTTGCAAGAAAAGAAATAATACGTCGAGGATACGGGCATGTAACATTGAAACGATCAAAGGGGAAGAATGTAATAATTAATACATATATATATGTATATATATATATATATATATATATATATATATATATATATATATATATTTCTTTTATTTTGGCAAGGAGTAACGAAAACCCAAAAGGCTGAGAATAGAAATCAATAACGCTTTGAAGGATTGTCTGATTGGCGGATTAGGTCCCTGTAAACAAAAATGCAAGATGGCCAGCGTCCCCAAAGTTGTATACGTAATTGATGTATATGCATGTGTGATTACGTGCCCGGACGTGTCCCACATGTGATATAATATACATGCGAAAACCACGCACCCGCACTTCTTTTATCTCATACAACAATATAAATAACCATATATATATATATATATATATATATATATATACATATACATATATATATATATATATGTTCGTGTATGCATATGTATATGAAAATATACACATATATAAGTATCTATATATAAGCGTTACCGAAATAATCGGTACTGTAATAGGTACCATTTA
Organism: Ophion ventricosus; assembly: GCA_963932345.1. Lineage (NCBI taxonomy): Eukaryota > Metazoa > Arthropoda > Insecta > Hymenoptera > Ichneumonidae > Ophion > Ophion ventricosus. The sequence continues at coordinate 10,788,729 of OZ010712.1, read as the reverse complement.
TTTCCGCTATTTACGTACATATATATATGTATGTATGTGTGATTATGTTTGTATAATTATAAGTAGCGGTATTGTGTGCGTGTGCTCGCGCATGTACGTGTTATTTTTCGTACTTGCTTTATTTTTTTTAAAGTGTAATTATATAAAATATATCGATATATATATATATATGATAATGACCGACCGAGAGACCCCCGAGGTGGGAAAACATGCAACATAATGTAGTGTAGCAATAGTAATTCAATAAAAAATAGTATATGTATAACAACTGAGGTTCGGGGGGGGGGGGGGGGGGGGGGGCATGAGACGGGTTGTTTTGTGGTTTTTTTTTCTTTCTTTTTTTTCAATATTTCGGGGGATTGTAAGAATGTGTGGAGTGAGGCATGTGGGTACCTCCAGGATCACTGTTTGTGTCTTGTTTGCGCTTCCTCTTCTTAGTTCGGTTGGTATTTGCGCGGGAAGACCAGTCAGGATACAGCTGCATGTGCAACTGTCTCTCCCGTCGCGCCAACTCATAATACTTGGCCTGTTCCTCTCGCCCTAGCGCGTGCCACTACCGAGAGAGAGAGAGAACCAAACACTTTTGTAATTGCACAGAACCGTGGCTAAACAATTATTCAATCAAGTAGGAAAATTAAGAGACAAAAGAAAAAAAAAAAGAAAAAAAAAGAGAGAGGCAAGAAAAAAAAAGGTATATACGAATGTCATATATGTGTGTTTCACTATTCTACTGCCGCCACCCTGTGTTGCCATTACTCAAGTTAGATCGCGTCTATACGGTTAAACTCGTATCACTCTTACGTACGTATATACGTGTGTGTATATATATACATACATACATACATACATACATACATACATACATATATACATATATACATATAGATATATATATATACATATATATATGGATATCTCGATTTTTTTGCTTTCCTTTTAATCATTTTTGTTATTATTATTATTATTATTAAATTGTTTCATTAACGAGAATTATGTAAAAAAAATAAGCATTTCGGTAATAACACTGGGGTCCCTACTTTCCGTTTAAAGTGCTAGAAGAACAGCCTAGGTTGCCCCCCCTCCCCTCGGTCGCACCACTATATATATGTATATATACATATATATATATATGTATATATATATATATATTCGTCCTTCGGTACCTAATGTCTCGGTTTATTTATTTTTTGTTTTTTTTTTTTCCTTTCATTCTGTCGTTCTCTCGTACAGGGTGTCTGATAGAATTTCCGGACGTACGTCATTGGAGAACTGATCGATTATACGGATTCGAAAATATTCCCGATTGGACGAGCGAGGCGAGCCCTGTGCCATCATCGTTACATCGACATTGTTCTCTTTCGAGAGGGACCTCGACATTTTTTCTTTTTCTAAGAAAAGGCCTGAAAACAGCCCTTAAATCGAGGGTGCCCACATGCCGGCTAGGATACACGGGCGCGAAGACTCACCTCGTCGATCACACGAATTATCGTCGATGAGAGAAAACGACGAGAGAAAGAGGGATAGAGATAGAGATAGAGAGAGAGAAAGAGAGAGAGAGAGAGAGAGAGAGAGAGAGAGAGAGAGAGAGAGAGAGAGAGAGAGAGAGAGAGAGAGAGGAAGGAGAGGAAAGAGAGAAAAAACGCAAAAAAAAGAAGAAAAAAAAAAAAGTTCCCAAACGCGATACGATACACTCCGGGCAACTATACCAGACATCCCGTACACGCGAAATTCTTTGTTCTCTTCTCATTTCATTGTTTCATTTCCCGTGACGAATACCGCTTTAGGGAGTTGGCCAGACAATCATTGCATGTTACCGCGATACACGTCCGTTTTCGTATTTTCTTTCTTTTTCTCTTTTTCGTCTTTTGTTTGTTTGCTTTTTTTTTTTTTTAATGATTTGTCGTTGTCTTTTTTTAGTAACCTTCATTTTCGGTTTCTCTATTTTTTGTTAAATATATTTTCTTCTTTCTTTTATGCCACATTCCACAATCCCCACAGACAATCCAAATTCAATTTGACAATAATCCGCGTCATCATCATTATCATCATCATAATCATCATCATCATCGTCATCGTCATCGTCATCATCACCATCATCATCGTCATCATCATTATTATTATTATCATGAAAGAGAATAACAAGAAAAACAAATGAAAAACAAAAACAGAAACGCACAGAGACTTTGATCGTTTCAATTCAACCAATATAGGTACTATTTCGTAAATGAATCTCAAAAGAAATTTTCAATGAAAAAAAATCAATAAATGAATGAATAAAAGAAAGAAAAAAAAATGAATTATTCAAGGGCCTGCTGTTCTAGCACTGGAAAGTGGTACCTCCGGTGGGATCTGCGGAGCGCTCTTTCTTCCTCTTCTTCTTCTTGCTGCCGTATCCGTAGTTATCCCTGGCACTCCAGCCGGGGTAGCGTTGCTGGTGCAGATGGCGTTCCTGCCTGGCGGCCTCATAATACCGCGCCTGCTCCTCCCGACTTAGCGAGTGCCACTGCGTGATCATAGCCCCACAAAACGTCTTCATATCTCAAATTTCTCGAAAAAACAAAGTTCGTGCACCGTGCGACCCTATTCGTATCTCTTCTTTATTGTTATTATTATTTATTATTTTTACCATTATCATTGTTATTATTTATTAATTTGAAAATTTCATTGCTTCGACTCGAATGAGAACAAAAACCTGAGGGACACTCGTGAGCTCTCAATTCGTGAACGCGGCCCTCCCCACCAGCACGCGAAACCCCTTCCGCCACTTTCCTCGTCGTACGTATATGTTTTTTTTTTTAGCCTTTTACGCTATCTTCAATCGTGTTAAGAAATTCTCATAGCGCCGTATCGAGATTCCTTAGATCCCACCTACAATGCTCTATTTGTACTAAATTATACGTATATATATATAGATATATGTATGTTTGAATACTCATATATATATATATATATATTGTTTTAATTTTCTGTATATTCTGGTTAGTCGTATAAAATTACGCGATTACTGACATAAGCGTTAGACGAAACATGCACAACTTTTATCTACACGCCCTCCTACGGGCGTATGCACGAGTCAAGATTCTGCTGTCGCCGTATATATATGCTACCCTTCCTCTCCGTTTCGTCTTCTTCCTTCTCGTCTTCTTATTCCCCGTCGTCTTCTTATCGCTCTAAACGCAGATCGCGAGAGCGGATGCCACGCGTTGTACATCCGGGTCTCGCTTTCCGAGAGCTATCTCTTTATTCATAGTCTGCTCTTTCTTTCTTTTGTTTTTTTTTTTTCCATTTTTCTTTGAGCATGAACTTCTCCCCCGACATGCGGGGATCGAGAGGCCTTCGTCCATTTTTTCCTTCACGTGTGGACAACTCGAGGCGCGTGCGCGCAAGGCGATTTTTTTTGTGCGATATTTTGAACGGAAGCGCCGCGTTTTTTGTTTTTTTTTTTTTCCGTTAAAGAGTACAAAAAAGATACGGGTTTTCGTAATTCTGTGGAAGGAAAAGAGATCGGCGGATAGTACGCGATCTCGATCGACACAAGGAGAAATTGGACGAAAGTATACCGACTCGACGTACAGGGGACGTAATGTAACGACGGAAAGCAACAATTCCGGGCGCACGACCGGAAATGTGACTCTGCACTATTTCTCTTGTTAACGTTTTTCTTTTTTTTTTTTTTTTCATCGTTATTTATATTTTTGCGGTCTTACAAATCCTCTACGATGTTTCATCGTGCCTGAATACCAAAAAAAAAAAGAGCACTCCGCAGTTTAAAAAAATCGGCACACACACGCACACACATACACACACATTCGTGCGCGTGTGTTAACTTTCTCTTGTTCTTAATTTTTTTTTTTTTTATTGTTCGAGATGGAGAGTGTGTATAATGAACTGCTCGAAAAACTCAAATGATCGCATACAGGATAGCACTTATTTCGTACGTATATATGTATATAACATTGCCGGCAAAAACAAAATCTTGACTCGAACGAAAAATCGATATTTCCCGCATCAGGATGGACGGCAGTAATATAGCATTGTGAAACTAAACGAAAAAAAAAAAAAAACGGTATCGCCACGTTCTAAATAAAACGAAAGGAGAAAAAAAAAAAAAAGAAAATCAGTACAAGTCCCGAGTGTTGGAGTATTCGTAAAGTCCTGATGCGAAAATGTCCGATTGGTAAATTAAATGATAAAACGAATAAAAAATATATATGTATGAAAAAAAAAAAAGAAGAAAACATATTTCGTAGGCGTGACATGGTTGTTTCGGTTACTCACCCGCCTCCCGAGAATTTGGTTGATCGCAGCGCTCTCTTTTAAGGTACACTCTGCCACAACTTTCGCCCTCATCTCCTTCATGTACAGCATAAACGCGTTCAAAGGCTTTTTTATGTGGGGTTTCTTTTTGTCTGCGAAATAATAAAGTCGTTTGGCGTTGAGATTCGTCGCTCGCAGTGCTATTGCGGATATTATGTTTCATTAAGTACAAATACACAAGACGTGCAACTCGTCTTCGGCTATAAATGAAACAAAAAGATTAAAGCTCAAAGTTTCTCGAGGCGAACGAGTGTCCCGTACAGCATTGCAAAGTATCGGGTGTAAACAAATCGACATAACCTCACAAACTTGTGAAAAAAGTTCTCGAAGCCGCTTGACATTCGAAGCAAAATCAAAGCCAACTCAATTTCTTGAGACTTCTCCGAATCGGAATTTCCACGTTAAGAGACCTCGAGTGTCCACCGGCTTTGAAAATCGTAATGGCAAAATTTCAATTTTTCCCGAAACTTCGATTCTCACTCGGCACTTTCTCACACGCAAAACTCTCGATAATTATAGGTTATTATACGAAAAAAGGATTCCTTTGATGCAAACGATGAACTCTTTTTTTTGTGGATTTACACCCATTGTTATTCGGCCTAAATTGATAATTGAAAAAACAAAAGTATTCGTGCCCGAGAATATTTCATCGTATAGCTTCAAAGAAACATAATATTCACGACATATATTTCTTTTTTTTTCATATCCGTTCGATGTTCCATACCTTGATTATTTTGTTGACCCGTATCCTGAGCTTTTGTGTTGTCAGAAGATAACGAAGTAGAATTTTTCTGATCTATCGTAGACCTGGAAAGCATACAAAAGAGAGAAGATTAAGCGAACGCGAAGCGAGCCAAGAGCAAAACGACATAGCCGTTGAGTAGACTAGAATCTGAAGGATAAGAGGACCATGAGAGGCGCGTATTCAAAGATCATATACCGTTTCGCGTGCGACTGTTTAGTCTCGTGATTGACAGAATCGCGTTTTGTCGTTGGCACGGCGTAAGCGGCGCTTGAATTTTGTGAACCGCGCAATTGTTCATTGAGATTAACCGCGGCTGCGGTACTGTCGAAGTAAGGTTGCGGCAGTCTGAGAGGATTTCTGATAAAGTGTTGCGGTCCAGACCAGCTCATCTGTTGGCACATCATTTGCTGCGCCTCCACCATGGCCAGCAATTGCATGAAGTAATACTGAGTGCCGTAAGCCGGAGGATTGACGCCTCTCGGCAGGCTCATGTTGGACATCTGCATGAGATTACTCATGTGAAGAGCCGTGAGGATCTTTTGATCGGCAGGCGGCGTACCGGCTTCGCTCGCCTTCGTAGCTTCCTGCAGTATCACGGTGTTGTCCTCTGCCTTGCTCCTCTCTCGCTGCTCCTCCTCCTCCTCCTCCTCCTCCTCCTCTTCCTCCTCGCTAGTTCTTACGCCGTTTGCCAGATTCTCTTCAACGCCGTTATCTTCGCAATTGTAATCGCCGCTGTTGCCATCCTTCTTAATCACCAAGTTCAATGGCTCCGGACACTCGGACTCCATCGCCACTTGGGATTTCCGTTTGCGGCGGTCCCGACTCACTGATCCTCCTCTTTATTCATTCGCTATCAACCAATGAAAATTCCCTTCGCCGCCTGCTTCTCATTATTCGTAGCCGTACGGACTTCCCACAGGCTTCCGGATCGGTTCGAAGCTTAGTCGCGTTACTCTTGAATTTTGGAATTCGTAACAGCGGAGGTTACGCCAACAGCGAAAACGATCGTCTTGGCTAAGCTTCTTTCTCAGCAGACTTTGAGAAAAATGGAAGAAAAAAAAACCTCATTCCGTACACATTGTTCAGTAGCTTTACGTGTATATATATATATATATATATATATATATATATATATATATATATGTACAAAGCGGTGGGCACTTTATCACTTTTCGCCCCCCTCCGCCGGTGCACGAATACGCGAAATTGTCTACGAGTATCGAGTGAGCGATAAAGTATGCGCAACTGATTGTTTCATCGCCTTGATGGATGACAATTCGTTGGGTCGAATATGTTCCATTTCGCGTTCTTCAACCTCCTCCTCCTCGCGGACCACCCACCCCCGCCCGCACGCCTCCCGCCGGACGACTATCCCACCTCTTTCACCAATTTTAATGTCTCCATCGTCATGTATGATGTTTTAAAAAGCGACATCTTACAAATCCCATGTATTCATAACTCTCCTGCTCGTCTTATTCTTATCCGCACGCACGTATGAACCTCGCTCTGTACAATAATATACAGATAAATATATTTATATATACATATATATCCATATATATATATATATATTTATATATATATATATATATATATATATATATTCTTTGTCAGGATGCAAGCAGAGGTACTCGTTGTCCGCGCGAGCGTTTAATATATTATTTCCGCAATTTCGTTATGTACGAGGCAACAATAAAGAGCCGAAGAGCAATCGTTTCGTGAATTTCCCCCTCGTAGCGCGAGTATCTCTCTTTTGTGTCTACTCCGCGCGTCTCGTATAGCCGCGAATCACCAAGCGGGTGTTACGATTGATTATCCGAGGGTGGGGGGAGGCGTCGGGTGCACGCGGGGCCATCATTGCAATTCATGGCTCTACAACTACATCTCGCAGTGTGCCCTACCGATGTATAATTCTCGTGGGAGCAGGGCGCGGGGTTGAAACGGTAGCGGCGCCGACGGGGTAGTGGGGGGGGGGGGCGCTTCGGTAGGTGGGGAGACGGGAGTGAAAATGGAATTTTTTTTTGGCGGGCTATGCGGCGCTGCAGTCGTTTGTTTGAGGAAGGGCTGGGTATATCCGGAAAAGACCGAAGGTTATATGTTCTGGATAATGTTTATCATCCTTTTCTCTTTATCTCTCTCTCTCTATCACCTCGTCTTGGACTTCCGTGTATCGTGTCCTTTGCTCGTCCGATGTACGCGGCTTCGTATCGAATGCGCGATTACAGCGATTATTTTGCGGGCGATCCTCCGATGTGAAAATGTGAAGAAACGATGATGATGATACGTGAGAGATTTGCATGATACGCTTGTATCGTGAATACAAGTCCTCTGTGAAAAGATGACTGACTCTCTCTCGCTCTCGCTCTCGCTCTCTCTCTCTCTCTCTCTCTCGCTCTCTCTCTCTCTCTCTGTCTCTCGGTAGTCCGAACGCATCCCCAGAGGTCTCTGCACTCGGAGCTCGATCCCCTGCTGCCGTGACAATTTTTCATCGTCTCGTTAAACGAGAGTGTCACGATCGATTTTACGGTGGAAGACCCTGTAAAATATTGTCGATACGATCTCATTTCTTGGCCTTTGGATTCCGCGAGGATAGCTCGACTTCCGGTTGGCCGCGAGAGCCGCATCAAAGGGATCGGTCGTCGCGTCCGCGCGACGACAACGCGAAACACGAGCGTTAAAATATGTCATCCGCTCTGCCCTACCAACCGCGAGTTGCGTGTACAGCGGGGAAATACTTCAATAATGGAGGCGTGAATCATTCGGAATCAATCTTCCTCTCCCTCTGACTACCAGCGAGAGATTCATGCAACAACAATCGTGTGTTTGGGATATCCGCAACCTTGATCGTCGTAATTGTCCGCGAGGTTGTCCAAATTGCGCTTCAATGCATATGTAGAATTTGTAGAATTTACGGACGCACTGATGTAAATTAGAAATCTGTTCAAGAGGGTAATGATCAATAAACAGAGAAAGTCAGGCGCAGACGCGCTGGAGTTCGTGCCTCGTTATTCTATCGTTCTCTTTCGGCTTCGCTCCGTCGGCATTTTCTGTCTCCTTCTCTCCTTTCTCCATTTTCCATTCGATCGCAAAGTTTATGTCGTTCGCAATATACCATTCGATAAGTGTTTCCAGTCACGTCGATTCGCCGTGTCGCTTGGCGGTTTTTGCCACAGTATACGAAGACGGAGTAGCGCGCTACCCCCTGCGGCATTCGTTGCAACTATATCATTATTCCCTCATCACCGTCGATCTTCTTTATCCACCCTAGCAACGATACGACCAGGCTTTTACGTTCCCACTTGGCTCATTTCGCACTGTAGTCTCGCCATCTCGCTCTTTCCAACCCCTCGCCCAATACCCCGTCATCTCTTATCGACGGAGTCAGCGAACTGAAGAAGTTCGCGGTAACGACACGTTCGGCACACACGCGACACACGTACTTCTTTCCGCCCGACCGTACATGCGAGCATCCGTCGCGCTCTTGGATTGCGTCGCGACGATAAGTGACCGATCGAAGCAAAATAATCCCGTCAGCCACCCCGAGCAAAACGATATTTATCCTGCCGAAAATTTTCTCCCTTGTTGATAGGCCCCGTACGTATACGCGTCGTTGAGATATCGATCGTCCACGACTATCCCCCGGTACGTAAGTCGGACGCTAGATGGACTTGTTATCGAGACACTTGGTTGGTTGGGGGGAAGCGGGAAGGGAAACGGTAAGGAACAACGGTTGACCGAGGATGTGTCGAATTGACAATATTAACCTGTGATTGTGATCCAAGGTAGAATGGTGGTCCGCTTTCGGTGCCGAGGACACCAGGGCGTGTGACGCTAACGCGTGAGCGTGTGGACTGAGACCCGGATGTGGTGGCATGAGACCCGTCGGCGAAAACCGGTAGAGATCACTGATAAAATCGAAAAATCTTAATATTAGAATTCGGCCTTAGATTTTTGTCGTAACGTGGCCTCGTTCGATCGCGATGCAAATGCGATTCAACGAACGAGGACTGCTCCTAAAGCAAACGAACCTTGGTAAACTGGAACTTGTGATGGGTAAACTCGTCGGGTATGGACTCCTGAAGCCCGCACTTGCCGGGGAGATCGGATACATACTCGGTGTGTGCCTGTGAATCATAACAATTGTACGTAAACTAAAGACAGGAAGAAAAAAACACGGCTGTGCTCTTACGAAACCACGATGTAAATGAAACTTTTTTTGCCATAATGCTTAAACGATTTTATCCCGAAATCGCCGAAAGTCTATCATTTTTATAGAATCTAAAAATTTTATCAACCAAAGAAACATATTTAGTTGATTAAAGACGCTTTTTTTTCTCGTAATTATTTTGCGTTTGAAATTCACTCGTTTTTTGCTACGAAATTATGCATAGAGCCAATACAAAAACACGTTAGCTAAAATACATAAGATCTTATTATTTATAATATAGGGTAATTACGTCGTTCAATTTCATTATTAATTTCGACTTCACTTTGAGTTGTGCAGTCTATAAACGAATACATTCATTTATGATAACGAACGATAAAATAAGTAAATAGGGATTTAAATTCTATTTTTTTTCAGTATATCTCGTAACGCATCAATTGTTGTACCGTATCTCGTGATCGGTATAGTTTTATAGCTCGCCATCACAAGAACAAATATTGGGAGTACAAATTAATTCGGTCCGTTTTCAAGAGATGGCCCTGGCTGTTATGAATGTTTCATAGTGACAGCTGATTTCGGTGGTTTCAGAGAGGTTAGACATCTGTCAATAACATTCAGTTTATATCGCTTTGAGTTCCATTAAAAACCTTGTTTTTTACTGTGTTGAATATGTCAAATTTTGTGTTAACTAAGCAGCATTTGCGGGAAGTTTTACTTTTCTGATTTAATTGGAAGAAAAGTGCAGCTGAAGCGCATCGAATGCTTGTTGAAGTTTATGGTGATGATGCTCCAACTGATGGGAGCATCATCACCACCAAAGCCTAATATCCACCCGAGCAGAAATCTAATCAGGCTGCCTGAGGATCCATCAGGGCCGGATCAGGGATCAATAAGGCGCCCTGATCAAGTACGCCTGATTTTCGCCAGACAGGAGCCTGAGCAGGGATCAATAAGGCGCCCTGATCAGGCACGCCTGATTTGCGCCGTATAGAAGCCTTATCAGGTATCAATAAGGCGCCCTGATCAGGCTCGCCTGATTTGCGCCAGACAGGGGCCTGAGCAGGGATCAATAAGGCGCCCTGATCAGGCACGCCTGATTTGCGCCGGATAGAAGCCTTATCAGGTATCAATAAGGCGCCCTGATCAGGCACGCATGATTTGCGCCGGACAGGGGCCTGACCAGGGATCAATAAGGCGCTCTGATCAGGCACGCCTGATTTGCGCCGTATAGAAGCCTCATCAGGTATCAATAAGGCGCCCTGATCAGGCACGCATGATTTGCGCCGGACAGATTGGGTCGGAAAGATTGGGACGGTCATCGCCAAAACCGGAACAAAAACTAAACGATCAAGTCAAGTAAAATAAAAACTTAAACTTTAAAAAAATGCTTTCATATGTTTCATATTTTTAATAACGTTAGTAAACTTGATAACGTGTAACTGCGATAATTTAATAAATGTTGATCTATTTTTTAACAAAAAATTAATCAAATGATTGAGCCAGATGACACGCATGTCTCAGGCTGGATGAGGCACCTGATCCGGGCCAGATAAGTTGCTTGATCCGAGCCAGATATAGTGCCTAATCCGAGCCTGGTAAGGTGCCTGATCCGGGCCTGATAAAGCGCCTGACCAGAGCCTGATAAGGTGCCTGATCCGGACCTGAATTTGCAAAAGCGTTACATCCCTGATCAGGGCCGGACTAAATTTTCCTGATCCGGCCCGGATTTGCTATTGTGGCAGCCTGATCCGGTCCGGATTTCACCCTGAACAAATTTCTGCTCGGGCATGGTTCGAGGGTCATGCTGTTTATCTGTCGGGACCAAAAGGGTGTTGTGTACTATGAGCTGCTACAACCTGGCGATTCCATTACGGGCGATCGGTATAGACTACAATTGATTCGTTTGAGCCGTGCATTACGAGAAAAACGGCCGCGATACGAGCAAAGACATGACAAAATTATTCTTCTGCATGACAACGCTCGGCCTCATGTCGCAAAAGTCGTAAAAAAATATTTGGAAACGCTCAAATGGGATATTTCACCGCACCCGCCGTATTCTCCGGACATTGCTCCTTCTGATTACTGGTTCCGACGGATGCAGCAGGATTTAGCAGGTCACCGGTTCACTTCTTTCGCAGAAATCGAAAATTGGCTCAAAACTTGGATCGCCTCAAAAGACGAGACTTTTTTTCGAGATGGAATTCGAAAATTGCCTGAGAGGTGGGAAAAAGTAGTAGCCAGCGATGGGCAATACTTTGATTAATCTATTTATACCTTTTATTTTGAAATAAATGGATTTTTTACCACAAAAAAACGGACCGAATTAATTTGTACTCCCAATACTTCATTTAGGTAATTAATTACTTCAACAGAATTTTCTTTTTGAAAATCAACATTAAAATCGGCGGAAAGAAATCATTGGTATTGTGTGAATGTCGCTCGACATGCGTAAACGGGGAATGCATAGAATGTTCTAGAATTTCCTATGGTAATTCCCCGAAATGTACCGACCACGTGGCGCACGAGCAACAGTCTCGATATGACGCATGTCGCTCAACCAGGGTGTCTAATTTTGACCAGAACTGAAATTTCATGACTATTAAGGATTTTTAAGGCAAGGAATAGAGATTTTTTCATGACTTTTAGTATGACTTTCTGGTATAAAAGTATACACTATAATTCTTTAGCGCGATTTATTTTCTAATTTTTTATATTTATATTCTTCTCTTTGAAACAAACGTGGATTGTATGCCAATAAAGAGTATACGAAATAAACGAAGTCACCGAACTGTACAATTTCATGTGTAGTAAAAAATGTGAGACAAACATCATTTCAAGTTTGCCGTAAAGAAATATATTTTCACAACATCTGGACAAATGTTAGATACATTTACGAACTTTGAGTAATATCATCTAGTCGATTTACACGAATAACAAAGAAAAACTAATATGTTGAGATAATGAATCTTTTTTTTTCTACTACCTTTTTTTCTATTACCGTAGATTGTCGCAAACCCGTGAAAATTTGAAATAATTTTGGATAAATTAATACAAAAATCGGCCATGATAAAAAGCGCTGTAGAGATCTTAAAAAAATCAGGTAGACTGGTAATTTTTCATGACATTTCATGACTTTTTCAGGGTTGAGTGTAATTTTATGACATTTAAGACTTTTCATGACTTTTCAGGTCGGTAGACACCCTATCGACATATGTAACCGAACGAAAAACGGGGTTAAAAAAGTTTCAATTTATACAGAAATAAAGAACATTCTCGAGCCGGTGTAATTGCCGTTCGAGCCAAATAACGACGGGGAAATTGTATGGGAAGAAGAAACAGAGAGAGAGAACGCGAGAGAGAGAGAGAGAGAGAGAGAGAGAGAGAGGGCAGGGTATCCTAATTGAGGAAAGGCGATCAAATCATCCGTGGAAAATCTCAATTTGGGGTGAGTCGTCCAGATAGCAAATAACAAGGAGAGGAAAGCTAAAGGTTTTCTAAGTGAGGTCTAGGGTAGGTGGATGTACGCGGCCTAATAGGCCGGAAACGAGGGCGACTGATCGCCTCACTGAACACTCTCTCTCTCTCTCTCTCTCTTTCTCTCTCTATTCTCTTCGGGCGTACTTAGTTCCAGATTTTCCGATCAACAGAGCGACGAATGAAAAGAAAGATAAACAAGAAAACCAACGACGAAGTTTTCTGTTTCTTTTCACTCATCCCGACGCGTTCATTTTCATCGATGAAGATTTTCACTCACCAGGAAGCAGCGACTTGCGTCATTTCCGGACTCAGCATCGGGTAAGGATATTGTCCCGTGGAGAACGGGTACATGGGTGCCCTCGTGAGACCTGAAAAAAAAAAGTAGAGATGAGTCTTCAAACCAGAAAGAAAATACATCAGCTTCTCCCATCGCTTCCGTCGACTATCTTCCATTATCTCTATTCTCTGATCAAATATCGCACCTGAACACCCAATCGTCCATTATCCCGTAGATCATCGATAATAATTAGGAATAGTAAATATTTGCCTGGTTTCGATGAGTTCAATGTACCGTCTGTTTAACAAAAGCGTGCACGGATACATGTTTTCCTGGTAAACGTTAGAGGATCGATTCGAACACGAACAGATAGCGGGACCCTCCAACCAAGATGCTTTGTATAGAAAGCGTTTGGTTTACGACCGTAGTCATAGACCAACTGCTATTGCTCGAAAAACACGTCGAAAAAAGACTCACTTGGACGAAAGTTCGGACCGCATTTGGGAAAACGTAATTTTTTCGGATGAAGCTCCTTTTTGACCACGTTCTCCCATCAATCATACCTAGTCTACCCACACCAATAGACACCAAAGATCTGGAACGTCAAGCAATTATTTCGACGGATTCGACTCATATGGAGGTCTTTGTGACCAGATTATGTCATGAAATTAGTGAAAAGTGTGCCTCGGAGAGGCCAAGCGATTATCAATAGTGGAAGCGACTGGACCACTTATTAAGGAGTTTATTAAGGGAAAGATTTGCTTTTTTTTTTATTTGAAGATGACGCTGCGGTCGAACAGTACGTGCGCAATTCGCTACTGGGGCAGTCATCTTCTTTTTTCCATGAAGGGATCAAAAAGCTTTCTATCCGATGGAGAAAACGTATTTCTGTCGAAGTAAACTACGTAGAAAAGTAAGGCACTCCATTTGTATTTTTCTAAGTCACCAATAAATCTGTACTAAAAAATTCCACTTTATATTTGAATGACCCTCGTAGTATTACAGCATTTGAACTTTTAATAAGCTGTATTTATTCGTCTGCTCGACATTTTTAACGGTTTCTCGACATTGTCGAATCAAAGATTCTTCGTTTTTCACCATGTAAGTACTCTGGAGCCGACGACGCTTTAGCGATAGTGACTCGTGCTAATGTCAGAAACTGCCGCTTTAGTCAAGTCTATCGGTTATTTTTTCTTGAATGATATTGTAACATATTTGTATTTAATTGCAAAAATGATGACTATTAAGATCATATTCCGATTTGGAAATATTTTTCAACAATATTATGAGTTGGAAATTGCCCAATAATCATTCATTTTTACATGAACTTTTATTCGCAAGAAGTTGGCAGCCTGCCGAAAAGTCATTGTATTTTACCGTTCACTCTTGCAGCCAAGGAACAGTATAAAAAATCCTTAATAATAAAGTATCACGTTTTATATCGTGTACTGTGACTGTATTTTTTTCAATCCCTTCTCCCAAATAGTTATTGATTTCGCCGTGCGCGTTCTTGTCAAATAGATTGTAGGTATCAGGATTTGTTTGAATTGATCCCTGAACGCTACGTAGTACTGATAAATCTCGAAAAAAACGTACATATATTATTGGGTTTTTTTTTTATTTCCTTTAGGACGCTACGAAAGGAACTGGTAATGGTGTATTTGGGAGAGGAGAGCCAAGTGCTGGAGGCTGTGGCGTATTCGTCACGAGGGGATATTTTGTATAAATATTGTGGGGAGATCAAAGAAATTCAGTGGTACACGAATCACGGGTTATATATATATGGCTACGATACAACCGACGGCAGTCGGTGATCGCCCATAACGAGCAGTATTAGCCCTGGTCAATATTTGGACGGATGACCAATGAGGTGGCTTCCGTGTAGACTGGGCATTAGGCAGTTTTACTGAGTTTCCGATGGTAAAGATGTCTGAAACTCAGTGAAAATACGGCCGCCTGTATCGGCTAAGGGTTTTCACAGGTTTTCTGTCACAAAGCACTCTACCTCACACAGCGCGTCGAATAAGAAGATAAAAATGAAAGAAAATACTGGAAAATACAAAAGAAACATACTCGCACACACGAAATAGAAAGAAAAAAACCAATAAACAATCACGAAAAATATGTGGACGCGTCACTGAACGTTTCTACAATGCCCATGACCCATGTGAATTTATCCTAATTACTTATTGTCGCTAGGTAGGCAGATTCTAATTCAGCGGTTGATGAAAAAAAAATTGGCGCGTGCAACTCACAACAGTGTATGCGAAAGAAGTGAAACTTCTTTCGCGTTCTTTGTACGTATAAATTTATAATCAATAAAAAATAGCAATGTTGTGTTTTTTGTTGTGGGGGAGGGGGGTAGAGAGAGAGAGAGAGACTTTTGAAATGCATACACGGCCAAAAAAAAATTCATTTTAAATAGGATTTATTTCAATCAAATAGGTTTTTTCCTTGTCTGACGGCCTACTACAACTATATTTGTTTCAATTTTATTTTATATGTTCAAGCTTTTCTTTTAAAATATTAAATATATTCAAATAAAATAAATAAAGATGAGTTTCAAATTAAATAAATAAAGATAAAACACGATATATCGCATGAATACGAGAAAGGAATATAGGTTCATGACACAAAAGTGCGGTGAAAAAAAGTAAAATTATTTTTCGCTTCTTTTTCACTAACAAGGCTGTTATTTGGAAAAAAAAAAGAAAGTTATTGCCGTGCCTTTTATTAACAGGCGCTCCTGTGTATGTATAGAAAGACTAAGCCTTTTCCTCAACTGCAGAATGTTACAACTGTCTTCTAATGAAAACAAAGCAATGAGATTTTTGAGAGACTGCATCGTTTACCATTCTTCCGTCCGTCTCTTTTGTCTTATACTACCAGATGAAACCAAATCAGTTTTATTAGGAATAATACAAATATTTAGTTATTGGACGATATTCAATAGATTTTGATTTGAATTGAAAAAAAATATATTTAAAATAAATAATTTAAATAATGGAATGCAATAGGAACAATTTGATTTCATCAAAAGTCTAGTTAATTCAAATTTAAAAACATCCAATAGACGCATCTAGTTAATATCAATAGAATTTTTCTGTCAGTGTACAATACTGAAAGGATTTGTACTGTAAGAATAAAGTAATCTCAGGCACAATATCAATTGATGTATTTAGTCACATTTGATAGTTTCGTGATATATGTTATAAAAATATAAGAGGACTGAATGCAATAGTAATTTAATAATCAATTTATTTCTTCGATTTCCACCAGATCAGCAGATGGTGTTTTAACATGTCAAGTAGATACCAAAGCCCTATAATTAGATTTTTTTTAATAGCGCCCGAATAGAGATTCAAACCCAGAACCCTTTGGCTTATTACGTTGACGAGCTATCGCCACCGACTACGGGGCACTTAAATGTAGATGAGACTTTTAAGTATGATAGTTGCGATAGGATCTATTTAAATAATTATTTAAGAAACTATTTTAATTATATAGGTGAGGTCAAATTGATTTTAAAAAATGGTACGATCGCATAAATTTGCGCGGACCGTTGTATTCGACGACATTGTTTTTCTGGACGCACCTTTACAGCTCCCCATACAAAGCTTAATGCTCCACATTATATCCCGGATTGTAAGGTTCCCCCTTATTGAATTGTTATATTTTACATTTTTCATTTAAATTGCGATATGAGGCAAAGGACGCAGGACGCTCACAACTGATCATCACACTTTTCAACAGAACGTGCATGCGCGTAGCCCTGCCTCCACTCATTTCGTGGACTCGATCTCTGTCTCGCTCTTGTTCCTTTCTTAGCGGGCGCACATACAAAATACACGTATGTTTCTTCTGGTCGCGCTAGGAGGGAGAAAGCGAAGAACCGCACAAAGCCGAGACGAAGAAAACAAACGCTATGGGCTCTACGGCTTATAACTCTCTCTCCCAAAATTATATCTTTCGTATCTTTCGCGTCATACGGACTGTCGGTTTTTTCGTGTCACGGCCTTAAAATTTTACTCTCAACGCGCCCCAAGAAGATTCACTTCAAATATATATATATATATATATTATGTTAAGAAAATTCAAGGTACAGAATCCATCAATCGTATTGGATTCTGTTCGATAATGTGAGATTAGGATTCAAATCGGATTCGTAGATTAGATTCCAATGGGGAATAACGATGGGAATCCAATGAACGAGCGTGACGTTTTAGTATAGGGATCGAATACGATGATCCATTGGATCCCTATCAGGAAGTAGAGACGAGAATAATAATCCAATTAGACCCCTACCCGTGCGGAAAATTGGCAGGGCATTTCTAATGCAATTCGGGGCCTTCAATGGATTATTTGTGGATTTCATAGTACGGTTTGCCGTAAATAAGCCGGACCGGGCCCCTATTAGGGCAATAGTAGGGTAGGTAGGTTGACTAAAACTATGGTCCAAGTACGGAAACCAAGTAAATGCCTTTAAGGGGTGTAGTTGTAGATTCCCTATCTACTATTTCTAAATTATATCTTTCGTCTCTTTCGCGTCACACGGACTGTCGGTTTTTTCATGTCACGGACTTAAAATTTTACTCTCAACGCGCCCCAAGAAGATTCACTTCAAATATATATATTATGTTAAGAAAATTCAAGGTACAGAATCCATCAATCGTATTGGATTCTGTTCGATAATGTGAGATTAGGATTCAAATCGGATTCGTAGATTAGATTCCAATGGGGAATAACGATGGGAATCCAATGAACGAGCGTGACGTTTTAGTATAGGGATCGAATACGATAATCCATTGGATCCCTATCAGGAAGTAGAGACGAGAATAATAATCCAATTAGACCCCTACCCGTGCGGAAAATTGGCAGGGCATTTCTAATGCAATTCGGGGCCTTCAATGGATTATTTGTGGATTTCATAGTACGGTTTGCCGTAAATAAGCCGGACCGGGCCCCTATTAGGGCAATAGTAGGGTAGGTAGGTTGACTAAAACTATGGTCCAAGTACGGAAACCAAGTAAAGGCCTTTAAGGGGTGTAGTTGTAGATTCCCTATCTACTATTTCTAAATTATATCTTTCGTCTCTTTCGCGTCACACGGACTGTCGGTTTTTTCATGTCACGGACTTAAAATTTTACTCTCAACGCGCCCCAAGAAGATTCACTTCAAATATATATATTATGTTAAGAAAATTCAAGGTACAGAATCCATCAATCGTATTGGATTCTGTTCGATAATGTGAGATTAGGATTCAAATCGGATTCGTAGATTAGATTCCAATGGGGAATAACGATGGGAATCCAATGAACGAGCGTGACGTTTTAGTATAGGGATCGAATACGATAATCCATTGGATCCCTATCAGGAAGTAGAGACGAGAATAATAATCCAATTAGACCCCTACCCGTGCGGAAAATTGGCAGGGCATTTCTAATGCAATTCGGGGCCTTCAATGGATTATTTGTGGATTTCATAGTACGGTTTGCCGTAAATAAGCCGGACCGGGCCCCTATTAGGGCAATAGTAGGGTAGGTAGGTTGACTAAAACTATGGTCCAAGTACGGAAACCAAGTAAAGGCCTTTAAGGGGTGTAGTTGTAGATTCCCTATCTACTATTTCTAAATTATATCTTTCGTCTCTTTCGCGTCACACGGACTGTCGGTTTTTTCATGTCACGGACTTAAAATTTTACTCTCAACGCGCCCCAAGAAGATTCACTTCAAATATATATATTATGTTAAGAAAATTCAAGGTACAGAATCCATCAATCGTATTGGATTCTGTTCGATAATGTGAGATTAGGATTTAAATCGGATTCGTAGATTAGATTCCAATGGGGAATAACGATGGGAATCCAATGAACGAGCGTGACGTTTTAGTATAGGGATCGAATACGATGATCCATTGGATCCCTATCAGGAAGTAGAGACGAGAATAATAATCCAATTGGACACCTACCCGTGCGGAAAATTGGCAGGGCATTTCTAATGCAATTCGGGGCCTTCAATGGATTATTTGTGGATTTCATAGTAGGGTTTGCCGTAAATAAGCCGGACCGGGTCCCTATTAGGGCAATAGTAGGGTAGGCAGGTTGACTAAAACTATGGTCCAAGTGCGGAAACCAAGTAAATGCCTTTAAGGGGTGTAGTTGTAGATTCCCTATCTACTATTTCTAAATTATATCTTTCGTCTCTTTCGCGTCACACGGACTGTCGGTTTTTTCATGTCGCGGACTTAAAATTTTACTCTCAACGCGCCCCAAGAAGATTCACTTCAAATATATATATTATGTTAAGAAAATTCAAGGTACAGAATCCATCAATCGTATTGGATTCTGTTCGATAATGTGAGATTAGGATTTAAATCGGATTCGTAGATTAGATTCCAATGGGGAATAACGATGGGAATCCAATGAACGAGCGTGACGTTTTAGTATAGGGATCGAATACGATGATCCATTGGATCCCTATCAGGAAGTAGAGACGAGAATAATAATCCAATTGGACACCTACCCGTGCGGAAAATTGGCAGGGCATTTCTAATGCAATTCGGGGCCTTCAATGGATTATTTGTGGATTTCATAGTACGGTTTGCCGTAAATAAGCCGGACCGGGTCCCTATTAGGGCAATAGTAGGGTAAGCAGGTTGACTAAAACTATGGTCCAAGTGCGGAAACCAAGTAAAGGCCTTTAAGGGGTGTAGTTGTAGATTCCCTAGTAGCGATTTTCCCAATACTACTAGACTTTGCTCCTATAGGGGCAAATCAGTATAAATTGCTTGACTGAAGAGTGGCATAATAATTATCGAGATCGATTAAATATAATAATTAAACTATGCGTTTAGTAGACGAGCTGTGATGCCTTGAACCAACAAGCATGCAGTGCGTTCGTTGGAACAACGCGGGATCAAACGTGTCAAAATATGCGACAGAATTCTAAGCCTCAAATGTATTGAAATAACACATTTCTTTTTCACAATGCGCACACACACACACACGCACGTACGCATATGGCTGCAATAATTTGTTATGAGGCACCGTTGAGGCAATTTTAAAGGCCCTGATTATTTTGCCTTCAATGGCTCTCGGTAGCAAAGTGTGACCAGCCACTGATGGCCCATGTGAGACTTCCTAGGGCCTTAATAAACGTTAGGGAAAATTAAGATGGGCCCGATCAACGCCCGAACTCAATCCGCTATACTAAAATCCGCACGGGATTTTAGTATAAGGATGGAATGAGATGACCCATTGGATACATATCAGGAAGTGGAGACGACAATGATAATCCAATAGTATAGGGATTGTCCCTATATTTTAGTATAGGGAGGATCCCTATATTTTAGTATAAGGACTTCCATCCCTATACTAAAATCCGCACGGGATTTTAGTATAGGGATGGAATGAGATGACCCATTGGATACATATCAGGAAGTGGAGACAACAATGATAATTCAATTGGACCCCTACAACCATTTCTGCACAAGGTATTATAGAAGCCGTCTAGTACATGCGTAATAGCGTGTTACGCGGCAAATTCATCATCTATAATCCTCTGTAAAGCATATTTGTCGTGTATATTTGTGTGTACGCCTGTACGGGATTCAAAACGATTTGCAATTAAAATAACTCGCGTGCTCCACCATTCGCTTCTCAATATCCTGCCCGTAATTAATACCTCTGCGGCGATCTATAAACAATTTGCATCCCGTTACTATTACGTAGTCTCGACATTACCGTGGGCTAAGTACGTTCCCTCCCCACACGTGTACTATATATACTCATCGTCATTACAAATCCAATTAGATCGTATAATTACTCGTTATGGAACCCTGCGTGTCTGACAAGCCGTAAATTTGTGAAATAATTATCGAGTGAAAGAAGAAGAAAAAAAAAAAAGAGAAAAATGCGTGCGCATCGTTTCGTTAATTCTACTCTTACTGGTCCTTTGGACTAACCGCAATTTTGTCGAGCTCACTGACCAGCGACCCTATCCTCCAATCGTTCGCTCTATTACTGCCACGATTTTACTGGTGCACGGAGCAAAAAAAAAATCAACTTTTTAAACAAGAGCACAAAAAATCTCCACTCCCACGCTTGAGGCTCTTAGCAAGTGCCCCCCCCCCCTCCTGCCCCCCTCGCTGCGCTCGCTGTACACCGAGTGACTTTGCGGGAAGGACCATGCGATACCAACCCTTATTCCATTGCGGCCGTGCGTAATGCAAGTGGGGTGGAAGGAAGGAACTGTACGTGAGCCTTCGGCGAACGAAATAATTGGCTTCATAAGAAGCAACGAGGGGGCGGCTATCGTATCGGTCTTGAGGCTGAAACTGCCTGACGAGGCCAATATTCTTTGTCTTTGTCTTTCTCTCTCTCTCTCTCTCTTTCCCTCTTCCTGCCTCTAGCTCCGCATCCACTTCCACCTTTTTAGAACTGCATATACAGGGTGTCCCTATTATCTCTGCCACCCGAAATAACTCGGTAATTATCGACGTCGCAAAAAAATGTTCCAGACAAAAGTTGTACGGTGTGAAGGGGGCCATCAAATGTGACCAAATTTTTTTTATTTCGGTGGAGGCGCTGACGCACAGTGAAGGTCACCTCCACTTTTTTAAATGGAATGGTACATTTTTTTTCAACCATCTTGTGGAGCACCTCAAGCCGCATAAAAAACATTAGGGGGTCAAAGTCGTTCAAGGTCATTCAAGGTCAGTATCGATGATACAAATCTAAATATCTCGGATCACTACCAAATATTTGGTAGTGATCCGAGATATTTAAATTTGTATTTCATTTTAATAGGTGTTCGAAATTAGCTTGAAATGAGAGATATCGGAGATCGTAGTCAACGACAACACTTCGAATACCTTCTGTTTATTAACCAACCCGCGTTAATCTGTATCGTATGTAGCTCAATCGAGGTTGTTCAGTTTGATTTCGAATTTGGTTAAGAGCTATTCATAATTTGAAAATGTACCGGCAATTCGAAAAAGTGGACATGATACTGTGTTACGGTGAAGCAAGAAAAAAATTCCACAAGAGCGCGTTTGTTGTATGACTGTCCGACTGCAAAAATGTTTGGAGGCTGGTGGTGGTCGTTTTGAACATCTATTGAAATAAAATATAAATTTGAAAATATTTTTGGTATCGATCCGATTTTCATCGATAATGACCTTGAATGACCTTGAACGACTTTGACCCCCTAATGTTTTTTAAGCGGCTTGAGGTGCTTCACAAGATGGTTGAAGAAAAATGTACCATTCCATTTAAAAAAGTGGAGGTGACCTTCACTGTGCGTCAGCGCGTCCACCGAGATAAAAAAAAATTGGTCGCATTTGATGGCCCCCTTCACACCGGACAACTTTTGTCTGGAATATTTTTTCGTGACGTCGATAATTATCGAGTTATTTCGGGTGGCAGAGATAAGAGGGACACCCTGTATACAATGTTAACTTCTAGGTAACGAAAGGTCGTAACTTGCATATCTTGAAGTGTCGTTTCATGAAAACTACACCCTTTCGTCACCAGTCGAAAATTCTGTCTATATATATATATATATATATATATGTATATATTTGCCTATCCAATTCTTAGTCAGGTTGACGGTGGTGAACAACTCACTACCTTTTCGTGTATAAAGCTTTCTCCGTTGCTGCAGTAGTTTTTCTCCTCGGCACGCATACACCACCCTACGGGTAAAATTCAGGAGGGCTCTGAGGCACGCGTGGTTTCGTACGATCGAGCCACTCAACGCTCTACCCTTCGCACCGAAATAATAATTAATGGCACGTACATATACGACAACGAAAACCACGTTTTTCATCAACACGTCCTA
Organism: Ophion ventricosus; assembly: GCA_963932345.1. NCBI lineage: Eukaryota > Metazoa > Arthropoda > Insecta > Hymenoptera > Ichneumonidae > Ophion > Ophion ventricosus. The sequence continues at coordinate 10,765,909 of OZ010712.1, read as the reverse complement.
CACGAGGGAATACGGCTATGTTCGTGTATATAAATGTATATAGACGTACACAAACACATACATATACATATAGCTTAGTTAGCGAGATATTCCGTTGAGACGCAATGAAAATTGGGGGCTAGGATTTCTTGCAAATTGGTCGTGAAAGGTCTCAGCAAATCGTGAAATTCCGCCATATCTCGAATAGCTCTAGAGAGAAATCTTTTTTCAGTATGTAGGAATGATGATGCGTGAAGAAAAAAGGGAAATAATATTGGCATCGATTCGATAAGATATGTACTCTCTAATATTAATGACGTATTTATGGTATTGAATCGCTGGCGATTTTGAACTTTTGAAAGACAACGATAAAATAAATTTCAATAATCCTTAACTTTAGTATATTTGGATCAATGCATTATTAAACTGTTAAATTTTCATGGTACTTAAGTTTGATGACGTTGATTATTGCATTGTTGGAATGCAACAAAAATGATTTTATATTCCATCTCTCCAATTTTCTCAAGCCGATTTGAGCTACGAAAATCACGCGAAGATTATTTAGGATTCTTTTTGTGCGATTTCCAACCTAAAACTGCGAACTATGATTCTGGATAATAATGAAAGGGCATTTTCATTCCATTTCAACGATGTCAAATTCAATGCCATCGTTGGAATGCAACGAAAATTCTTTTTTATATTTTTACTTCCTAATTTTTTTTCTTATTGTTACGTGAAATATTAGTTAGCAGATTTCGATTTTAGATCTCCGAATAAGCATCTTAAAAATGGTTGAGGGTTTTTACTACCTAAAATCTACAAAAAGAAATTTGAGCAATTAAGGTAGTAGTCTCGCCAAGTCGTTTTTCTATAGATTTTTTTTTATTATTTTGAGGTTCCACTCAAGACATTATTAAGTGATTACCTGCACAATTTCAAAAGGATTCACCCTTGCGTATTCGAGATATTGGCAATCAAAGATTGCACGGTTTTACACGTGTTCTTATGCGGAGCAGTGGAAAATTTCACATTTCACGCAATAACTTCGAAACTTTTCTACAGATTTTTTTTTTTATTCTCAATTACAGAGGAACATATGACGACGTGGGTGAAAAAATCATGAATTTTGACCATCTAGTTTCAGTTATATAGCGATTTAAATTAAGCAATGTCTAGCTAATGTTTTCATCATTACTTTATAAGTTTTTACATCCCGATAAGATGTACAATCTACACGGAGAGAATTAAATGTTAAAAATTACCGTGCAGTAACGGTAACCAGATGACAACCCTGAAGCTTCGCTTATTATTACTGAGTAAAACACAGATTTTCACGAAAATAAAATAAACTTTCTTCTTCAGAAAGAAAATTTTACCAGATTTTCTAGTAAATTTTGATGTGTAACAAAATACGCAAAACTTAAATTTAAAAAATATATAATATCAGCGAAATTTTACTGTGCATTTCATTATTTTATGCCTTTCAAAAATGTCTATAAAAAAGTATCGTCTTTATAATAGTTATTTTAAGATTTATTATAAAATTTAATGAGTGTTATAGGAAAATGTATTGTGCTCTCGGTAAAAATTATCGTGCGCGCTACCCTTCTTGCATAGTAAAATTTTAGCTACGTATTTGAAATTTTCTGTAACGTGAGTTAAAAAAAACTTGTCGCATACGAATTATTATGCTTTTCTCACTTGTCACCACCTTGAAATATATCACGGTAATTTTTACCGTGAAATTCACGACAAAAATTACTTTTTAATTCTCTCCGTGTACGTTATAAGGATATTTCGCAATATTTCGAAGCTTTCATCGATTGAGCGGAGAATAAACTTTTCAACGTGACGGTGGCGGGACTACTACATTAAGAAAAGCATACTTTCATTGCATTCCAATGAAGCAAACATCAATCCCATTTATATGACCTTTCTACATCAGGATCCTAATGAAGTGAGGCAAAAATGAATGGGGACCTTGACCAACGCCCAGACTCCATTTTTGCGAATGCTCGTTCATATTTCCAATGATGAAAAGTGTTGTTCAACAAGCTTGGAATACGAAATTACCAAAGTATCCTTAATGACGAGAGGCACTATTGATTTTCAATACGTTAACGAGATTATGAGAGTATTTTACGTTACACAGAACGAGCCTCGTCAATTTGACGTACGAAATGAGCGAGGCAAAAAAAAGAGGAAGACGTCGAGGGTTTTTATATTAATTGCAAATACTAGCGGACGAGAATCTTGAGTGAGCAAAATTGAGACGATGTACGGGTCTCAATTTCGCTTACACGGTGATGGAAGTATATTGCAGGAAAATTTATTCGCTCAATACTTTCAGTGTCTATGTACAGGGTTTACCGTGCGAGTTGATACAAGGAAATCTCTCAAGAGGGATGCATTTTAGAAGAAAAAAAAAAAACATTTTTAAACCAAAGTTTCATAATTTCAAAGAACAAAAATTATGGCGTTGAATACTTTTTATTCGGTGGTAATTTTCAAGGTTCCTTCAAAGCCAACTTTAGTTTTTTTTATTGGAAACTCATTTTTTTTTCAGAATCATTTATTGCGTAACAAATGATCCAACTTTTCTCCTCCATGAAAACTACTTAAAAAATCAAAATCAAACACAGGATAGTTGTAAGCAAAAGTTACCTATTTTGTTACGCATAAAATCATTCCGAAATGTAAAATATTAGTTCTCATTCAAGTAACTGAATTTGAGCTTGAAATTTAAGGGATCAGTATCAGTAAATTTTCGGAAACTTTCGATTTTCTAAAAAAACACCAGTATCGTATACTACATTCCTGTAGAAATACGGTAGAGAACGTTATTTAGGTTGGAGTGACCGATGAGGGGCTAAAAAGAGTGATACAAAAGAAGCGTCTTTGCGCGCTCAGCGCGCAACCGCCGTGTTGAGCGTCCAAAGCTCGCAAAACAAAGAACCGAAACTTAAAATCCCAAGAAAGTGAAGCTTTTGAAGAAGCTGAAGGAATAATGTCTGGACCAGACATCGCTGATTAAAGGTAAACGGCTTTTTTAGAGTTGTATATACATTTTTATAAGAGAAACTTGAAACGCGTTTTTCTCAAAACAACGTTTCATCGACCTTGTCGACAAGATTTTAGAAAAACTATTGCACCGATTAGGCTCAAATTTACAGGGATTATTCTATGCATGCATCTCTTCGACCTTTACTAAGGGTATAAATATTCATTAATATTTTTCAATCCTATTTGTAAAAAATTTAAGTTGTCAAAAACAGTCGAAAAATTCAAAAGTGCACAATTTTGTTTTCTTTTGATCGGGGGTGAAAGTTTTTAGTAGGGGTCATAACTACAACTCCACTTTGTAACAAAATACTCGAATTTTCGTTTCCAGATTCTCCAAAGTTAAGATTGCGTGTCGACAAGATAAAAGCAGGGATAACTTCAGGCAGCCGGATCACCAGGATAAAAAAAAATTCTTGTACTTAGAACTTCTATTTTTATGTATAAAAAGATTGAAATATGAAGATCAATTGTATTATGAAATAAGAAAATCTTGAAAATGTATGCAATAGATGGAGACTAATGTCTTAAATAAAAAATTGCCACAAAATAAAAATAACTAACAGCATAATTGTTTTCCTTCAAAACTATGGAATTTTGTTTGCAATCGTTGTTTTCTCCCTAAAATGCATCCGTCTCGAAATATTTTGTTGTGCCAACTTACACGGTACACCCTGTGTATGGGCATACATACTTATAGAATGTACAGGGGCAATTGTAATCGATAATAGCGCAGTTTTAGATTTAAGGGTTGGATTCGATGTATGTAAATCTGCTAGGAAGGAGATGAGGTAAAGGCACCTGTCGGTTAGGCAGCATTTGCGCCGCCACCAACGAGAGTGGAATGGGCGAAAGCGCGTGATGTGCCTTGAGGAGGGTGAGTAAGAGGGTTGGGGTGTATCCAAACTATGTGCGGTCGAGAGAAATAGCGAGAGAGAGAGAGAGAGAGAGAGGGGGGGCAACCGGGGAGTGTAAGGGGGCAGATTAAGGGGCGGCACGGAGGTTCGTAATATCCTGGCAAGTTCGCGGAGGTTCCGTCATGTGTGCTTAATCACTTTCCAGTCGACTCGGCAGTCTGCAACCCCATTATCGGCGTTTCACCACCCGGAAAATTACTCTTTTATTCCCGAACAAGCCTGGGAGATGCCGGTCTGTGCTGTGCGATAGTTTTGAGAGAGATTGAGAAACCGAGGAAAAGAGGGAGAGAGAGCACATGTATATGTGCATAGAGAATAAGAAAGACTGAGGCAGAGATAGAGAGAGAGAGAGAGAGAGAGAGAGATCGAAGAAGTACAGACGTTCATTGGCGTAGCAAAACACGACTTTTCTGTCCTGTTCCGATCATTATTTTATACATTTCCTTGTCTTCCTCCCTGTCTTTTAATTCTCGTCTTTTTTTTTGCTCAATCCCTCACTTATCATCCCTTCTCGCCCGTTTTTTCGCATCGTCTCGCGTTTCCAACGCTTATATACGTTTTTTTTTTTCGCCTTTCTCTGCCTCGACGAACTCCCGTCGTTGCTCATCGCGCTACGATCTTCCTCTTATACGCCTGTCCGCCTCCGTTTCGCTTTATTAGATCGTCTCGTTAAATTGCACCATTTCCGGGAGAGGAACAAAGACGCCACGTACAGATATACGAGCGGTAAAGTGGCCGGGCCGGTTGCATCGTGAAAAGAAGCGGGTTCCTCCTGTGTGCGTTTTAAGTTCATCGAGGATCGACAGCTTCGTAGATAGTTGAAGTTTTAGTGTCTTCGCCTTGATCGAGAATGAATCAATGGGTGAAAACCGCCCTCACTACCTTTGGTGAGAGAAATCAGTTTCTTGGGGTTTTTTTTTCAGAGCAAGGAAAGAAGGATAATTGGAATACTGCTGGTAATTTGAAATAGCAGGGTTTCACGCAAACTAGTAGGGCCATGTCGGTTTTTATGGTCGTGAAATGTTAAAAGAAGGCGTCACTTGTCGGTATATTTACACGGTTCGTCCGCGACTTTTCTAAGATGACGACCAGCGCTCGAATTGTGAAGGACTGTTTTTGAAAAGTTTCAAGGTACGTGGTTAATGAGTTAAAATCGCCAAATTTCCATATGATTACGTTGTTGAATATATTTTATTTTAGAATATATATATATATATATATTGAAATACGTGTATTCCAAAGTACCTGCATCCCCATCTCGAAAACGGAATTGTGCAATTTTGCGTTCAAATTCAAATTATACCCAGTAGCGATGTTTAGTTATTTTTTATAGCTTGCAGATTGATAGCATATGAATATTGCTCCAATTTCATGAAGGTTTTATTTGTTTACACCTTAAAGAAAAATGTCGCAGGCCTAAAAGAAAATAGTATTCCAAATTAACTTTCTATCCTCTACTGCGTTGATGTACGCGGAGAAAAACGAAATGATCACTGTTCTGTAGAAATCTCTTAAGGGCAGGTTACCGTTCATGACGATGAAAAATTCGATTTTTTTAAAACATAATTTGCATCCTTAAACTATTTGGAATACGCGAGTAAAAGGATATTTTCATATCTCAAGTATTTTAAAAGTTACAGCCTAAACGTTAAACTTTAAATGCGTTTTTCTGGAAGCAGCATTTTTTGGCGCGCGGGCACTCTACAGCCTTCAACGGGTGAAGAGATTCACATGAATCTCTCCGCAATTGAAAGGAAATTCGATTTGCGGGGCCATCAGGAAGCGATTTTTTTCAAAACTTGATTGAGAAATATTTTTTTCGTCCATTGAAGCAAAAAAAATGGGTTTTTCTTTTAAACGGCAGCCATTTTGTTATCCAGAGGTTTTTCAGAAAATAAAAAAACGATAAGACCCTCAAAATCTAGTCAAGTTTAATTATTTTTAACCCGTTTTTGTTTAAGGCAGTAGTCTGCTTTACAGGCTTCAAAAAATCGATTTTTCGTTTTTGTCTTAAATCTATTCCAAAACTATCCAAGAATATGTGTTCAAAATTTTAGAGGCCAATTCGACATATTTTCGAAGCTAGATCAGTTTTAGTGGCCGAGCGTCGAGCAGGTGCGAATGCTCGGGCAGAACTTTACAGCCCGTTTTCTCGAGTTTTCATTTTCACAAGTTTTGGAAAACGGTGCCGGCGATAGTAAAAACAATATATGTCCGATCGAAAAAAACCAAAGTGATCTAGCTTCAGTATTGAATTATCTTCTATTTGAACTAAAAAAGTTGGACAAAAGTACTATTTAAATTACTTGTTTTGCAACTTAAAGTGAATTTTTTTTTTCAAAAAAGTGAATTTTTTTTTCAAACTTCGAAAAAATTTGGAATTTCGTCATTTCTTCGGTATTTTTTTAGTTCATATAGAAAAGGAACTTATAAAAACTAAAAAAAAATTTGGTTCCACTGTTTCAGATGCATCGCACGACCTCCATCACCGGCACCGATTTACGAGTGCACACTCCAGGCGCCCCAGAAAAATCGTTACAACTTTGGCAAATTTCAATAATTTGTAATAATAAAAATTGTTTTTTAAAGCTTGAATATAATATACTATCGTCTCAAAATTTCGTTTACCGCAATCATTTCCTTCCCTTTCAAAAAAATTGTTGAAAAAACGCTTTTTTTTCGGCTCCTAAAGCAGACTACTGCCTTAAGATGAACTGGCAAGGCTGTGAAGCGCCACGCGCAGACCAAAACACGCCGTACACGGTTTAATTCGACGGGAGCTGGAGCCGCTATTTTGGCTTTTTTTGTATAAATAAAATTGGAATTTACTCTCCATTAACAGTAGAATAAACTACGTTGAAACCCATTTCCAAAAGTATTTATTTTGTATAAAAATAAATTCCCGAAGTTCATGCATTTTTCATACCTCACGTCGGTAACCTTCCCTTAATTGCAAAAAATGATAACTATTAGTATCATGTCCCGGCTGAGAAATATTTTTCAACATCATTAATATTTGATAACTGCCCGATAATTGATTATTTTTCCATTAAATTTTATTCGCAAGAAGTTGGCAGTCTGCCGAAAACTCTTATTTTCATCCCCAGCCTTGCAGCCAAGGAACGGTATGGAAATTCTTTAGAGTCATGTGATCCTCGTTCGGTCGGTTATTTGATATTTTTAAAGTTATTTAATTTTCGTAGTACGCGCTAAGTTTTCATACCCTACGCCCTCCGAGTCTACAAGCTCTACAAACTCTTCGCTCCGAGGAATTTATCGGCAGAATTCGAAACTTTTCGAGGCTGCATGTTTTTTTTTTTCTTTCAAATGGTTGTACCAATTGAAGAAAAATCCGACAGGTATGGCAGGAAGGCGGTTGCCCACTTTTTCCTACGGAAGATAGCGTCGCGTTAATTAGTGTATAGATATAATATAGTATTGGCTTCGGTACGGCGCGCCCATGTACTCCAGACACCGGTAGATCTGTACGCTCTATCATTGCACGATGTTGCTGCCTCGCAACCATTAGTTCACTAGCTATTATATACGAGAGGGAGCGATAGTGTTAATGCTCGGTCGCGTACACCCGCGCCACAGACACTCGATAAAGGATTGACGCGCCAACATCAATGTTCTCGTACGCGATAATTGCATTAGTCGCGAGGCGTACACGTTTTGCAGCTCGCCTCCCCGCTCGACCGGAACGATTCGCTGACGAGAGCACGCCTTTTTTTTCCATTCAAGTACAGACGCTTTTCTATCGCACAATATATTCCCTATATGCGGTACAGCATACGTATGCACAATTCGCCAGCCTTCGTTGAACCTACCGAACCCCATTTGTCGAGTTCAGTGCCATGAAGAGGCCTCCATTTGGTCCAGTCCGCTCAAACTTTCTTTCGACCTCCAGTTTCAGTGGAACGTGCAGAACACAGGCCTCCTTAACCCGCATTCGATCTCAAATTCGTTGCCTCGGCCCCATCTAACCTGCTTTGAGTCCAAATTCGATATCTCCTCCATCAACACTCCATTGTGGCCTGATCGGTAATCCGTTCGATGACGAAGTAAATACATTTTCGCTGAATAGAGGATCCGGAGAGTCTACAGTGCGCCTACAGTAGGCTGAATGGAGGGTCCAGAGGGTCTACAGTGCGCCTACAATAGGCCGAAAGGGGGGCCAGTAGGTTCTGCGGGAGCGCTCGAAGTAGGTCCACCTGCGGGGTTTCGCAGGTTCAGTTGCGCTCTGCATTGGCCTCCTTTCAATGACAATGTCCAGTTTCTGCCATTCGGGAGGTTCATCGGAGGCCCTAACGTATTAGTATTTCAAACATTGTGCCCTCATTTAGGTACCCGATAATCCGCTATCGCCGATCTCTGCTCGGGAAAGTAGGCCTTTATTTTGCGATTTGAACGCGGCTCGAAAATGTTGACTCGGGTTAAATGGTTTGTTACAGAACTCTCACACGGTGATATAAAGGATTAAATCAAATAATTTATGTAGAATTTGTTTGCACATTTTTAAATAAGCATCTTGTAAGATTATTGAGGCATTTTTATAGCTAAAATCTGCAATAAGAAACGTGATCAAATGAAGAAATTGTCATTGCAGTTCAACGATGCACATGGGATCTACCCATGACTTTTTACCTTTGGGATTCTCGTAAAAAATATACTTTTCATCACCCGTCACAATTTTCCACAAGAAGTCCTTTTTTTGTTGCCGGACAAGCAGTGAAAGGCACGTGTTCATACGTTGACCTAGGTTGTGTTCGGTCAACACATGTGGGACCCATCTTCCAAGTTTTTGAATTTTTTCCATTTGGTGCAAAGGCTTGGAAATAGCTGTTTGGGTGACTCCTAACTGAGCTGCAAGCTCTTGTTTCGTTTGCGTTGAATCTTCATCCAGTAGAGCTTACAATTCCGCATCTTCAAACTTTCGAGGCTGTCCAGGGCGCGGCTGGTCACTAAGATCGAAATCACCACTTCTAAAACGTTTGTACCAATAATTACACGTTTCATAAGACACAACGTCGGCACCAAGAATACTACAAATTGATTCCCGTGCTTTAGAAGCATTTTTTCCTTGTTGAAATTCGTATAAAATGCAGTGCCGAATGTGCTGTTTATCAGTTGCCATCGTAAACTCTGCTATTCGGAGAGCTTATGTAACTCACGTAGACTTGTCGTTCGGTGTTCTGAAACCTTGCGTCCGATTCTTTCAAAACCACAAAAGGCCGCGAAAATTTTTCTATTTTAGATATAATTTTAAGCTCGAAGAAAAAATCTGTAAAAATTAAGTCATACACCTAATATATTCCTTGCGTGTATCAATTTGAAACTTGGAACATATGTTCCTTAGAAGGTGTAGAAATACACTAAAAAAGGATTTTGCGAAAATTCACTCTTAAGGGGGTGAAATGGGGTGTAAAAGTTTGTATGGAAAACTTTCCTTGCGTGTATCAACTTGAAACGCGGCATAAATATTCTTCAAAACAAATAATAAAACGCATATTTTCGGATTATTTAAAACCCCTAATGCGGGTTTCTACTTCTAATGAAGTTTCTATGAGTCAAATCAGCAGGTCGTATAAAACTTAAAATTAATTTAATAACTTAAAATTCATATCTGCAATTGGATTGTTATTTAATAATTAGAAAGTTTAAAATTCGCGATTATCCATAATGCGATCAGTATAAAACACGATGTGACGTTCTCTTGTGCTCCCTAGAGTGAACAATGTGAACTTTACTCGAGAACGGAGCAAAACGATTGTTCGAACGGATTCAATTTTCGCACGAACGTATGCGCGTGCGCGCTTCGTGCATTGCTCCGCCTTTTTTATTTTCGTATTTCTCGCGAACGAACACGTATGTAAAATGCATATTACGGGGTTGGCGCGAAGGTATATGCGCTCTTCGTACGGTTATAAGCGATAACGAATTGATAGGACGCGGGAGGGAACACGGCGCGCGCACCGTATGAGTTGGTAGCTCGTTGTACGATTCTAACCCACACGCAACGTACAAATAGTGATATATCGTAAACACGATAATTGCATTAGCCGATCGCCTGGGCTCGTTTATACCGTTGCCATCCACGGGGGAAAAACAGTGCCGTATCAATCACTTCATTTTTTTTTCTTTCATCGCGATAATAATCATTGCGAATTCTTAGCTACGGAATATTGATTCGTTGAATCACGCGGTACACGGAGAGAATTAAAAAGTAATTTTTGTCGTGAATTTCACGGTAAAAAATACCGTGATATATTTCAATGTGGTGACAAGTGAGAAAAGCATAATAATTCGTATGCGACAAGTTTTTTTTAACTCACGTTACAGAAAATTTCAAATACGTAGCTAAAATTTTACCATACAAGAAGGGTGGCGCGCACGATAATTTTTACCGAGAGCACAATACGTTTTCCTATAACACTCATTAAATTTTATAATAAATCTTAAAATAACTGTTATAAAGACGATACTTTTTTATAGACATTTTTGAAAGACATAAAATAATAAAATGCACAGTAAAATTTAGCTGATATTATATATTTTTTAAATTTAAGTTTTGCGTATTTTGTTACACATCAAAATTTACTAAAAAATCTGGTAAAATTTTCTATCTGAAGAAGAAATTTTATTTTATTTTCGTGAAAATCTGTGTTTTACTCAGTAATAATAAGCGAAGTTTCAGGGTTGTCATCTGGTTACCGTTACTGCACGGTGATTTTTAACATGTAATTCTCTCCGTTTATAAATTGTGGCTGATACGACAATTTATATCGTACGTTATTTTTTTATTATGATGGGACATTTTATTTGATGGCATTCGTTAATAAAAAATGATTAACGTTGTTTTTTTTTTCGTCAAAAGCCAAACTTTTTTTTTAATAGTTGCCATGTTCGTCATTTTTTATATGAAAAAATTATCCGGTCTTACGAGAGTTTTGTTATTGTACTAAATGGCCTTTTTTTACATTTAACTCCAGATTTGTTTAAATAATACGAGGATCATTTGAAATGTTTCCAGCCTTATCAACAATAAGTGATGCTAGAAAAAAATTCTTTCGCCGCCTGATAGATGGCCTTGTCATAAAGTGAACCGTAAAAATTACTTTGTCTATGGCTCTCTTTCAAAGTTGCCATGTGACGTTGTTTGGTAACAATGGAGAAAACCGAGTATCGCGCAGTGATAAAGTTCCTTCATTTGAAAGGAAAATAGACTCAGGAAATAAAAGATCAAATAGACTCTGTATACGGTGTAGCCTTCCCTTTATTTATAGCTGTCAAGTATTGGGTGGCCGAGGACAAACGTGATCGTACGAGCATTTTAGACAAGAAACATTCCGGGCGCCCGAAAACCGCTACAACTGACGAAATTTTACCCCCCAAACTGGGATGTATATTTTAGTTGAGGATGTATGGGCGACAATTGATGATCATAAGAAACTGTTCAAAATTTAACATATCAGTAAAAAATCCAAGCTGAGTTCATGTGAAAAATTTAAGGCCGTCTTCTAGTCTAGAATTTTGAAACAATCGATTTTTTTTTGCATATTTTCAATGTTTAGTATTTCAAGAATATACCCTCCAAAGAAAATTTGGAAATTCCAAATATTAACGGAGTTACAGCTGTAATTAGTGAGGTGGAAACTTAACCGGCGCTGCCGGACCGAATCGAACAATAGACGGTTCCGTCTGCTCGACTAACTTCTCATCATCAAGAAACATCAAAAGACTTCGATTTTGAAGGAGTATTTTATGGACCAGGAATCGCCGATTAACGAAATGTAGGTATATGTACCATTATATGACTTAGACTGCCTGAAACTGTACTCGAATCTTTAAACGCGTTTTTCTCGAAACTACTTTTTTCGAGACGGTTGACATGATATCTCAAGTTGTAATGAACCGATTTACTTGAATTTTTTGTGGACCTTCTCTATACACCCCTCTATCGCCCCTACCAGATTTATCGCGAAATTTTGTTACTAATTATTTAAAAAAAATCAACAATCGTGGGAAAAAAAACGGCAAAAAATGACCTTTTTTTTAAACTGCCGCCATTTTGCGAATTTTTTTTTTGCCTGAGGTAGGGGCTATAATGACATCCTTACTAATTAAGAATCTATTTTTTTTTTTCAGATGACCAGGAGGGTTGGAATCATGTCAACCAGGAGAGGCCGTTTTTTTTCCACCCCCACTTTACCAGCCTGCATCTACCAGAATTATGGATTTTTTTTTTCGCCAATTTTTTTATACAATGTCAAAGGATGAATAAATATGTGGTGAAAAGATAGATACGGAAATATTTTTTGTTTTTTTTTAATCGCATGTTGAAAAATCCCCAAATTTTGGCCCTCTAGACTAGAAGACGGCCTTAAAGACGATTAACCGAACACATCAAAAGTTACACAATAACTAATTTAACGTGTGCTCTTATGTCAAATATATATATAAAGGGTGCCCCAAAATTCACGCAAGGCTAGAATTTTCCGCCCTTTGTGCGGAAAAGTGTCGCCAATGAAAAAAAAAAGACAGCGTGACAGCTGAAAGTTTAGGGTCCCTAAAAATGAAGCGTTACCCGAAAGAACAACGCGATTTCATTGTTGAGCAATATTTTTAAAAATAATGAAGGTTTGGCAGCTACAGTTCGCAATTTTCGTATAAAATATTTTCGAAATAGTGATTTAACTTCGTGAACTGTGAAGAGATTAATTAAAAAATTCAGGGAGACCGGATGAATTAGTGATCTTTTGAAAATTCTTTGATGGCGTCAAATTGTACAAGATCGTACAATTTGATGACATTGGACTTCTTTCTTTGAGGTTTTCTGGAAGGAAAAGTATATGCCAATGATCCACAGATCATTCCGGAGCTCAAGGAAGCTATTGTGCGCACCATTAATGAAATTATTTCGCAATTATGCCAAAATATTATTGAAAATTTGGTCAAAAGAGTGAATGTTTATCGGCTATTGTTTTCCACACATAACCTCCATGCTTGTACCTTATATTAAAATAAAAATATTCGTACTTTTCAAATAAATAATACGTTTTATTAATAAATTTAAATGTCAGGTCATTCAGTGACAGCCTTTAGAAGAAAATCAGTTAATTATTAAACATTCGGGTTAGTGAAAGGAATATCTCAATAAGGTAAGTTTTGTTTTGTTTTAGCTGGCGTTTTCGATTTTGTTTGGCTCGAAAGACCATTGAATGCTCTCACGAAGATGCGTTAATGCTGCGGATATAGATGAGAATAACACGTATGCTCGTTATACCAGAGATCGGTGGCACGCCTTCCACCAGAAAATTGCTCGAAACTAACAATTATGATAAGTGTCAATTATACGCATGTTCACGTAGCATCCACCCACACAACCATGGTAATGCGTACATATGTATAGGGGCTTGTAACGAAAACACACAGCGTACTATTGCTGCTCGTTTCTTGCATTCGGTATGCTATTTAACTGACCTAGCCAGGTGGAACTAGTTGTCCTGTAATTGTGCGAGGAAAGGAGTGCCACCGAGGGGAATAGAGACCCGATTTCTTCCTCTATCGCTTTGCGATTTATTTCTGTTTCTCTTTTCCCTCGTTGCAGCCGGCGGCAGAATTGCGAGTGATCCTGAAGAGCTCAAACTCAAGGGGTTACAGACTTCCAGCGTCTACAAAAGTCTTATCCATTTGTTGTTGATTATTATTTTTTTTTACTTTAATCATTGAATTATTTTTTCTACCGACATTAATTATTTTTTAATATCCATCCAGTAATACCTTTATTTAGTGTTGAATTATTATGAATTTTGCTCAATAACAAAGTTGCTAAATGGCACGAAAAATTTTACCAAATTTTGTTCACATTGTAATTTACAAGTTACAATCGAATTCAAAGACGTTTCATCATTTTTCGGCTAACACCTCAACCTTCTTAATGATTCAGCATTCATTTTTTACTATTTACTAAGAAATGAAGGGCCCTCAGGCTCTCGATATCGGCAAAGAAATCATCTTTCCATAACACGATGCTTTATATTTCCTTTTTTTTTGTTCAAAAGTCAATTAGTTGATAAAACATATGCCATTCGCATGCGGAAATTCCTTCGGTCGGTTGAACCTTTGAGATGTTTATCCCGAGTGTGCGTAAGGGTGCGATATTTCCAGGACGGCACCGAAGGGTATAAGTACTCCGTATGTGCAGACAATCAAACATATATATATATATATACATATAAACAATCTGCTCACCTACGAATACTCATGTCTGTATACAGGTTGATGAATAGAGCCAATTAGAAATATTGGCTCAAAAGTATGAGAGAACTCGTTGAGCGGCTGAGGTGAAAATGGATTTGGAGGGTGCAAGAGCTCGACAACGGGGTTGGAAAAGCGTAACTGAGCGTTAGAACAGGCGTTTTGAATTTCTCTTTTCCCTCTTCCTTCCTCTCGCACCCCGCACTGCCATCGTTATTCTAGCGTTAGCGTCGAGTCGAAGAAGGGAGGGAACATGGAAAAGGGGCGAAAGTCGAGACGAAACTGTTATTACATCCCGACTTGCTTTCTCCATCCCCCTTTTTTTGGCTTTTCTCTTTTACAGACTCTTTCTTATACTTCCTGTAAACGGGAAAGACTACAGAACGCGATGGGAGTTGACTCGTGCGCGCCAGCGGGGGGGGGGGGGGGGGGTGGTGAACGACAGAGAACCCTCGTTTGTTCGCAAGAACAAGAACCGGTAGCTTATATTGGCACATGGTCGAAAACGGAGTCGTGCGTAAATGCTATCAACCCTATCTACGTCTTGTAGACGAAGGTGAGGAAAAACAGGAGGGAGAGGCCGTGAGTAAAGGCGATCGAGAAAGTGGATTTCTGTGGGAACGAGAGAGAAAAAGATTAGATTAGGTTGATGGTGCATTACGTTGAAATGTTCTGTGGCATGCAATACATAAAAAAATAAAGAAATTAAACATGGGGGTCCTAGGGGCAAGACGAAGGTGCGGGGTAAGATGAATCATATGCCTAGCTACTAAACAGCTTGCGCGCGTACAGCGTTGGAGTTTGAAAGGGTTGCGGGAAGGTGAATCAGTATGAAAGTATCAATTGTGGCCGAAGCACGCGACTCGAGTTAGAAAACAATATCGATTTTTTTTTATAAAATCATCAAATTTTTGGTAAAGTTTACCATCGTTTCAGTTCATTTGAGTTGCTGATATTGATGAGATGTAAGTAAACACAATGAAAGTACTAATCTATACAGGGTGAGGCACGTAAAGTGTTACAGAGCAATAGCACTCAAACTATTGATCATATCCAAAAATGTTTCAGACAAAAGTTTCAGTGTTCGAGAAGGCCGTCATACTGGACCACCCTATTTTTTTTTTATCGGTGGAGGCGCTGAAGCTACGTCAAGGTCAACTCCACTTTTTTAAATGGAACCATGTATTTTTTTTCGATGACATTATTACCGATTTTAAGACGAATTCAGCGACCTACAACACAAGGTCATTCTAGTCACGCAAAGTATGAAAATAGTCGAAAAATGGAAAAATATCGAAATAATCACTTTCAAAGGATCCACTAATCTTGGTTTGGGTCTACCTACAGAAGATGCTCGAAGTGATGACTCTCGACTTGTAAACACTTGTAAACACGCCCGACGACGCCTTACGACATGAAAGAAAAAATACGCCGAGCATGTACCGAAATTACACCACAAATGTTGGCTGAAGTTAGACGGTCTTTTCATCAGCGAATTAACAAGTGCTTACAAGTCGAGGGTCATCACTTCGAGCATCTTCTGTAGGTAGACCCAAACCAAGGTTAGTGGATCCTTTGAAAGTGATTATTCCGATATTTTTCGATTTTTCGACTATTTGACTCGCACTTGCTGAGCAGCGCTTTGGTTCGTACGAAGATGTGAAAAAATGGCTCGATGAATGGTTCGCAGCACAAGGGGAAGGTTTTTACTGGCGGGGTATTCACAAATTGCCCGAAAGATGGGAAAAATGTATAACAAGCGATGGAGCATACTTTGAATAAAGCACTTTTTATCATTCTTCCGAATTTAACGTGTTTTTTTTTAGAAAAAAAAAATCCGCATTTCATACTTGTACACTTGGTATATACGGCAGACTGTTAAGGAATTACAGGGCGATAATTCCAAACTTGATCAACATGCCCCTCCTTACCCTACCCTAATTTACACACCTCGTATTTCTCCCCATAAATATGATATCATTCCTCCCAGTGTGCTCTCGGAAGTGGAAGATTACGGCTCGAGACGTTTAACGCCATTACGATACATCCGTACGTCACTCGCGATTTGCCATGCGCAAGTTGTCGCATTAGCGACCCGACACGTAAATCGGGTATACTGGAATAAGTTTGATGGTCTCGAGAGATCGATACTCCGAAAGATGCACACAAGTATATCGGTACGTGCTCCAGTTTCCGGTAACTGGGGCGTATCCGGCACGTTTATGTCGCTTGAAAAGAAAGAAAAAAAAAAGCTCGGACGAGCTGTTTTTCATCACGGTGTGGGGCAATGGAGCCCCCGGTGTCTATGCACGTCGGAGGAATACTGAGGAGTATTCTGTTGACGAGGAAAGGGATGACACGGAGGCGACCACGAGGCTTGCATCATAGGTAAGTGGAAGAGAAGGCGGTCTCACGTCAGTGCACTCTTGTGCATAACGTCGTCACGTATGGCGCATATATATGTATACTGCGAGTATAGCTGGTTTAAATCCGCACTAAAACATACACACACATATACATATATATAGGTATAGACGGGGGAACTCGGGTTAGAATCCACTTGACCCGACTTCGCGAAGAATTACAGAGAAAGAGGAAGAGGGGCAAAAAAAAAACGAGAAAAAAAAGTGCCCGAGTGTGAGCGAATGAGGCTGCATGCTTGGTTGATTAGCCTAATGGTGAGTCCTCCTCTTGTTCTTCTACTTGACGCCAGTTCGCGGCCCTCTCTTCCGTTCTCTCTCTCTCTCTCTCTCTCTCTCTCTCTACCTCATCCCCCTCCCCCCCGCCACTTCTTCGCTCGCTTGTCCTGGTATAATTTATCCCTCAGTCGAGACGACGGTTCACGAGCCTCCCTCCTTGTCTTCTCTCTATCTCTTTTTTTCTCCCTCGCATTCGCTCTCGTCATCTGTCTCCCTCTCCCTCTTACTCTCTATCGATATCGCGATTTCAAAGGGGATGCAAAGGCCCTCTCCACTATGCCCTCAAGTAAGGGAAGGGGCAAAGGACAAAACGCCCGACGCGCGTCACAGCCACGCCACTTGACTCGATAAGGAATATTCCTTCAATTAGGGTACCATAAGAAATATCAATATTTACGCTCTTCGTTCCATCGTGCTTTGCGAAAAAAAAAAAAAAAAAAAACGAACCGATTGAGAATCGACAAGAGACTCGGATCTGTACCCTCGCGCTTGTTCTCCGGAAGCCATAAGAACGAAACATTTACAAGCGAATCCCCCTCCCCCACCACTCTACCGGAGCGCGAATATCGATGCAACGAATATCGTTTATGCACTGTACGCGAGGGCACGTTACAAAAGAGGAGTTAAAGTCGTGAGCGATCGTTTGAAGCTGTAATTCGAGTGGGAATTTGAGAGGAAAGGAGAAGAGAGGGAAGCGACTCCACGAGACAAACGAGCGTGCTCCAATCGCGATAGTATACATATTGTAGTTTAGAAAAACATCGTTGTGTTATTTATAAGACAATTTGCATTACAGATTTTGGTTAAATCTTTCAATTTTGTTTTTTATATTTCATGCCCTTGCGGACGAAGGTCACAATCCTATTCCCTTTTCTCTTCTAGGCCACAACTTAATTTTCCCAAAGTGTAATCGGCCATCAGTGGCCGGTCACACTTTGCTACCGAGGGCTGTTGAAGGCAAAATAACCAGGGCCCTTAAAATTGCTTCAACGGTGCCTCATTATTACAGCCATATGCGTACTTGCGTGTGTGTGCACTGTGAAAAAGAAATGTGTTATTTCAGTACATTTGAGGCTTGAAATTCTGTCGCATATTTTCACTGCATGCGTGTTGGTTCAAGGCATCACAGCTCTTCTACTAAACGCATAGTTTAATTATTATATTTAATCGATCTCGATAATTATTATGCCACTCTTCAGTCAAGAAATTTATACTGATTTGCCTCTATAGGAGCAAACTCTAGTAGTATTGGGGAAATCGCTACTAGGGAATCTACAACTACACCCCTTAAGGCCGGATCCTGAATTAGAAGGTCCAAAAAATCGATTTTTTTTTTATTGTTCAAATCTATTCCTGATGTATCTAAGAATGTCTAGACAAAGTTTTATAGCCCAATTCGAAATATTTCTAAAGATACAGCACTGAACGTAGTGGAGTGTCGAGCAGGTATACGGGCGCTCGGGCAGTTAGGGCGCCCGTTTTCTCGAGTTTTCGTTTTTACGATTTTTCTAATTTGGCGTATCTGATTACAAAAAAACTAGAAGTCCAATCGAAACAAACCAAAGCTTGTTCGCATCAGTATCGTTTTCTTTTCTATTTGAACTAAAAACATTGTCGAAAAAAAAAATTCTTAACAATTTTTTTAGCAAGTTGAAATAATTTTTTTTTTCACAAAAAGCACATTTTCTACTTCAAACCCGAAAGAACATTCAAATTTCAAAATTTTTTTCGTTTTTTTTAGTTCATATAGAAGAAAAATATGTCACAATTAAAATGGTTTTTGGTTTTTTTGTTTCAGATGAAAATTACGAGCTCCATTTGTCACGCCGCATGGAAACAGCAGTGGCACGAATGTGCATAAAAATCGGTTGCCTGTTGATATTTTTCTTTAAAAAAAATTGTTTTCTTATGTTCAGACATGTAATAAAATAATCTGAAAATTTCGCTAAACTTGCTTTTTTTTTACCCGAAAAAAATTCCTCAAAATATCGATTTTTCGAACCGGCTAATTCAGGATCCCGCCTTAAAGGCCTTTACTTGGTTTCCGTACTTAGACCATAGTTTTAGTCAACCTACCGACCCTATCATTCCCTAATAGGGGCCCCATTCCGGCTTATTTACGGAAAGCCCTACTATGGAATCCACAAATAATCCCTTCAAGGCCCCGAATTGTATTAGGAATACCCTGCCAATTTTCCGCATGAGACCTGTCACTTCACTATTTCCAGTTCCCGAAGGGTCACCCCGAGGGTTGCCCACAACCATGGTTTTCTAATGCACTACTATATCGTATTTGCTCGAGGGCGGAAGGAAACTGTGAAATATCTGTGCCGATAAAGTGCGGCTGTACTTTACTGATTGTGAGTCTCAGTTGTGTTACCATCGGAAACTGTACGGATATGACGTCAAGTATCCACGTGTTGGCCTAGGCCAACGCCGTTTCACACGAGTGATCGATCGGTCATCTGCACGAAGAGAATTAAAAAGTAATTTTTGTCGTGAATTTCACGGTAAAAATTACCGTGCTATATTTCAATGTGGTGACAAGTGAGAAAAGCATAATAATTCGTATGCGACAAGTTTTTTTTTAACTCACGTTACAGAAAATTTCAAATACGTAGCTAAAATTTTACTATACAAGAAGGGTAGCGCGCACGATAATTTTTACCGAGAGCACAATAGATTTTCCTATAACACTCATTAAATTTTATAATAAATCTTAAAATAACTGTTATAAAGACGATACTTTTTTATAGATATTTTTGAAAGGCATAAAATAATAACATGCACAGTAAAATTTCGCTGATATATATTTTTTAAATTTAAGTTTTGCTTATTTTGTTACCCATCAAATTTACTAGAAAATCTGGTAAAATTTTCTATCTGAAGAAGAAATTTTATTTTATTTTCGTGAAAATCTGTGTTTTACTCAGTAATAATAAGCGAAGTTTCAGGGTTGTCATCTGGTTACCGTTACTGCACGGTAATTTTTAACATTTAATTCTCTCCGTGTGGTAATTATACAGAAAGTAGGCCTTACCTCGGACGAACTCGACCTTGAAATATTTTGTAGAGGAGGTCATCCTGAACATGTTTATACATATAAATATATATACACTAGCTTCCACCCGCAGCTTCGTTCGTGTGTAATTTGGCCCATAGAAACTTCATTACCAGTTGCACTCCTTACTATGGGTTGTTTTATAAAATTCTAAATCATGCGTTTCATTATTTGTTTTGAGAAATATTTATACCGAGTTTCAAGTTGATACACGCAAGGAATACAATTTTCCGTAGAAACTTTTACACCCCATTTCAACCCCCTTAAGAGTTGACTTTCGCAAAATCCTCTTTTAATGCACCTCTACACCTTGTAAGGAACATAGCTTCAAAATTTCATGTTTCTATCTTTAGCTGTTTTGGCTGTACGTTGTTTATATAGGTCAGTCAGTCAGTCACAGAACTGTTTTATATTTTACCATACAAACTTTGCTACCCCCTTTTCCCTTAAGGATTGAATTTCCAAAAACGCTGACATTTCATTAATTCGACCCGATTTTTTATTTATTTTTCATACAAACTTTGCCATCCCCTTTCTCCCCTTAGGGGTTGAATTTCTAAAAACGCTGACATACGTGTTTCATTAATTGTGTCAAGAAGCACGAATACCAAATTTCAAGTAAATCCGATCAGATAAAAAAAATCCATACAAACTTTACCACCCCTTTTCTCTCCTTAGGGGTTGAATTTCGAAAAATTCCTTCTTGAATGGTGCCTCTATAATAAAATCAACATCACCTCTAAATTCCACGTTTCTACATTTAGCTGTTTTGGCTGGGCGATGATGAAGTCAGGACTTTACCTTATATATATATATATACGATGAATAAAAAAAGTATTTGCATACCGCCTGTTTTTCGTATATAACAATTTTTTCGAACATTATATTTTTCTTCGAAAAAAAAAAAATGCTGAAGTATTTCATTTTATTGCGCAGGATAATTTGAAAAACATGTGGTGTGCAAATACTTTTTTACCCACTATAAATACTTGCAAATACTTGTTTTGCCCACCATATATATATAGATAAGGTGCGAAAACGAGTTCTTCACGATGTTTTAGACCCTTTTAAGATCGATTGAATGAATAAACGCCATGGTGTGGGTTGAGTAGAATATACCCTACTGCTACTACATACACACACACACACCCTTCACCCAAATACAAACAAACCCAATCCCAAAAACGCATAAATAAACATATACACACAAAAAAAAATAAAGGCTAGTTTGTTACGATGTTGAAATTTGCATCGTTGGGATGCAACGATTTTTTTTCTCTTTATCTTGTATTTCTTTATTTTAATCATTATCCAAAGTCTTTTTCTTGCAAATTGAGATCGTACGTTCAATGGATTTTTACAGCCTACATCGACCGAAAAAAATTTGTGCAATTAAAAAATATATAATTTTCGTTATGTTCCAACGATGCAAATTTCAACGTGATGGTTTGTTTGAGTATTTATTGAACAATGAGTTTTCTTGGGTTGAAGATTCAGAACTGAACAGAATTGACAATTGATTGAGCTATCATTGTTGCTCTTCGATCATGAGAGCCAAATGGCGGTAACGTAAACATTGCTAGAAAAATCATTGGCCATTTCGCGTTTCTGATTCGGTGTTTACGTTTTGTTGCTTTCTTTCTTGGTTATTTCTCGGAATACAACATTTTGTACAGGATTTTCAGTTCGATGTAATCATTCGTGACGACATGAGGCTACATAATTATTTATGGTAATTTTCGACCTAATGAACAAAGTTCGAGTTAAAGTGCTTAAAGTATTATAAATTGAAAACGTTGGTACGGAAAACGTTGTGTCACGTATAATACTTTCAACACTAAAAAAGCAATGAAGCAATCGTTTCCGCGCATTGGTATATGGAAGGAAAATTGTTAGGAATCATCCAAAGAATATACTGCAAGGTCAAGGTCATCTAAGGTGAGGCCTACTTTCTGTATAATTACCGGTATCATTCCATGTTTTTTTTTGTACCCTTCTCACCCTAAAAGGCAGGGAAAGACAGTCGGACGCGTCGCTGGGAATTGCCATTCGTTAAATGAAAACTAACTATTGAAATTGTTATAGCAACCTCCACCTCAGCCACCACCACCCATTTCCTGCCGAATCGAGATAGGCTAACCCCGTTATATGTGCACCGTTCGAAACGTAGATGCATACTAGAAATTCATATTAAAAAAAAACAATAACACGTGTCTGTAATAAAAAAAAAAAATAATAATAATCCATTCGCCCGGGGTTTCCATCTCGATCAGCTTCGCAAAAAATATTTTTTCGCATGGTTTCCTTCGACTTCCAGTTTCGTCATTGGATTCTTGCAGGAATTTGCCAAAAACAAGGTTAAACGAAATAATAATATTGCAGGTAATTAAACAAGAGGCTATAAATAAATGTTAAATTAAATTTGAATTTTGGTTTCCATTGTCTTGCCCACTCGCTTGGCCGCCTGCTCCATTTTTATAAATGAAATTGAGAAGATCTCTCACGAAAGGATGTGCGAGCTGTACAGGAACGGAAGACATGACGAACAAATGATATAGACGAGTGGGTGGGTAGCGAGAGTTTGTTTTTTTTTTTTCTCTTTTTTTTTTAGGGTTGGCGAAGCGGCATGGCTGACCTGTGGAGGCTGCTGCTGCAAGAAGTCGTTTCCAGTGTGCGGGATGTGAGGGTGGTCCGTGTGGGGGTGGTGGCCAGTACTCACCGGCCGCCGCGGCCGCCTTGCCCGCGTCCAGCGCTCCATACGGTGGTATACCCATGTGGGCAGGCGGCGGTTGCGTCAGGTGATCACCGTTCGGACAGAAAAACGGCAGGCCGCTTGGATGTGTACCCGCAAGTCCCATTTTGCTTGCCTGTTGACAGAGATAGTAAAAAAAAAAACGAACATCTTTTAGTAAATGTAATCTTGAGAACTGTTGAGATTCTTACAATTGCAGAATTGTTCTAAATGACATGACTTCAATGAAATCGAAGGCCCACACATAAAGAAGTATTACTATTGGTGAAAAATATACTTAAGACGCCCTAGTGTATTTGGACTTTTGAACAAGATACGACATTAGGTCTCATCCTTCCGAAAGTATCAACTCAAGGAGAGCCCTAAAGGACTTATCGTTCGGTTCTTTTCCCATTTTATTCTCTCCCCGTCGACGTTTCCACCAATTCCAGTCGTTTCGAGTGTTCTTCGCTCCCGATCGTACGATGCGATTCCCTTTGTTCCCCTAAGAGCGACTCTCGCTCTTTTTATTTAAATTATACCGTCCGAATTGGCTTCATAATATTCCGAGCTTTTGGATATCCGCTTTCGAGAGCGTTGCGAAGATTCAACTCGGGAGAACGAAGGAAGGAAAATAGGGGCGTGCAAGGGTCGAGGGATCGATAGTCAAATTAGCTTGAGTGGCCCAGCTGCTCGGCAACCAAAATGGATGGCAGTGTAGCTAAACGAATAACGTGTATAAACGGTCTTAATTTGTATCGCAAAAACGTCGATCGACGGGAGAACGTACATTCTCAAACGCAAAAAAAAAATACAGTGGGTAAAAAAAGTATTTGTACACCGCGTGTTTTTCAAATTATCTTTCGAAAAAAAAAAACGAATGCTCTAGCATTTAAATTTTTATCGAAAATTTTGGTCGAACATCGACCAAAATTTTTTTTTTCTTCGAAAAAAAAATGTTAAAGTCCTTAATTTTTTTCGCAGGATAATTTGAAAAAAAAACAAGGTGTGCAAATACTTTTTTTACCCACTGTGTATCAATTACCGCTTACCATCATCGCGGCCGTTTCACGCATGGACCTAACTGCTAATAGGATTCCGGGATCCAAAGGTTCCCTTTCCATCCAGAGAAGGACCTTCGATAAGAGTCCAACTGTTTCTTTGGCAGTAGGAATGTCTTCATCATCAGAATTCTGTTCAGGATCCTCTAAATAGTTTTTGTACGAGGGATTGTGAGTATCTTCTTCGGTGTCCAACAACTCTTTTTTCGTCACATGTTTTGCAAACTCGCTCGCTTCGTCCAGTATCCATTTGTGCAGATCCGTATCACCAACGTCTAGACCAGCTTCTCGGGCAAGACTCAATAACTCCCCAAGCAAATTGCCATCATCGTTGTGATCTCCAGCTTGATGAGATCGAGACGACATCATGCCCATCGGTGGTGAAGCGCTACCGCTACTTCTCGTATCCTCGCGTTCCTGCATTAATATCCAACTTCTCGCAAAAGTTTCGGAACGTATGCCCAACCAGGCTCGATGGAGTTCAGCGAAAGCCTCCTTGAGCGTGAATCTCTTGATTCTTTCTTCGAGATCACTTGTACCCGTTTCGGTGTTCGACGATCGGCTAGTTTTACCAAAATCGGGATGACAGCGAACGCTAGTTAAAAGTCCAGCTGCGAGCCTTATTCTGAGCTCTGTGGCGACGATTCGCGGCTCAAGACAATCTTTCGGTACCACGAAGAGCCGTACAAGACCATCGGCCGTAACGCACTCGATTTCCGGCGGTAGATAGTCAGCTGCTTCGGCGACCAGTATCGCCCCATCGGGATGCATCGCCATTGCTGTTGTCGCGAATTCACGATGAAACCACCATAGGAAAAGGTCAGCTGTAAGAGAACCGCTACCACCACCAGCATAGACCACCGGTTGTGTAACCATGTTGACTTTACTGAGACAACGCGGTCGCCAGTGTCGTCCTGCCACGAGAAGTCTCGTTCTATGACGACCACCGTGATCGGCCGCACCTACGACCCATATTCTCTCACCATCAACGGTACGACGACCCGGTAAATCCCTCCAATCGAGAAAGGACACGTGAGCGAGATATATTCGACTGTGATCATAGCCTTCGAGCGCATTCCTAAGAGTCTCCAGAGGTGCGTGCGTTACAGAAGTCGCTGGTCGATTTTGGCTTGACGGTGATGCCGAGGTCGTCGCTCTTTCGGGTGTTGAAACCACCATCAACGCCGATTTCGATGACAGTATCGATGTAGATGATACGAAGGACGAAGAAGAGGATAGAGTAGGTGAAGCAATAGTGGAACTGTGGGATGAAAATTCAGACGCAACACCGGGTGAAAGATGAGTGATATTTGGAGACAAGGGAATCGGCGTAGTGTCTTCACTTTTCAATTCGTAAAAAGATTTCATTGGTAGTTCCAACGTTTTTCGGATAGCTTTTTTCGAGCAGTAGGCGTTACCATCCTGTTGATTGTCCAGTCTCTCGGCAAGATTTCTATTGATTTCTTCGCCATTTTGTGATTCTATCCCGTGTCTAGGAAAACTCGGATCCATCTCACATCTCGAGATAACTGCTTCCGGATTATTTGTAGAATTAATATACTCGTCATTGTGTTTTTCCGCTGTAAATACTGATCGATCAGACGAATTTGCTTCATCTTCAGAGATCTCTGAATTATGATCCCCGACGGTACTTCCGAATTTTTTAATTCGTCCTTCGGAAATCCGTGGCTGCTGATGTCTGTCCGTCCATCGTGAAAGCAGTGCCCGGTCCTCGAGTGCCCTGGGATCCAGGGGTTGACGCGTGCGCGTACGGTCGCATCGACCACCCTCGATTTTAACTGGCGCGAGCAGGGGTGGCGGTCCTGCTAGCGTAGCTCGAGCTACATCCAATGGTTCTGCCACTATTGCTATTGTCGCTTTATCCTGAATCACAGCAGTAGCAGAGTCGGGCTTGTTTTTCGGAGGGTCCAAGCGCGTATTACGTTTGTCGAAATGACGTTCCAATTTTTGGTGTTTCTCATTGCGGTGCACCATAGTTTTTCGTGTTAATTTAGCGCGCACTTTACGAACCTTTTTCGCGATAATTTTTGCACGCGCACTCTTGCTTCTCCTGCTCCTACTACTGCTACCAGTCGCAGTGACGCAGCTGCTGCCACCAATGCTGACGAGCCTCGGCGACATTATACATACACGTACTTATACATACATACATACATGTATACATATATATATATTATATATACATATATATATATAAATATGTATATGTCACATGATTTTTCGTCGCCGAATCCCGAATCACATCGACTATATTACGTGCTACAATCGATATAGCAATATTGGTCCGCGTACACCGCGTTTTCTTCTAATGCGAGCCAATCTTTCGATTACTTGATGACTTTCAGGGCTACCTGGCACGAGCTCAACAACGACGAGATGGTGGACGCGTTGATGAGGTTTTGGGACGTGGTGCATATCCGGCCTACGAAGAGATGCGGCCGCGGCGGCAGCGCCGGCTCGCTACCGAACGACGACTGAGCGAGCGGCCGCGACCCAGCCGTCAAAGGCCGGAGCGGGAACTAGGAGGCTTTGATGTACCACCGCCACCCGACGCGCACAAAGCAAAAGCGCTCGACTACGCGGCCTGGTTGGCATGGCACGCCACTGAGAGAGACTCGGGGGCGGTGGTGCCTCCACTGATGCTCCCCAACGGTACGAGAGCAAAAGAGATAGCTTGTTTGATAAAGAGCGACAGGAGAGCAGAAGAGATAGATAGGTAGGTACACAGAGGGAGAGAGAGAGCGCGAGAGAGAGAGAGAGAGAGAGAGAAAGAGAGAGATAAAGAGAGATGGATACGTAGAGCAAGAGAGGGAGAACGTACAAAGTGTGAGGTGAAAGAGAAGACAGGAAATCTATCCTTTGGAGTGTCCTCTCGAAGCGTTGAGAGCCATGTCGTGGGTTGAGGTGTACACAGTCTCTCCTACCCTCGCCGAAATCTCTCTCTCTCCAAATCCCTTTCATCGTTCTGCTTGATTTCCTTTCTCCTTTTCGCACCCTCCACGTCTCTTACTACCATGACGTTGGGGCATTCTCTGCTATATTGTTTTTTCTTCTTCCTAATATCCCTAATTCCAGGATGTAGGTAAGAAGAGCACGGGTGATTGTGGGTCGAGAGGTTATGTGCACCCGGCAGTGACGAGAAGGTCCCGTACAAGAGTCCTCGAAAAATGTAGGAATCATCGAACCATCGACTTGGCCGCAAGCCGAGTCGCGCCCTTTCTGCACAGCTAAACGAAAGCAGGTTATCCGGAAGCGCAAGATTTGCAGGAGGTGGCGAGAGTCGATTTGCGCAAGTCCTTTCTTCAGCCATTACATTTACCTCCCACCCTTTTTACGAGAGCACAGCGCAAATGCTAACGGACGAAACACGTAGGGCTCTAGAAGGTTTTCTTGAAATGGAAAGAGGCTTTATGGCGAGTATGCACGGTAGAACGATCGCCATATAGTTTAATCGAACAGGCCTATAAGACTATTGGAAACATTTCTTTTGTTTTGTTATTGTCAATGGTGTATAAAATGTCCGGTCATTTTATATCGATATGCTATTTTTATAAAACGCGGCCACATACGGCATCCCGTAGTCGGTTAAACGAGTATTCGAAGCACTCCATCTACTTAACGTAAGGAGAGAAAACATTTATTTTTTACCGTCACGTATGTTGCTTTCACAAATCATGAACACACGTCGCATATATTCGCGGCGTTCATAAGAGCACCGCTTTATATTTGCGCCACTGCCCAGGTGACACATGAGTTCGACCTATCGCGGTCAGCGAAGTCAGCCACTAACGCTACATCGAGAGAGAGAGAGAGAGAACGAGCACTTAGCGACCGTTCGATAAACAACGAGTTACTCCTACTGCTTGAAACTTGCAAACAAGGAAACCTTTCTATCGAAGGAGTTGCCGAGACTAACCGAATACGGAAAGCTGTCTTGATCGCAGATTAAGTCGGCGTCTTTGTTGCTGGACCACTATTTCCCATAGATCCTTGTAAATTGCTCGAATAATCGCAGCTGATATAAAATGCCATGGGTTTTGCATGTTTTTTCTTTGTTCACCTCATCGTTACAAAATTTATCCGACATGGAGCAGACGAGAGAAAAGCTCAAAGGCATGGAGCGGATGTTGAGGAGAGCTTGGAATTTCGTAATCCGTGTAAAAAATACAGTTTTCATAATCTCTTGAACCAGGCTCCCCATATTTTTGTGAGAGGAAACAAAAAACAAGACGTCTCTTTATTGATAAAAGGCTGAAGCAAGATTGAACGTGGACGTCGCTCGTGCTTTTTTTTCCGAGCTAATTAACTCATTACACGTTGGCGAAGCTTTACTCAGTAAGCGCATAATCCACGGGTATAACGTCTGCCTATAGTTTGATGACGGAATGTATAGGGTAGGGAGGGGCATGTTGAGCAGTCCGGTAAGTTGGGCAATCGAAATATCTGGAGAACTAAGCACCGCACGCGGGTACACCAAATGGCGGAAAGAGAGGCATGGGGGAGGGGAACCCATCACGCCATCGCCCGTTGTCATGCGGCGCGTAAGACGGTAAACACGGGACGCTTCATTATTTTTGCAACCAAAAGTAAAAAAAATCGTGATTGAAAGATTTTCTTCTACCATTGCATGAGAAAAAATATTTCAAAGTTCATTGCAATTAATGTTAATGTTTCAAAACCCTAATTAATTAACAAGCAACTGTTGGTTAATTACTGCATTGTACCAAAACATGTTGCATACGTTTGATTTTTTTATGCAATTCTTACTTTGCCCAACTTACCTCATACTCATGCTCAACTTACACCACTATCGGGGTAGGTTGAGCAAATATGGGCTTAGTCATTTGAGAGCGATTATCTGTGAAACAATAAGGATAACAGGAATTTCGTCTAAAGACTTTTTTTCCCAGATAATTTCCTATTGACCGAAGTAGGTTTCATTTTTATACGGTAAACTGTTAAGGAATTACAGGGTGATAATTTCAAACTTGCTCAACCAGCCTATTCTGCCTACGGTGCCCTAACTATAGGTAAGTGACCAACCAGTTCCATAACCCCAGAAAGCTCCGACATTGCAAGACAAATGACGTGAACATACCAGAGATTTGATTAGGTCAGACAATGGGTGGTGGTCGCGAAAGGATCGTGGAACACGTTAGTCTTTATTATGCTACTAGCTGCCATACCCGGCTCCGCTCGAGTGCAAGCCGTACTTTCGTAAACTTGTCACTGACAGAAAGTAGGTCTACAGTAAGTAAGCATTAATCTGATAATATATCTGATAATCAGAAATGTTATCCAAGAGCCTCCTCGTATACGATATTGGCTGTTTTGGCGCCATGAGCAAAGTGCAAAGTCAATTTTCGTACTGCGAATTTTCCATTTTTGTTCAGTGCTCAGCCCCTCCGATAACCTACCATGATGATACATAGCTTAAAACCTACACCAGGAAATACACTATATACTGGTGAAAATCGCATCCAAATCGAACCATTGGTTCCGAAGTTTTTCGGGTACAGACAGAACGACAGACTTCCGATCATAGTATAGAGAAGAAGAAGATATGTGTATAAGATTCCAAGGTCATTCCAGAGCACGATACTCCTGGCAGAGTCGAAGGAGTGTCGAGTGAAGTTAACTCTCGTAATTTCTATGTCAATGCAGGTATCCCCACACGTGTGTACCGTAACGTCTTCGCTTTTTGTTCGGGAGCTTGTTCATATTCGCACATTTGGGTAAACGGGACTGGTGGAACGAAAAAAAAAAAAAAACGTTAAGCACAAATTGACGGGTGCCGAGGTGTGGTAAAACACAAAGGCCCGTGAGCTCGTCTACATGAATGCATTGTCGCTGAAGCAAGGTAGACTGCGCGGATAGGGGTTGATTCAGAAATCGCATGCATTATTCGAAACGCATTAATGTAGTTGGCTTCCAGAGAGAAGGCAAGGGAAATATCCTCGTTTTGTTCTTCTTCTGCATCTCTTCACCCCTTTCACTCTCATTTAGCGATGAAGCCCTCCCGGCATCCTTCATTCCACTCTATCCAGTGTTCTCTTACTCTTTCCGTGCTAAATCTCAGTTTACTATATCTTATGGCGGAAAAAAAAGAATGACTGATGGAAACAGTCCGAACGAGACGAGAGAGATGGAGAGAAGAGGTGGACTGGAGTGAGATTCGGTCCTCGACGCTTTTTTCACTTCCTCGGCTTGGTTTCTCATACTCTCTTTCCCTCTCAATCTTTCTCTTTCTCTCTATCTCTCTTCGTCTGGGAAGGGGGAGCCCGGGTGCGAGGGCGTCGAATAGAGCCGACTTGTGCTCAGAGGCGGTAGTGGCCAACCCCAAGCACGAGTTGCCGGGGCAACCCGGGAGGCGTCAATGTATGTGTGTGCGCGCAAGCTCTATCACAAGCGCCACCGTCCGCGAAGGGTTGGAAGCGAGGAAAGCTCCGAGACCTGCCAGCGAACCTTTCTCTCCCTCTCATATCGCCCTTGCTGCGAGAGAGCGAGAGAAAGAGAAAGAGAAAGAGAAAGAGGGTTACTCTGGGGGTGGTTGTGAGAATAGGGATATTGGTGGAGGAGAAAACGACGGAGATATAGTCCACGGGCGGGAGCGGGGGGGGGGGGGGGGGGGGGGTAGACGGCAATGACGTGGAGGTGGAGGAGTAGAAACCGTTCAGATATACACATGATGGTGGGTATGTACAGAGCCAGCGCAAGAGACACCGGACCCTCCGAACCTCACCGGCGGATCCCTGCTGATGGCTCAAATAATCAAACGGAACACGAACACACACACACATTCACACTTTGTGCTCGTGGAAAACGACCGTGTCTCTTCTCGGTACAGAGGGTTGAAATCGAGTATGGCGACACTGAATACTCACTACTCTGTTTTTCTGTAGTATTATTTCCTCTTCCAAATTCCAATTTCCTCGGAATATGAGAAATAGTTGATGATGATAGGCGATCCAATTGTATTGGTATATGTAAGACTCGGTTATCCAATACTCGCTGAATCGCTGTTCGCACGTACATAGTGTAAGTACTTTATCGTCATTTGGCATTCTACGCAACATGTACTTGCCTAAGTAACGAGTCGACGAAGAAAATGAGCGAATCATACATTTGCAATATGAAAACCTACGATATTTAGGTTCTTGTAGGCAGAAGAGAACCTAAGTACAAGCCAGCAAATGACGTTTCGTTGAAAAGTGTTCCAATGGATTGGTTTGTCATTTCCTTTGATAAGAAACTCGTATAATGGCATTTTCGTGAAAAAGGGGAAAGTCCGCATGCACACATGGGTACATGATATACAAGATACAGCCATAAAGGATCAGTCTATTTTCGGAAATGTTCGATTTCCTAAAAACATCAGTTTCGTATACCACATATAACTGTAGAAATACGATAGAGCACGTTATTCAGGTCGGAGTGACCGATAAGAGGCTAAAAAGAAGGATGCAATAGAAGCGTCTCTGCGCGCTCAGCACGCAACCGCCGTGTCGACCGTTCAAAGCTCTCAGAACAGTGATTCGAAACCAAATATCCCAAGAAAGTGAAGATTTTAAAGAAGCTGAAGGCATAATGTATGGACCAGGCATCGCCGATTGAGGATGAGAGGCTTTTTTTTTAAAAGTTTTATGTACATTTTTACAAGAGAAACTTTGAAAGCGGTTTTCTCAAAACACCGTTTTTCGACATTGTCGACATGATTTTGGAAAAACGATTGCACCGATTAGGCTCAAATTTACAGGGATTATTCTATGCATGTATCTCTTCGACCCCTAATATCGGTATAAATATTCATCAATATTTAATCCTATTTTTAAACAATTTAAGTTGTACAAAACAGTCGAAAAATTCAAAAGTACGCCATTTTGTTTTTTTTTATCGGGGGTAAAAGTTTTTAGTAGGGGGTCGTAGCTAGAACTCCACTTTATAATAAAATAGTCGACTTTTTGTTTTCAGATGCTCCAAAGTTAAGATTTCGTGTCGACAAGGTGAAAGCAGGAATAATTTCAAACAGCCAGATCACCAAGATAAATTTTAAAACAAGTAAAAAAAAAATTCTTGCACTTTGAAACTTCTATTTTTATGTGATAAAAGATTTATATATGGAGATAAATTTTATTATGAAAAAAAAATTCTTGAAAATATGTACAATAGATGGAGACTGATGCCTTAAGAAGAGATGGCTTCGATGCGTAGTCAGAGGTCGTTGTGGCAAGTAGGAGTGGACGATGCAGAGAGAGGCCGAGCGATGGATCAAAATGGAAGGAAGAGACGAGACAGAGAGATCGCGTAAAAGTATAGGAAACCCCCCCGAAGCCTCAGCGCAAAAGAAACACTGATAATTGTACATGTACGTACAAAAACGCTGGATCTAGAAATGTATACACATATCTGTATACCCGGGCGATGGAGAGGGATGGTGCGCAAGTTTTGGAGGGCACGGAGGATGTAGTTGAGATAAGGGTGTGGGTTGGCGGCTGTATACTCCGAACTGTAGGGGTTATCGATGGTGGTGGATACAGAGAGAGAGAGAGAGAGAGAGAGAGAGAGAGAGAAGAGAGAGAGAGAGAGAGTGAGAGAGAGAGAGGGGGAGAAAGGGGGGAGAGAGAGAGACAGAAGAAGAGAGTGAAAGTAAGGGAGACGAGAAGATCAGAATCGTGTGGAGGGGTAGAAAAGCAGAGGTACAGCGGGTGGGATATATCAAGTGGAAGCTGTGGCCAATCCGAAGGAATCGTTTCCATGGCTACCAGCGCCTGCGTCCACAGTCAGCGTTACTCATATTCACACACCAACAACACCTTATACATGTAGTACACGCAAATTTCACATGGGCTAGACTGAACACGTATGTATATATACATATACATAGTCTCGCCTTCTCTACTCGCCAGCACAACCCCAGGCTTTGGCTGCGACTTTCCCAATTCCGCCCCCGCTTATTCCCCGCTCTCTCGCACCCCTTCTTGCTTTCTATATATATATATATATATATATATATATATCTTAGTCTCCCTTCCACTTCTACACAGATCTCCTACCATCGCCACCATCACGACTACTGCCCTTAACAGGCAGGAACCACTCCCTTTGCCCACAAACGGAGAAGGCACGCGGAAAAGAGAAAGAAAGAAATACGAGAGCCATGATTTAGATACGAGAGTATATGAGGTGTGTTCT
>OZ010712.1:10697788-10732728 GCA_963932345.1 Ophion ventricosus | reverse complement strand
AGTTTTGTCGGCTTGGAGAAAGTGCGAGCTGACCTTCTCGTAAACGTACGACGAAGTTGATGAACCATGACACGTGGCCTGTTACTCCAGTTTCAAAGTACTCCGAATTTTTATATCGAGTTATTTTGTTGCATCGACAATATTGTGCTTTTGATCCGACCATTCAGAAGGGACACTTTGGAGAGGGGCGGACTTTCAAGTACGGGTGAAATACTTAGACAATGACCGAATTTTAAATGCATGGTACTGAAATTGGTTGATAAAAAAAAAACTGCCAAAGGCGTGTCGGAATATGCATAAAGTAGGGTGTAGGGGTCATTCGTTTGTGCAATGATTTGAAAGGTCAATATTGCCTAATATGTCGCTATTATTGTCGTGTTTATTGTATCACAATCATTTATTGTATACTAATTTCGATTTCATTTAATAATCCGCAATCACAATACTCCAATCGTACAGACGGGGTAAAGAGGAAGGGAGAACCCTTTGTTTCATGTTTGATATTTAATGAACGAGGCTTTAAAAAATATGCGACATAGCTATTGGTGCAGTCCTTGTAGGGAGTTACCATAAAGTCAACTTAGCGATAACTTGGTTGTCGATATTTCCTGAATTTGTTGATGTAATTCAGCCGATTTTTTTTTTCAAATCAAACATGCATATCAAATGCTAGTATCTAGAATTTTTTTCGATTTTTCAAATTGGTAGTTGAAATATTAGAGGGGCGGGGGGGCACGTTGCACATTAATAAACCTTGATATTTAGGAAGCGGGGCTTGAGAATGAACCTCAACTTAATTTGAATAATCTGGCCAATGACTTCACATTCGATGCGGTGCGCGAGAGAAAAATCACTTCTGCTTTACATATTGGGGAAAACCCCTTAAAAAAAGGTTTCTTTTTCTTTAGATTTTGCTACATATTATGAGAACTCTACCTGTAGCAACTTCTTGCAAAATTTCAGGCATACAGGTTCACAATTATACAAACTGTGAAGTTGTGACAGATAAGTCGATACAATGAAGTTATAAGAGTTTCCTGCTTGAATACGGAATCCTAATAAATGAAGGCGTCCATGGTATAATAGGAAAATACTTGTTTATCGCCTTAAGGGGGTAAATACATGTAGACGACGAAAAAATAGCTAATTCTGATCGATTTTTTTTTTAAAGGAACAAAACCTTTTACATTGTTGAAACTTTAGGTGCAATTCACCACACAATTATACCCCACATGAAAAATACTGCAAAATGGCAACGTTATGGCGTGGTTTTACGGGAAGGCTTTGGCGGAATTTTTTAAGTTTGTGGAAAATATAACTCTAAAACGAGTTGACCGATCGTGCCAAAATTGTACACACCACTCAATAGCAATATAACCTTGAAATTATATACTTTTTTATTGCAAAAAATGAATGAAATTTTTGTGTACAATTTCAATTTATTTTTGCTAAAGTGTCCCGTTTTTTTATTTTTACCTTTTCAAATGTTACGTATAAATTCAGCATTTGGGTGTTAAAGTACCAAAAAAATTCTTGGCTCATATTTTTCAGATCAATATTGAAGTCGTCGGATTTCCCACAAACGGACAACTGCCGTCAAAAAAACTACCTGAATTACCACGCCACAATGTCGCGATTTTGCAATTTTAAAAAATAGTAATAAAAAATAGTAATAGTCTGAACAGTTTAATTCTGTAATAAATTGTACTTAAAGTTTCACGAGTGCAAAACGTTCCTTTCCAAGAAAAATTGGCTATTTTGCCGCCGTCTACGTGTTTTTCCTCCTTAACGCCATAAGATTCAAATACATTTTCGGGTTTAAATGATTAACTCAAGAATCGTGTCAATGAATCCTTTGAAAAACATGACTGCAATAGTCATGTGCTATTTTTATGAGTAAAGAAAATCTTCATTACCCCTGCATCCTTTTTCTCCAACAGCCGTATGCTTTTTTGCCAAAATTGTCAACAATGCGACTAAGCTTAATACTATTATAACGAAAATCTCGTTAATTTTTTTTCCCTTCAAGCTGGTAAACCATTTTTACAAAATTCACATGAGATACAATTATAAAAAAATGTTTCTTATCGTGTACCGGAAAATGTGGCTACAACCTCAAACAAGCTTAAATACCGGAAGCACCATGCGGACAATAGGGTATGTCAAAAGTGGAGCACATGCCCGAATAATGAAGGGAGTGCCCGTGTGCCAACCCCAACGTTTTCCTCCTGCTATTCGGCACCCACATTTATAACGGTACAAGCCTCCTCTCCTGTATTACGTAATTGCATATTCGGATAAAGTACAAGGGCGAGAGCATGGCGAACTTTAGCTCGCTTCGACGACGAGATGATATAGTCATGACGCTTTTGGGCTTAAGCCAATTCTAAGGGGAGTCCAAATGTTCATTGGCCATCTCTCTCTTTCTCTCTCTCTCTCTCTCTCTCTCTCTCTCTCTCTTGCTCCCTTTCGCCTTCTCTCTTTATCCCACCCCCTTGAAACCTATAATTTACCTTTTATGAAACCGTTAACGTCGAACAATAATGAAACTCCCGTCTATACATTCCTTACAAATTGCGCATACCCGTATGTGTCCACTCCTCCCTGTTTATACATCGATCAATCTAGTATGTTAGGCCAACTTTGATTGTCGTATGTCTTCAGCTTACTCAGAATCATACGAATTTCATTTTATTTTTCGAAGATAAATAATAATTTCCAACTATTATTGGTAGGCCTATCGCCTAAAAATAGACAGGGAAATGATCTTTTACATTGAGAGAAATGTATATAGTATCTTCAACCATATATTTCCCTGAAGGGCCAACAATATTTTAGTCATGGTTACAGCCCAAAATATAGTACTGCTTATTGATATTTTAGCAGTTGCATAAATTATGCACACATGTTAATCGCAATCAACAATCTTACAAGCATTTGTTGATTGTTCAATGCTATATAATAATATTCCATTGCATACGTTTCACAATCAACGTGTGCAATGTATGCTTGTATGCTTGTATGTTGTACCTAGTAGGTTTTCATAAAATGGATATTTGCTTACACTATCAAAAAATAACTCCCCCAAGATGCAAATAGTGAACAGGACTAAAATATATACAGGGTGAGGCACATAAAGTGTTACAGAGCAATAGCACTCAAACTATTGATCATATCCAAAAATGTTTCAGACAAAAGTTTCAGTGTTCGAGAAGGCCGTCATACTGGACCACCCTATTTTTTTATGGTGGAGGCGCTGAAGCTACATCAAGGTCAATTCCACTTTTTCAAATGGAACCATGTATTTTTTTCGCCTGACATTATTACCGATTTTAAGACGAATTCAGCGACCTACAACACAAGGTCATTCTAGTCACGCAAAGTATGAAAATAGTCGAAAAATCGAAAAATATCGGATTAATCACTTTCAAAGGATCCACTAACCTTGGTTTGGGTCTACCTACAGAAGATGCTCTAAGTGATGACCCTCGACTTGTAAGCACTTGTTAATTCGCTGATGAAAAGACCGTCTAACTTCAGCCAACATTTGTGGTGTAATTTCGGTACATGCTCGGCGTATTCTTTCTTTCATGTCGTCAGGCGTGGTAGGTGCTACCGCCATTACGCGTTCTTTGACAAAACCCCATAAAAAGTTCATTTTCGCGATCCGATGTACTCACATTAGAAGGTAATGCGTGACTAACTGATATGTCAACAGAAAATGTGTACTTGCTGCCGATAAGAAACATTGGTATCGTAAGAAATGAAAACAGCAATCAAACAAGTGTTTACAAGTCGAGGGTCATCACTTCGAGCATCTTCTGTAGGTAGACCCAAACCAAGGTTAGTGGATCCTTTGAAAGTGATTATTCCGATATTTTTCGATTTTTCGACTAATTTCATACTTTGCGTGACTAGAATGACCTTGTGTTGTAGGTCGTTGAATTCGTCTTAAAATCGGTAATAATGTCATCGAAAGAAAATACATGGTTCCATTTAAAAAAGTGGAGTTGACGTAGCTTGACCTTGACGTAGCTTCAGCGCCTCCACCGATAAAAAAATAGGGTGGTCCAGTATGACGGCCTTCTCGAACACTGAAACTTTTGTCTGAAACATTTTTGGATATGATCAATAGTTTGAGTGCTATTGCTCTGTAACACTTTATGTGCCTCACCCTGTATACGTTGATAAAAATATTGCTTGTGATTTGCGACGATGTTTATAGTGATTTATACCATATTGTATGATACGTCTACTAAATGTATAGAATATTTCATAAACCAAAATAAATAAAAATACTTAATTGAGAGTTCTACCTCAATGATTTTTAAATAATAATTCGTCATTCCCTGATCTTCTGAAATGATTACTTTCGAAGAAAATATTTCGCCTACACATGGCATCGAATCTACAACCTACCTACCTATCTTCTGCCTATACTACGCATGCTACCACTATGCTGTCGGTTCCCTTGTTGTTGTTTCATTTTATGGTTTCAATGTTATTTTAACCGTAGATTTGGCATAACAGACAAAAGTAATTCTGGCTGTACTTCCGAATAGCTGTTACCTCCGATATAGGTGAAATTTTGTACAGATCTTTTTTTTTTTTTTGGTAATATATGTCACTGCTTAAATAGGTTTTCGGCGCATCGCGATTGTTTTCGAAGTTTCGACTTTTGATAACTGATACATTAATGCGTGTATATATCTATATTGATCATGGTGTGCTACTGCTGCCTCTACTTTATTGACACGATCTGGAAATGATTTACGTCTTTGCTATAAGATTACCATAATTTATTTTGTGTAGTCACTTTTCGTAAGATTGTGCAACAAATTATCCTCGACAAATGTTATTGTTAATCATATGAATAGTACAAACTTCAATAGAATAGTAGACGTTAGACCGGAACAAAACTTAACGTACTATACAGCATTAGTATTTGTGTGCGGATTTTGTGATAGTACTGAATTAACCTTATCTATATTGTCAAGCCTTTTACAATAGTTAATAGTTATTTCGGGGACAATAGAGAGTGAAACACACCACCAAAATCACATGTTTAGATATACTTTTCGCTTATAGTTGTGTTAAGGTAGTAGTCTCGCCACAGTCCCATTGAAAAGTTTATTCTCCGCTCAATCGATGAAAGCTTCAAAATATTGCGAAATATCCTTATAATTTAGGTTGTACATCTTATCAGGATGTAAAAACTCATAAAGTAATGATGAAAACGCCTAACATAATGTTTACCTAACCCACACTTTTGTAACAGACTATCCATTCCGGCTACTAATACGTAGATAAACTGCGTATACGGATATGCACACACTACTCTCATCTAGTTCTAGTTTGCTCCAGTCGCTTCGTGGCGCTAGCGTCGCTAGACATGGCTTAATTTTAAATGCTATATCTCTAAAACTGGACGGTTAATATTCATGATTTTTTTTAATCCACTTTGTCATATGTTCCTCTGTAATTGAGAAATTAAAAAAAAAATCTGTAGAAAAGTTTCGAAGCTATTGCGTGAAATGTGAAATTTTCCACTGCTCCCCATAAGAACACGTGTAAAATCGTGCAATCTTTGATTGCCAATATCTCGAATACACAACGCGGCGAATTCTTTTGAAATTTTGCAGGTAATCACTTAATAGTGTTCTGAGTGAGTCCACAAAAAAAAAACGATATTGTAAAACCTTGTACAATTATTTTACAATTACATTACATTACATTACAATATACAATTATTAAAAAAAAACGATATTGTAAAGCATTGTACAATGTTAATAGTTACTTCGCCGATACTAGATAGTCAAATGAGCCACCAAAATCACATGTTTAGGTATACTTTTCGTTCAATATGGTTAACACAACTATAGTTGTGTTAACCATATTGTGAATACGGTGTCAACAAACTACAGGGAATTTCACTATACCCTTTTTTATTATGGGCGTTTTTTGTAAGTACCATACATTTTCTCTCAGTGTACAATTCAAATCTACACAAGTACTTGCATGGCCATAGAGACGAATACCAAGAATCTGTTTGTGTAAAACAAGTGACCACTGGCCAAAGCGTTGAGAAAGTGTATTATCAATCAAGTGCTTTTTCTCAATCGAATAACCAACGCCGCATGCAGTCCCCAACATGCAGTTCACCCAATATGATTAAAATACCAATACTTGATTTATGTTTTTATCGGTACGTTGGCTCGGTGGAACGAGTGGGATTCATTTTCGCTCGTTTCGTGTCAAAGGGCACTTAATAGTTTTTGCATTGTCACGGCACGAATTTCTGACGCGTTCCCCTTCATTTCCCTTTCTCTCTCTCCCTCTGTGGATGTATATTTCCTGTACAACGGGCTCTCTGTATGCTTTTCTCGTTACGTTTGCATTTGCTGTGCTAGTGAATCGGAGAGCTGATAAAAAGTATTCGAGAAGTACCCGGGGAAAAGACGCAAGTAAAATCTTTCGACTTCTTCGGCTCTACAAAGACGACGATGAAGGACGAAAAGCACGAGGAAAAATTGCTTTGCTCTCCCGCGAGAGTAGAGCGAAGCACAGGGCGCGAGAGAAAATAAGTTAACATCTTTTGTTTTTAACACAGTTGTATGAAGTTGAAGGGAAAAGCGGCGACTTGCATTACGCCTCGAGCGAAGAACGGAAGTTACGACGACGGAAATTCCTGCTCACGCTTTGGCACCGTCACAACGAAAATAGGTCTCTTTCAATCCGCTTTCACAACTTTTGATCTGAGTAATCGTTTATCAAAGTGTACCGAGCAACGGAAAACTTTGCCAGAACAGTCGCTGCAGCGTCTCATGGTTTAAGTTCTTTAACAACATAAGCGAATGTTTCAATTGCCGGAAAAATGGAAAAGTTGAATATTCACTTCTGGCAAAATTTGCATTACAATAGAAAAGAAGTGACGAGGGTGAGATACGAATCATGAATGTTATTGGATTGATTTGTGATCATTATAAGTTTAACGGAGCAGCTTAAATGAGAATACCGGAGTTCAAAGAGTTCCAGGTCCCAACTTTACAAACCGGTAACGGTGAAACAGAGTTCATAAAATATTGGCTTCTGAGCGATATCACCACCCTATTGAATAGTCACTGTATTTTCCAATTCAGACATTGGTTAAAACCGAAAGACCTCGAGCATCAAGATTCAGATAAATTATTCCACACTATAAAATGTTGTATGAGAGCCGAGCATCTTAAGTTAGTAGTCTCGCCAAGGCGTTTTTCTACAGATTTTTTTATTTATTTTCCCCACCCATTCACGACACTATTAACCCTTCGTGGTCAAACTTCCAAATTCAATCGCGGTGGGCACACTTGGGTTGATTCGACCCAGTCAGTTTTCCAAACAGTATTGTGACCAAACTATTCGTCCGAAGTGGTTA
The DNA here is from genome assembly GCA_963932345.1 of Ophion ventricosus. Classification (NCBI taxonomy): domain Eukaryota; kingdom Metazoa; phylum Arthropoda; class Insecta; order Hymenoptera; family Ichneumonidae; genus Ophion; species Ophion ventricosus. Next base: position 10,725,314 of record OZ010712.1, on the reverse strand, counting down.
AAAAAATTTCGGAATATGCTTTGAACTTTCTAGATGATGAACGACAAATTTATTTATAAGAAATAAAATGGTGACATGTTAAAAAAAATCGTAATGAGGTGAAAACGCAAAAAAAAACGACACCTTTTCGCTCAAAAAATCATAGTTCCGTGAATTTTCAACATTTTTATTTAAAATTTGGACGTGCTACTCCTTAGATATGCTACTTTCGGGAAAAAAAATAGTAGCATAGAGCGCGTTCTAAAAAAGATATTTATTCCGACATGTGAAGAGGGTAAATTTTATGATTCGAGAATACTTTAAACTCCAAGTAAGATGGTGAATGCAGTCCCATTCGCAGCCGGGAACTATTACATATTTACGCCAAAAATTGATCGACGGGACGATTCTACCCAGGGTGACCACGAAGGGTTAAGTGATTACCTGCAAAATTTCAAAAGGATTGACCGTTGTGTATTCGAGATATTGGCAATCAAAGATTGCACGGTTTTACACGTACACGGAGAGAATTAAATGTTAAAAATTACCGTGCAGTAACGGTAACCAGATGACAACCCTGGAACTTCGCTTATTATTACTGAGTAAAACACAGATTTTCACGAAAATAAAATAAAATTTCTTCTTCAGATAGAAAATTTTACCAGATTTTCTAGTAAATTTTGATGTGTAACAAAATACGCAAAACTTAAATTTAAAAAATATATAATATCAGCGAAATTTTACTGTGCATTTTATTATTTTATGTCTTTCAAAAATGTCTATAAAAAAGTATCGTCTTTATAACAGTTATTTTAAGATTTATTATAAAATTTAATGAGTGTTATAGGAAAATGTATTGTGCTCTCGGTAAAAATTATCGTGCGCGCCACCCTTCTTGTATAGTAAAATTTTAGCTACGTATTTGAAATTTTCTGTAACGTGAGTTAAAAAAAACTTGTCGCATACGAATTATTATGCTTTTCTCACCTGTCACCACATTGAAATATATCACGATAATTTTTACCGTGAAATTCACGACAAAAATTACGTTTTAATTCTCTCCGTGTACCCTTATGGGAAGCAGTGGGAAATTTCACATTTCACGCAATAACTTCGAAACTTTTCTACAGATTTTTTTTTATTCTTGATTACAGAGGAACATACGACGAACTGGGTGAAAAAAATCATGAATTTTGACTGTCTAGTTTCAGAGATATAGCGATTTAAAATAAGCAATGTCTAGCAACGCTAGCGCCACGAAGCGACTGGAGCAGACTAGAACTAGATTACGGTAGTGTATGTATATCCGTATACGCAGAGTATCTACGCATTAGTAGCCGGAATGGATAGTCTGATACAAAAGTGAGGGTTAAGTAAACAGTTATATTAGGCGTTTTCATCATTACTTTATAAGTTTTTACATCCCGAAAAGGGATTGTACAACCTGCGTTATAAGAATATTTCGCAATATTTCGAAGCTTTCATCGATTGAGCGGAGAATAAACTTTTCAACGGAACTGTGACGAGACTACTGTCTTAACACAACTATAAGCAACAAGTATATCTAAACCTGTGATTTTAGTAATGTGTTTCACTATTAACTATTGTAAAAGGCTTGACAATATAGATATGGTTAATTCAGTACTATCACAAAATCCGCACACAAATACTAATGCTGTATAGTACGTTAAGTTTTATTCCGGAAACGTCTACTATTTTATTCAAGTTTGTACTATTCGTATGATTAAAAATAACATTTGTCGAGTATAATTTGTTACACAAGCTTACGAAAAGTGACTACACGAAAAGAATTATCGTAATCTTATAGCGAAGACGTAAATCATCTGCAGATCGTGTCAATAAAGTAGAGATAGCAGTGGCAAACCATGATCAATATAGATGTATACACGCATTAATTTATCAGTTATCAAAAGTCGAAATTTCAAAAACTATTGCGATGCGTTGAAAACCCATTTAAGCAGTGACATATATTATTTAAAAAAAAACATCTGTACAAAATTTGTATACAGTTTGGTTTCGGACATTAACGAAACTTTTAGGCAACGTGCTAACACCGCGTTAACTGGCTTTGTCGAGTGAGCCACCCGATTAGAAATCTTGATCCGGCAGCCTGAACACTGATCAGGCCGTTATCATGCTGCGGTATGGAATGCTGTAATAAAGAACCCAAGTACGGGATTAAGAAGGCTACCTTACTGCAGCCTGATCAGGCTGCCTTATTACTCCCGTATTTCAGGCAATACTAATATAAGGCAAGCCCCAATAGGGCCTTATTAGGCCCTATTGGGGCTTGCCTTATAACTGCCTCAGCATTCCATGAACGCACATAAACTCCTATATCCTGCTTGAAAATTTTTATTCAGCAGCATATTATCTTTAGAGTTTTAACGTTTCTGAAAGGTATTATGGACTGTGACGAAAAAAAAAACGTTATGCAACTTGCAAGCGTGTTAGAAGTTTCCGCTCTACTTCGAAATTTCAAAACACAGTACATTATGTGTCATCGTCGTGCGAACAAGGTATGTATAAAAAATCGTGCGTCGTGCGAACAAGGTATGGAGAAAAAATATATGGACGTTTAATACGTTATTTATTGCCTAAATTCCAGTAAAAAGAATTGTTTTTCCACTAAGTTCATGTCCGAAAAACACGAACTAATAATTTACGAGGTTTTTTAATTGAACGAGTGTATATTTTCCTCTATTTTCTATCAAAAGATTTTGAGCAAGCCGTGGGAAAAGTAATTAATAATACCGAGGATTGGGAACCACGCGGTTCAGAACAAAAACACTTCAACATAAATTCTCAATGGAACATTATTTATAATGATCTCTATACTATTTTTAATTAATCTAATTATAACCTTTTCTATAACTTTCCATAATAAAAAAATTTATTGACAAATACATTCTAGGCCTTGTATATATATATTGTAGCGGTTGTATGTGTACGAGCATGTATGTGTACTATTAATATCATTTCCCGGCTGAGAAATATTTTTCAACAATATTAAGAGTTAAGAATTGCTCAATAGTAGTTTATTTTTAAATGAAATGTTATTCGCAAGAATTTGGCAGCCTACCGAAAACACATTGTATTCTCACCCTCTCTCTTGTAGCCAAAGAATGGTATGGAAACTCTCTAATTCTTCATAATAATGATCAAAGATATAATATCAACCAATTAATATTGGTAATTCCTTTATATAATCGCAAATGCAATATACCCAAGTCAACGAACGTGTAGTCATATGTTCGCCAGGTAGTTCAAGTTCGTCGTCGTGTAATGACCCTGACGCATATCCAGCAACGCCAGACTTCCACGTATCATGATATATCCATCGTTCTATACCATGGATTGACACAGCGTTTGGCGCTCGTGAGTGAAGGAAAGGGGGAATATGACGCGTCACCTGTAGCTAACAGCGAGTCTTTCGCTTGACAACCCTTTTAAACGATTTTCTCTCCCTCCAGTTTCGTGAATCGTTTCCCTCCACCTCTCTCCTCTCCTCCCCCCACCCCCAACCCCGCCGTGTGTCGCGACGACGGTGTGATCGCATCGTCCGGCTGTGTTTGACATCTTTCATCGCTACGAGAGACCAAAGTTCAGCCCTCTTTTCCGTTTATACAGCCTTCGAGCTATATTTATATTGGAAGCGATCAAGCAAACAATAATTCGGAAAAAATTCACATTTACTTTGTTTCAAGACCATAAAAAGAGAAACGTCACCAATGACGTTTCCATATACAGGATGAAAAAAAAAGCAGCAGCCTAACCCCTTTTCCGGTGTGTTTTGAGGTTACAACCTTTGCGAAGAGAGTTCGTGAGCGTCGACGAAAAAAACGTACCACCAGAGGGCGAAAAAAAAAGAAATGTACATAAGAGCTCGGGCATTAAAAGGGAGAGAGAGCGAGAGAGAGAGAGAGAGAGAGAGAGAGAGAGAGAGAGAGAGAGAGAGAGAGAGAGAGAGAGAGAGAGAGAGAATGGTGCACGTAGAATGGTAATATTTCTTGCTACACGCACGTGTAAGCAATAATATAGTGGGGTGCCTATTTGTCGCGTGTGTATTTTCGGGACCATCCGCCGCTCAGGGGTGTGTTGTTAGGCAAAACATCACGAGACGACGACGTTGGATGAAAAGAGACGAACAGAGAGGCTGGTTCGAATCGAAAGACAGAAACTGCGATCGTGGGGTAGAAGTTTTGTAGATCGACGAAATATAGGCTCGCGGCAATGGGGGGTGACGGTGATGGTAGGAGGTGAATTTTAGAGTTTGGGTGGGTGGTAAAGAGATCGAGGCTATGACGGAGGGTGGCTGTGCTGTCGGCAGGATCAAAGGGCAGCGCTTTCTCGTTCGACGCGCGGGGAACCTGAAGAGGAGGACGTCGAGGGGATGCACAACCATAGCCAAACACTGGGAGAGAGACTGTTTGTATGTGTGAGAGGGAGTAAGGGCGAAAGAGAGAAAGAGAGAGAGAGAGAGAGAGTGAGAGACAGAGATAGATAGATATATATAGAGAGAAAGAGAGAGAGAGAGAGAGAGAGAGAGAGAGAGAGAGAGAGAGAGAGAATGGAAAAGGACCGTAGTCAACGAGAGAGCGGAGTTAACGTGGTCCTGGCAGGTTTCGAGCTGTGCAAGCTTTCCGTGTATGTATAGTAACGGGTGTGAGCGCGAAAGAACGACAATGGCGAAGAGGAAGCTCGAAAGAGTGAGAGGGAAATAGCGTAGTGGAGGCGACAACGAGCAAATCCGATTTTCGCTCCACTTGCAATGCCAGCGCGTTTGGCCTCTCTCGCAGGCTGTTCGCAACAGCCCCATCATTGGCCCCAAGCCCATATATATGGATGATTTTCCACACCTCCGTCTCTCTCAACCTCAACTCTCGCCCCCGTTTCTCTTCCCCTCTCCCTTCCTTCCACCCACCAGTCACCCTTTTATCACGCGTTTCAGTACGCGTTCTTGCCACGACTTTGGCATACTTCCCCCGGTTCGCATACTAAAATCGCCTAAATGGACACGGATGTGCACTATTTATCAAGCTATGAAAAACGTCCCTGCGAAGTCGACGCTTGTCTGCTCTCGTCCATAGATGCGGAACAACACAAACTGCCAAAGTAGATATGATCAGCGCATACTCAGACACGCGAGAGATGAACCTTTGCGAGCGACATTTAACTCGATTACCCTGCATAAATATGTGTAATTTCAAAACGACCCGGCTCCGGGCCTTTACCATTTTCCTGTGTGGAATATTGCCGGGATAGTCTCAGGAAATTCAGAGCCTTGAAGGTAGTAGCCTCGCCAAGGCGTTTTTCCATAGATTTTTTATTTTTAGAACTCATTCAGGAAAATATTAAATGATTATCTGCAAAATTTCAAAAGGATTCACCGTTCCGTTTTCGAGATATTGGCAATCAAAGATTTCATGGTTTTACACGCGTTCTTATGGGAAGCAGTGGAAAATTTCACATTTCACGCAATAACTTCGAAATTTTTCTACATATTTTTTTTTTAATTCTCAATTACAGAGGAACATATGACGAAATGGGTAAAAAAAAATTACGAATTTTGACCGTCTAGTTTCGGAGATATAGCGATTTAAATAAAGCGATTTCTGGCGACGCTAGGACCACGAAGCGACTAGAGCAGACTAGAACTAGATTACAGTAATGTGTGCATATCTGTGTACGCAGAGTATCTACGTATTAGCCGCCGGAGTGGATAGTCTGATACAAAAGTGAGGGTTAGGTAAACATTATATTAGGCGATTTCATCACTACATTGTAAGTTTTTACATCCCGATAATATGTACAACCTACATTATAAGGATATTTCGCAACATCGTTCGAAGCTTTCATCGATTGAGCGGAGAATAAACTTTTCAACGTGACTGTGGCGAGACTACTACCTTAAGCGTATTCTTTTCGCGGAGAGCCGTTTAAAAGTAAGTTACGATCATTTATTATACCCAACGATCAACTGAAATGAACAATTTCGCATGAACTTTGCAGATTTAGACATTTTTACATGTTCTCTGAGATGTCGCGGTTACGAAAATTCTTCTGCTAGTCACATTTTTCGAAGTTTTATCATTAATATTTTCTTTAAACATTCGATGACGCCCTGTTTTTATTGTCGTTATGGAATCTTCAGAATCTTTTACATGCTTAGAGCTAGTTTATATCAGACATCTAATGTTACGAGGGTCGATTGAAAAGAACTTAGCCTCGACAGCCGATGCGATCACTTTCGCGAAATCGACTTATCTTCGTTTAATAATATCTTTCAGACGACTACTGTCAAAATTTCAGCCATATCCATTAATCAATTTTGTTTTGACAGCTTTTGGAAGCGAGCGTGTCAGAGGTTTTTAGAAAAATGGAACATGAAGAATATCGTTCACTGATTCGATTTCTGTTTTAGAAAGGGAAAACGCGCAGCAAAATCAAAGAACGATTGGATGCAGTCTATGGCGACGGCGCTCATTCGATGGCTACCGTCAAAAATTGCTTCAACGAATTTCGTCGTGGCTGAACATCTGTCTTCGATTAGGACCACCCGGAACGCTCAAAAGAGGTCACAACTGAGGAAAACTTGAACGAAATCCGGAAAAACGATCACTGGGCTTTACTATGATGAATTATTGGGCCGATTCGCAGAATTGAAGAAAAAACAATCTCATTTGTCGAAAGAAGGGGCCTTCCACCGTATCCTCCAGAATTAGCTCCATTCGACTTATTTTTCTTCGCAAAGCTTAAAACATGGTTCGGCGGAAAGAGATTCAGGTCGAACGAGTAGGTCATCTCCGCCACGATGACCTATTTTGGAGAGTTCGACAAATCGTATTTTTTGAATGGACTAAAAAAGTGGGACCACCGCCGGGACGTGTGTATCGAGCTAAAAGGGGACTATGTTAATAATTAAATAGAAATTTTCCGTACAATACTATGTTTTTATTTTTAGGCTAAGTTTTTTTTTAATATACAATCGAATTTAGCATATAAATTAAAGACTAAAGATTAATTAAAGATGGAAATGTGGTCAGCTTGTTAAAAGTTTAGTAACTTGGCTTGAAATTTTAACAGTACACTGAGATGTATTTTTACTCAATTATCGTCGAAAATCAGTTAATTGTTAAATATTCGGGTTCGTGAAGGGAATACCTTAAGGACTGAAACGTGGTTGCCTTGATTAGGATCGCCGGGTTTGAAAGATCAAGGTAAAGAAAAATCTTTGAATAAAGATTGTTATTGTTACTCAAACAAAGCCAACGGGGGGAAAAAACATATTTTTCGACAACGAACATTTTCGAAATTTGAATATAAAAAATAAAGTGTCTCGTAAGATGAGCCGTATTCAAAATTTTTCGTTGGCGCTGAATCTTCATTTGATTTTTTAGGTCCCACGTTCAAAATGTCGACCAAATAAAAAATCAAATGTATTTTCGAATTTAAATCCGTTATTTTTAACCTTCGGAGTCAGTTTAACGAATCCTAAGGTTAAATGATTTTTTAAATATTAAATTACAATTGTCATACCACACTGTTCACTTTCTCAAAAAACCGAAGATATCCTGAACAACACTAGGGAAATGTTTGAGAAACAGGACTACTTTGCGGTGCTTTTAAGGGCCTTCGTCGGAAAAGCGTCATCACTCTTACGGGGCCCTGAATCAAGTTAGCAAAACTTGACGTGGATCCGACCACAGCCCTACGAATTAACAACTATCCAGAATTATTTTCACTTGAGTATTTGCAGGCTATACCGCATTTGTAGAGGTGACAAATTGCAACAAGCGACACTGCAACGGAAAGACTTTTATTTTTCGTTCTTTCAAGTATGACGATGAGGTGTAAATTTTACGTTGAATAATTGTTATGAAATTGTATACGAGATCATGGGAGCGTATAAAACTCGTGAATTATGCATCCCGTGGCGACCGAGTACAAAGTCAAATTTAAGTAAACGTCATCGCCGTGACGCCGGGTCATGAAGCTAAAAGACATGCGAGCACACGTCTAATAGAGAAAAAGAGCGAGGGAGAAAGAGGAAAGACGCGAAAAGGGTGGATGGGGCGCACAGAGGCTGAAGCGGGCGAGAAAGCGAGGCGGTAGATTCCTTCGAAACACATCATCCGGTAAATTAAACGGCGGTGGCGTTCACGGCTCGACATCAAAGCAACGAGCGAGTGAGTGAGACAAGTACACATAAGACTATATATACATATGTATGCATAGCCGTATACACAAAAAGGCTCTGCACTGCGCAGCTCTATAAGTTAAGAGACTGTCGTGTGAAAAGCAAGTGAGAAAGGTGAGTTTGGGTCACCCGCTTGCAAAACTACAGAGAGAAATATATATATATATATACGTATATGGCAAAGGATAGGGCAAAGAGAATGGAGAGAAAGAGGAATTCGCAAATTTGCCTGTCGCAAGAGTGCACAGAAAAATATAAGGAAGGCTACAGAAAAACTTGATTACAAAATTTTCAAGCGAAGTTAAAGTGATTGAGACCATGGAGCCGAAGGCAGACAAAGAGAGACTCAAAGTCCGTATTCCTCTTGGAAAAAGGGACTGCAGAAACGTTTCTTATAATTTCGACTATAATCTCTCAATGCATGCCCGTGCAGAAATTTCTTAGGGATAACTAAGTTCCGATCGGATCCCGATCGGGATATGATACGGATTCCCTAGGAGGGGTATCCTCATCGGAATCCAGATAGCGCCCACTACTTAGCCCAAGGCGGAGACGTGGTGGCAAGAATTTAAAATACATATGAGATACATTTTTCTTCACCCAAACCCACGTAGAAATTTCAAAAGGGTCCGATACGGGACGCTTTCAGATTGCCTGACTGCCCTGGTAGCGCACTTATAAGGGAACCCGATAGCGCCCTGATAGAAAGTGTTACGTTCTGTCACATATAGGCCTTATCTGGCTGCCTGATCAGGCCGTTATCCGCTCAGGTGTTTATAATTCTGCCTGATCAGGTCATTATAATACTGCCTTACGTAGTCAGTACACATGCATGCTTGTACACATACACAGGCTACAATATATTTATACAAGGCCTAAAATGTATTTGTCAATATAATTTTTATCAAAGAAAGTTACAAAAACGGTTATAAACAGATTAATTGAAGATAGTATAGAGATCGTTATAAATAATGTTCCATTTATGTTTTACGTTGAAGTGTTTTTATTTCGAACCGCCCGGTTCCCTCCCAATCTTTGACATTATTATAATTACTTTTCCCACGGCTTGCTCAATATCTTTTGATGGAAAATAGAGGAAAATATACGCTCGTTCAATTCAAACAACTCGTAAATTATTAGTTCGTGTTTTTCGGACATGAATTTGGTTCAAAGCAATTTTTGTTAGGAATTTAAGCATTAATAACGTATTAAACGTACGAATATATTTTTAGGTTATACATATCTTGTTCACACAACGATGGCAGATTTTGTACTGTGTTTTGAGATTTCGAAATACAAATGTAATATGCTGCTAAAAAATTCAAATGTAATATGCTGCTGAATTATAATAAAATTTCGACGTAGGATATAGGAGGTTATGTGCGCTGAGGCAGTTATAAGGCAAGCCCCAATAGGGCCTTATTAGGTCAAGCCCTAGTAGGGCCATATCCATATTGCCTGATATACGGGAGTAAAATGGCAACCTGATCAGGCTGCAGTAAGGTAACCTTCTTACTCCCGTACTACGGTTTCACTGATCCGGTGAGCATCCAGCACCGATCAGGCATCTCTAATTACGGCATTCCAGCCCGCAGCATGATAGCTGCCTGATCAAAAATTCTAGTCGGGAAGGTCTATAAAAGTCGGTTATGAACATTTTTTTTTCTAATCAGACCACTTTGGTGAAAGTAAATATTCATTTAAACAAAGTGACACATTGTGCCCCACCTTCCCCTAATCTACTAATGATTCAAAAGGAGCCTGGCTTATGAGCCCACAAAATACGGCCCTCCGCGAAAGGAATACCACAAGGTACTTATTCCGAGATCACCAACAATTCTGCGAAAAAAAGTGTTACGTAACAATCACCTGGAAATAAAAATATAAAGAACTTTCGGTCCGAACTTTCAATACTATTTTAATGGACACATCCAAACTGCTATATCTGACCTGACAGACATACATATATATATATAATTGTCGGATCGTGTGTCACACGACCGTCCACCAGGGAAGTATACAATCGGGCCCCTTTCACTTGTTGATCCGAAAAAGTTCCGTCCCTCCCCCGTTCCGCTCTTGGCAAACAAAGCGAACCGTTCTATTATCACATGGGTTTCCATCCGCACACGTACGTATATAAGATACGTACGTATTATAAAACGGAACTTGGGGTGCGCGCCTTTTTCCACCCTTGAAGAGCATGTGGCTCCCTGCACCCTCCTGGCAGATCGAGACAACAACTGTGTAATATCGCGTCATCGAACTGGCACGCATTGTCCAAGTATCGATGATTGTGTTCTGCAGGTTTTTCCCTCTTGACCCGGGACAACATACGACTATACTGCTTTCGTAATAACGGGGATGTATATACTAGGCAAAAGGCATACATGCACACATATATATACATGTATATATTACATAGTACGCTGAGCATTCGCGGAAACGCCTTATTACCAAAATGGACCAAGCTCATACAACGGCGTTGAGCCTGGAGGGAATATACACTGTCGTACCTATAGAATTTTGGTATGTGTATGCACATGTATACATACTTAAACATATGTATAGCGTGAGCATTACGAGAGTTCGTCCCTATCTTTCAGCCGGATCTCATCACAAAGAACATCGATAGGATCGTTGGAGATTGACCGCTCATGAGTGAGGCAGACAGACAGCGAGAGAGAGAGAGAGAGAGAGAGAGAGAGAGAGAGAGAGAGAGAGAGAGAGAGAGAGAGAGAGAGAGAGAGAGAGAGAGAGAGAGAGAGAGAGAAGGCAAAACGAGTGCACGTAATCCCCTCGAGTGTTTCGTTCACGTTTCCAGTCACACACGAACACTAACTTCACTCTCGTTGCGACTGCGTTCATCCACTCACTCATCTATCTCACGTCGAACATACGACGTGGGCACTATATATACATATATATATATATATATAAAATCGTCATTGGTTCCGCGCCCTTCATTTTTCCTTTCGCTATCGTGATATCGATATATCGCATCGGAGCGAGCAATCATGCCAACGCTATATACAAAGAGGGTCTCGTGTATACGCGCAAGTTTTATAAGGCACGCGTAGAGGTTTGCTTTATATAGTAATATAGCCCCGTAATACTTGAGAAGAGAACGTTCTCTCCGCTATATAATGTATTGTAAGCGTGTCCACCCAACATGAGAAGACCGCCCGAACGCGAAAAGTTCCAAAGGGCCGAGGGGGTGGGGCGTGAGGATATCGCGAACGTGATGTGTATTACTACGGTTAATCTGGACGAAATTATACGGCATCGCACCACCGGCGTGTGTTATTAAATACGTAATAACCCTGATGCTTGGATTCTCTCGTAGTCTTTTACCCCTCCCCCCTCTCTCGCTCTCTCTCGCTCTCGCTCTCTTTGTCTTGCCCTGCTCGTGGAGCCGAATAAGGTACCAGGTGAAAAACACCAGGTGGCGTAGCTCGACGATTAACGAGAGAGGCGCGTCCGATTTATCGCGATAAGCCAGAGAGAGAGTGAGTGAGAAAGTGGGTGGAGTTGCATGCTGCGAAAGTTTGATAGTTCCTAACTTTCAGCAAAGGATCTCTAGCTGTGAGGTAAAAGAGGTCGAGGTCACTCCGGAGCTTTGCTCTTCATTGACATTTAAACCCACGCTCCCGATGCGTCACATACAACTCTAATGCAATGCATGCATACTGAACTTTCGACACTGAAGCTGGATACTGAAAGTTATCTTGGCCTTGGATAGGTCATTGGATCGTATTATCCCATGCTCAAGGCACTTCCACTATACCGCTATTCTACCCTCAGAGAAGGACTTTCAATCAACTAAATGTGGTACACTTGACGTATTTATGATTAAAGTAAACTATGTCTTTATTCACTTCTACGAGGATATTGACCGGACTCGAATGATTGGTTCCCGTGCGGAAAATTAGCAGGGTATATCTAATACAATTCGGGGACATCAATGGATTATTTGTGGATTCCATAGTAGGATTTTCCGTAAAACAGGCGGACCGGGCCCCCATTAGTGAATGGGAGGGTAGGTAGGTTGACTAACACTATGGTCTAAGTACGGAGACCAAGTAAAGGCCTTTAAGAGGTGTAGTTGTTTGGGTTTGTTTGGGTTTGTTTGGGTGGACCGGGCCCCCATTAGTGAATGGGGGGGTAGGTAGATTGACTAACACTATGGTCTAAGTACGGACACCAAGTAAAGGCCTTTAAGAGGTGTAGTTGTAGATTCCCTAGTAGCGATTTCCCAAATACTACTACTAGACTTTGCTATTATAGGGGCAAATCAGTATAAAATACTTGACAAAAGAATTTGTGGCATAATAATTATCGAGATCGATTAAATATAATATAATTAAAGTATGCGTTTAGTAGACGAGCTGTGATGCCTTGAACCAACACGCATGCAGTGCGTTCATTGGAACAACGCGACATCAAACGTGTCGAATTATGCGACAGAATTCCAAGCCTTAAATGTAATGAAATAACAGATTTCTTGTTCACAGTGCACACACAAGCACGTACGCATATGGCTGCAATAATTTGTTATGAGGCATCGTTGAGGCAACTTTAAAGGCCCTGGTTATTTTGCCTTCAATGGCCCTCGGTGGCAAAGTTAGGGAAAATTAAGATGGGCCCGATCAAAGCCCCAACTCAACTTCCGCACGGGTTATATTTTAAGCGTATCAGCCATTTCAGGTAGACTTCTTATTGACGGTCGTCATGTCTTCAAGTCAAATAGATCTAGGAATCATTATCTGCTAGATGAGTTATTAGATTCAGATGAATATGTAAATTCACCTGAATTGTAAATATTCGTATCGTAAATGGGCTCCAAACTTAGCTTCCGCAATTTTACACGGAAAGCCAGTTGACTAATTTGGATTTAAGTTGATATTCTGGATCCACGGTTTTACGGTGGGAAGGTCCGAGATTTTGTGTACAAACATCAGAAGTGAAAATATTCGTCGGTGAATTCAATAAGGTCGTCGGACTTTCTTATCCTTCAACCTTTTTTATTTTGTTGATGGAATGAAACAGTTGTTGAATATAAATACAGTGGGTAACAAAAGTATTTACACACCGCATATTTTTCAAATTATCCTGCGAAATAAAATAAAATACTTTAGCTTTTTTTTCGAAGAAAAATATAATGTTCTAAAAAATTTTTTAGGATAATTTGAAAAAACAGTCCATTTACAAATACTTTTTTATCCACTGTATATCGTTTCATTGCGATGTATAAAAAAGTCCATTCAACCTAAGCATACTCGACCATCAGTTATTTTTAAAAATTCGTTTTTTCTTCTATATTCTCATTCTGTAACATCTCAACAATGATGTATTTAAATTTTGGAGCGATATTCCGAATAGTTAAAAGGTTATAAGCCGGTAAATGGACCCTCGCGCACGGATATGTTAAAAACTCTAATCATGTTGTTTTCTGGAAATCCTTTTTTTTTTCAAAACGGTGGACCCAATAACTGCTGTAGCTATTAACCGATTGCGAAAATCCTCACGCCTTACTCTACCCATCCGTATCGTGACGAAACAAATCTCGTTCTGGAGTTCGAATTTGTGTGAATCGAGCCTAAAAGCTTCAATTCCGGCATCCAGCATAGATTTCGTGAAAAGAAATCTGAAAAAGTAAGCATTTTAGGGCGACTTGATGGTGTTGAAGTTTGCATAGTTGGAATGCAACGAAAATTCTGTTTGATAGTTTTATTTCCTTACGTCTATTATTATATCAAATTATTTTTTGAAGAAATGTTTAAACGATTTTTCATAGCTAAAAGAAATGTAGCAAAATTGCGAAATGCAAATTTGACAATTTAGCATAATTGCAAACATCAAAAACAATTTTTTATTTCAATTTAGCAAAACTTGTAAAGTCCAAATTTAACAAAGTCGAAAGAGTTGAAAAAGAAATTTCAGCAATTTGAAAAGATTAATTTCATGGAATACCAACGACGCAAACTGCAATCTCATTTATTTTGATGGGTGGCTATCGTTGAATAAAACTTAACTGTAGTCAAGTATTAGCAACGTGGAGTTACCGTAATCAATTGAAACATTTAGTTGGAATAAATATATATTTTCACTGTATATCGAAGAAACTGTGATGTCATTCAATAAAACCATTTCTTTCGATGCACTTCCCACAGAACACATTGATATCCCAAGGTATTAGTATTCTAAAAGATTTGGTGTTACACTTGGTGCGGTACTTCTCCCTCTTTGAATAGGGATTGCAACGAGGAACTCTACTCCAATAATTGAATTGAAACATTAAATTCATTTATTCATACGTAAGCACATAAGGGAGCCAAGCTTCATAAAAACAAAACACGTAGTTACGTTTGGAGGAATATGTCTATACCTTGATATAATGATTCTCAAACTTGATAATCGATTTGAATGGCTAACTCTTTGCCCCGTGTACTATTCATAGACGCTTGAATCGTTCATATATATATATATATTATATGTGTATTGAGCTTATACGAGAGCGCGGTGAGGTGTGCGCTGGATGGCCGATATATATAACCAGGGCACTCGTTCTTTAGTCAAACCTCCACCCCTTTTCAATCGAGACTTCAAACGGTGCAGCGTAGAATCATGATTGGAACGGTCGCCACTAAGCAAGGGGCTCCGGACCCGTTACTTCATGCTTTCTCGCTCCCTTGCTATCTGTACTCTCGCAATGTTCCATTTTCTCCTCCCTCTCTCTCCGTTTCTCCTCCACTCTCTCTCTCTCTTACTCTCCCCTCTTAGTTTCTCTCTCACTGCTTACCACGCAGTTTCTCAGCGCCTTTTTTCCTCTCTCTCTCTCTCTCTCTCTCTCTCTCTCTCTCTCTCTCTCTCTCTCTTTCATTCCCTTTCACCCTCTCCCGTCCTCTAGTTCTCTAGTTTGGGCTTCTGTCTCCCTCCAATACCGGCCCCGACCTGGCAGCAGCAGCAAGGGTATTCCAGGGTAGCTGCGAGGGCGGTTCTCCATCTCCGCCGCACACCTCCTCCACTTTCCCGGACCCACCCTTCTCGCGCAACCCAACTCCCCCAAACCTACCGCTCTCTCTCTCACTCTCTCTCTCTTGCTCTCACAACTCTCCACACCACCCACACGCCCATTCTCCTACGTTCCAGGACTCAACTCATGATGAAATTCCTAGCATTCAATCGCAGCGCCGGCCGCAACAACCCCCGTAACGTATGAGTATGTGTGTTTGTGCTTGGCTATATGCCACGGTAGCCTATCTCCGTATAGAGCACAATGTACATAGATACGTCCGCAAAATATATATATATATATATATAGCTGCTTGCATTTCGTCACACATAGGATGCACCGTATATACAGGGTGTCCCAGGACGGAATGTCATCCCTGAAATGAGGCGTTGGGGGGAAAATTCTGAGTCGATTGATGTAAGCATGTATGGTTCTCAGATCAACCCCTGAATTATTATTAATTTTTAAAGACGGGCCAATCAGGCGCGCCCGATGAGCGGGCTCACGTCGGTGAGTGATACGCGCGTGTAGTGGTGCCTGGCGGAGCACGGTAGGAGCACCGCTTCGCCAGGCACCACTACACGCCCGTATCGCTCACCGACGTAAGCCCGCTCATCGGGCGCGCCTGATTGACCCGTCTTTAAAAATTAATAATAATTCAGGGGTTGATCTGGGAACCATACATGTTTACATCAATCGACTCAGAATTTCACCCCCAACCCCGTATTTCAGGGATGACATTCCGTCCTGGGACACCCTGTATATATATAAACATTTTCGTCCAGATTGCATTCCGATACGAGAATATGTTCGTGCATCTTCTGACAACCACAGCTTGATTCCAAAACTAAAGGGCGTCACTGGCTATACTGGAAGTGTGAGTGTTAAACAAATCATCTCTTTCATTTTAGCAGGCCGTATAAAACGTCCGTATATTTGTCCGTACCGTCAGAGTCAGTATAGCTGTCCCCGAGGTTGTTGAAGCTTGCACAGTTGAAACGCAATGAATTTTTTTTTGTACAATTTTGTTTAACAAATTTTAGCTGCGACAATCAAGCAATAATTTTTTTTAGTTGCTTATTTGGAGATATCCGGTCGAAACTTGTAAAAAAGACAAGTTATTAATATAAAAAGGAGGAAATAAATATGTAAAAAGAATTATGAATTTTTTTTCTACAATATTATACCGAATACTCTTTTGCACAGATATATTGTACATTTCGAGTTGAGCAACTTAATAAATGGATGAGGGACTTTCGTAGCTAGAACCGGCAAATTAAAATTCACGCGATTAGGGGATCATCGCAGTATAAAATTTTCACAAAATCGATGTTTTTTGCATTATCCGATAATATAGACGGTTATAACCATGGGCCTGGCATCGCCGATTGATCGTAAGTAGATAACTTATATGAAAATTCTGCACTCGAAACTTTAAATGCGCTCTTCTCGAAATATCGTTTTTCAAAACTATCTTTGCTATAGCTTTGCAAGCTATCCGTCTCAAATTTTGACACAACATTCTTCACTTCATTCTTCATCTTGCTATGGAAGCTTTTTTTTTTCTTTTGAAATCTTCATATTTTTTTTAACGAAAAACTTTTGAAAAAAGTCATTTTGTCAATTTTGATGAAAAAGAAAACTTCCATACCAAGATAGCGACTTTCATACTGATTAATAATCTTTTTACTTTTTTTCGCTGCTTGTCATTTTCTATTTGCTTCAACCGACGATTTGTGCTGTTTTTTTATTTTGAATTTTTCCTTTTCATCTTTTCATTTTTGGTGAAGACAAAAACTGAATTCGCGAAGGATGTTTGACAGCTAAGCGCTCGCGATGTGGCGTTCATACCTGAGCTCACTGCTACCAGCTACTGCGAACTAAATTGCGCGTTTGCCACATTTCAACTTGGTTAATAACGTATTCGCGATGTAAATAAACAAAAAAAAACGATTAATACCATTTCTAAACAGTCAATAATATGCATTCCACATATTTAATAGCCGAAATTTGTTTATTTTACGTAACCGAAGATTTGATTAGGGGACGTCCATTAATAACATGAGGTGTTTTTTCTTCAATTTGGACCCCCCCTGGTGAGATTTGGTGAGATGTGGAGGCACCCCCTTCCCCCCGCCCCCGCACGTGGAATTTGCTCCATAATTTTTATATGATTACATTCGTTCGATATGTTCATGTATTTTGCTTCATAACAATAATAAAGATTTACTGATAGAGTGTTCTATCGAATACATTTTTTCTGTCCAAGAGGAAGAGGAGATAAATGATACTACGTTTGAGGTCACTATAATGGGTTTAATTCAGTGTTATGTAGTTAAAAAAAATAGGGTAGGGTAGGGGTAGTGCTCCGACACCACCTTCCCTACTCGATCCATGAGCAACTTGACTCTAAAGAATATATTAAGATAAATAGAAAAATATTTGATTTAATATAATGAAGAAGATAATGAAGCGACAACTTAATTAATGCCTAAGAATAGAATAAGAAGATTAATAAGAACATATAATTATTTTTATTTCATACTGTTAATATGGACAAGTGCCTGTCCATATTTTCAAACCAGTCTGGAAATATGGAAGTTTCACGGGTTTTTGAAAAATGTTTATTACAAAGGATGTATATACTTAATAGTTTGATTGTTACCAAATATAATAAAGCAATTACAATGGTGTTATTGTTCTTGTTTTCCTAAAATAGTTTCCCTTCTAGAATGCTTCAAGCCTTAAAGGGTCCCTATTTGGACCCTGTACCTTACAAAATGTTATAATAGTATATTTTATAAATTACAATGTTGATGTGAGATTTTCATTAAACCTCCCTCCCCCTAAATGGTGAGATTTTGCCGGACCCCTCTCCCCCCATTTGGAACTTACGTAATTAATGGACGTTCCTTTATTCGGAGTTGGCAGCCGTTACAGGCGTTCGTGTTTAAGCATTATTCATCCCCCCCCTTGGCCCCTGCCCCACAAGGAACCTGAGCAACCGCCTTAAATTTGTATTTTTCATAAATTTCCTGATGTAATACGCGACTTTAAATTCGAAACAATTCCGGTTAGACATTGTGCATACGAGTAAACGAGGGCCACCGCATTTTAGGTATTCGAGCTCGAAGTCAGAGGGACGTCTGTGTTTCGGAGCGTCTACAATCCGGCGTATGTGGGATATTTGCAGAGAACAAGCTTGGTACAGGAGAGATCACGATGGACCGCGAAAAGAGGTAGAGAGAGAAGAGGGAGAGCGAGGTAGTAGAGAGAGAGAGACAGAAAGGAAGAAAGAAAGAAAGAAAGAAAGAAAGAAAGAGAGAGAGAGAGAGAGAGAGAGAGAGAGAGAGAGAGAGAGAGAGAGAGAGCCTGTGAATAGCTAAGGGTATTTCTACGCGCGTATGTATACCGGATACAGTGAACCGAGGGAGTTTTGAGTCACCATGTACATACATGTACATATACCTTCTACAACTCCCTCTGGATTGGACGGTCTACCGTCCGAGGTACGGCGCTTGGCTCCAGCAGAGCACGAATGGCATATTGCTACGTATGGGGTTGGTGAATATATAGCTAGCTCGATACGCTCTGAGTACATACGCTTCGACTATGATATGCGTTCGGCCCGCGTCCGCTCTCTCGCGTTGCTCTGGAATTCAAATACAGTCGGGCGAGATTGGAAAATCGGATCGATTCTATCCTCCTTCTGCTCTCTCTCTCTCTCTCTCTCTCTCTCTCTCCTACACACACTCACTCACTCTTGCCCCTTCTCCTTCTTCGTCCACCTCTTTCCAGTCTCGTTGTGCTCTCTTCGTTCTCTCTTTTGCGACTCGCTTCTCCTCTTCTTCCATCTCCGTAACTGCGTCCATTCAGCCGTTATCTCTGCGTCGAACGTAAATAGCGTTCCAACGGATATGCGCTCATAGCAACGTCGTAACCCTTCTACTTCTTTCCCATTCATCCGTTCACTGGTGGTTCATCCGTTCCTTTTTCGTCACGAAAATCGTACGAACACAATGCATCCGTATGTACGACTATGAATGGCGAATTATTGGAGCTTGATACGATTGGATTTTTGCTTCGTCTTTTATAGGAGGAACTGAAAATTTGGACACGAGAATCACGATCGGCAAATGTTCACCGCGCACTGTGGAAATCATTCTCGTTGTTTACCATTGTTGGAACCTGATGGAAATTCTTTTTTTTTCTCTATATTTATTTCCATTTTTTTCGCATCGTTATAGCAAATGTTTGGCAAATTTCGATCGCAGATCTCCGAACAAGCATATTAGGAAACTCGTTGCAGAGTTTTCGTAACTGAAATGTAACAACAGAAATTCCAATGACGTTGAAGTTTTCATCGTTGAAAAGCAACGAAAGTTTTTTCTTCTTCATTTTTATTATAAACCAATTTTTTTTTTCGTTTATTGAGCTTGTAGATCTCTGCTGAAGATAGGAAAAAATCATTCGAGTGATTTTCGTACCCCAAAGTATGTAAAAAAAAAAAGTGAACAATTAAAGAAAAGTTATCTTTCGTTGCGTTCCAATTATACAAACTCCAACATCATACATTCCAGCAATGCAGAACAAAAAAAAATACTTTTTTTTATTGAATTCCAACGTTCCAACATTAAGAAATCCCGGGGACCCTGAGATCGTCGCATACATACGTATAATGATCTTAAAGTTTGCATCGTTGGGAAGCAACAAAAATTAATTCTTAAAACAAACAAAAAGCCCGATTCAGAGTATAAAAATCACCGGAATGTTTTTACGTATTCTTATTGAAAATTCACGACCACAATTTGCGAAAAAAAAGGTGTTTGATAATAATAAAAACGAGAAAACAACCCGTGCGGAAAATTGGCAGAGAATCCCTAATACAATTCGGGGCCTTCAAGGGATTGTTTGAGGATTCCATAGTAGAGTTTTCCGCAAAAGAGCCGGACCGGGCCCCTATGATGGAATGGTAGGGTAGGTAGGTTGACTAAAACTATGGTCTAAGTACGGAGACCAAGTAAGGGCCTTTAAGAGGTGTACGTTGTAGATTCCCTAATAGCGATGTTCCCCAATACTATTAGACTTTGCTATTATAGGGGCAAATCAGTATAAATTGCTTGACTAA
Organism: Ophion ventricosus; assembly: GCA_963932345.1. Classification (NCBI taxonomy): domain Eukaryota; kingdom Metazoa; phylum Arthropoda; class Insecta; order Hymenoptera; family Ichneumonidae; genus Ophion; species Ophion ventricosus. The sequence goes on along the minus strand of OZ010712.1, from coordinate 10,704,971 downwards.
AGAATTTGTGGCATAATAATTATCGAGATCGATTAAATATAATAATTAAACTACGCTTTTAGTAGACGAGCTGTGGTGCCTTGAACCAACACGCATGCATTTCGTTCATTGGAACAACGCGAGATCAAACGTGTCAAAATATGCGACAGAATTCTAAGCCTCAAATGTATTGAAATAACACATTTCTTTTTCGCAGTGCACACACCCGCACGTACGCATATGGCTGCAATAATTTGTTATGAGGCACCCTTGAGGCAATTTTAAGAGCCCTGGTTATTTTACCTTCAATGACCCTCGGTAACAATGTGTGACCAGCCACTGATGGCTGATGTGAGGCTTCCAGACTAGGGCCTTAATAAAGTTAGGGTAAAATAAAGATGGGCCTGATCAAAGCCCGAACGCAATTTCCGCACGGGAAATGGAAAAAAAAAACGTTGTATTCCAACGATGCAAATTTCAGCGTCATCACGTATACACACACACACATATACATAGCACCCGTTTTTTGCGTTTTGAGTAAAGTATTTGAACATATAGATGTAAATATATCGTAAGGGCTCGGAGGAAATCATCGAAAGCGTGAGTCTCTTTGCAATCTACGGTTATTCTCTCGACCGAGGGGTTTCATGACTATCGGACGCGGGTGGAGATCTATGGACGAATTCCTCTACAATCTTCCATTCGTCACTTTGTAAGATGAAAAAGCGTAGGACTGATATTACAGGCGGTTACATATACTTGACTTTCTGTACCGAAAGTCTTGCTCTCTCCCTCTCTGTTCAGTGCATATATATATACTATAATCAAATACATATGTATACATATATATCAAGGTCACCTCATATATAGCACAGCTCACGTCACGTCCAATCTTCTGTGTTCACCAACTGGGGTCCCAGTGGTAATTCGGTAGAGTGGATGGGATGATTGCAATACGTATACCTCTGTATATACGTATACGTATTACAAAAAGTCATATGTACAGTGGATATCGTATAATGTTTGTTCCCCTTGCATAGATATAGTGCGAGCACTTCGGTGTTTTTTTTTTTTTTTTTTCGGTACTCGTTCGTAACATATAGCAAATGTGGTCCATTCTATACATTTCACGAAACTTTTCTCATTTCTTGCTCTTTTATGGCCCAACCTTGGTGCATTTCCGCGTCGCATTGGATGATGATTTGCGAGGAGCTTGTTCGCGATTCAGAGCTCGTGAGAAAGTCCACGAGAACTATTCACCCTCGCTCGCTCTTGTATGCTATTGTTCGAATATGTAATTCGAGAAAATTGTATTAACCTTTGCGTTCCGCCAGAGTCTACAAGGCTCTCATTCTTTCGTGCCAGCGCGTTCTTCATTGCCGAGTGAGATTCAATGGGGTTGCTGGGGAAAATGAAGCGCGGGTAAAGTTTTCGTATATATATATATATATATATGTGTGTGTGTATGTACAAGCAGAGTCCGGGAGTTGAGGAGTCTTTGGTGTCAAGAACAGAGCAAGCCGGCACCCGAAGCGGCACCATGACACGCGCCCGCCATCACTTTTGCTCTCTCTCTCTCTCTCTCTCTCTGTCTTTTGCCGCTATACACATATCCACATGCCTATACAAACACCTGACGCAGCTCTGTTACATTCTATGCTTCCACAATTTCTCTGCTATGGTACAGAGTTTCGCTTCCAGCTCATAACAATGAACTCACCGAGTTATGGGCTCTTGCTGACTGCACGAAAGTTAAGGGGTCAGGTAATTAGTTATGTGGCTCTGAGGAACTCTGTGGGACAGACCAGGCAAAAAAGTAGGAAAAATTGATAAGCAAAGTTTAGCATGCCGCCATTTTGTAATTTTTTTTTTGCTGATTCCTATGCCAAATATATGTTCGTTTTTTTTTTCAAAGAGTTTATAGAATATCTTAAAGATGTCTGTTTACTCTGTAATACAAATTTATTTTTTTAATTATTGTTGACAAATAAATGACTGGTTTCATGAATTGATTACATTTTTTATTTCATTACGATGAATCCAATTGTAAATCGTTAATTCAAACTTATTTATTGTAGTTGAAATTCTCACGACTTCCCGACTAGAAATTTTCATCCGGCAGCCTGAAGACTGATCCGGCCGCTATCAAGCCGTCGTCCAGAATACCGTAGTAAGGTACGCCTGATCAGTGCCGGATGAGAAGAACCGTTGTACGATAATAAGAGGGTACTGTGATCAGGCTGAAGTAAAGTAGCTTTCTTACTCCCGAACTACGGGTCCACTGATCCGGTCGACATCCGACGACCAAGGCATAGGTTAAGGACAAAAGTGATACTATTTAATAAAGCAGGGTAGACTGGGTACGGTTGTAACGGGGTACGGTTGAAACACTGCGAATATTTAGGAAAGGATAAGTGGTACTGGCAATGAGAGGGGTACAAGGGGAAAGATACACGTCTTGCAGGCCTCGCCACGCTTGGCAGTGCTACGCGCCACTTTGCGCAAAACTGACGCTCGCAGAAAGGCCCATTGAGTTATTTCGGTTAAAAGTAAGCATTTTTGATCAATTTCTTTTTGATATTACTTTCTTGATATAACAGTTTGCGTATTCGGTGATTTTCTGAATAACAATTGAACTTTAGAGCTTAGCAAATGGGCAACTGTGTAGCATACGTGTTTTTAATTTTAAAAGTGATTAAAATGCATGCATTGTGTATTATTTGGATGTGTTACAACTGACCCCCAGCCCTGTTACAGCCGCCTCTGGCATGGATACGGTTGTAACAGTGGCACATGTTTTACAAATGGAGGTTTATCTCATACTCTTAAAGAGATGGGCACCTAATTGTGATGTCGGTTTGACGGCAGATGTTCAGGCTTTAATATAAAACATTTTATTTGCACGTCTTATACCATAGTTGCAACGTTATAGGCGACCAATGGAAAATTGTTACAACCATACCCAGTCTCCCTATAATTTAAATTATTATTAATTCAAGAACGAAAAAAATGGTGCGCGGAAACACAAGTTTTTACGTCCGTGATGCTGTAGAAAAAGTCTTCATGCGCTCTTCGGTGCATAAAGTTGATTGACCTTACACAATTTTTCTGCAGTCTAAAGACTTGATTAAAATTTATATAAACATTCGAAGGGACTTTCAGATTGGTGTATACGAAAACACGGATTTGTAGTTTCGAGTATTTGGTTCACGATTATCGGTAAAGGGGATGCACTTTGCTAAGAAATCTTTAACCTTATCCAGCCGTGACGGCGGAACGAAGAGGAGAAGAGGGGAGTGGTATAAACGATTCAAGATTTTCGCCCTTCGTATTTCTCTAAGCGGGGATTTTTATGCGAGCGGATTTACGTTATTTTCTCTCGGTTGAGTGACGCTACAGGGAGTATTCCCTCTTTTTCACCGCGACAGGGTTTCATCCGATGAATTTGTCGTTTTCTTGCCACGATGTGTATATATATATAACGATCGTTCAACTCTATCTCCAACCTTTCCTGCTTCTTCTTGCGTGGACCCTCCGGTTGGTAGTCTCGTAGTACCGAGATGAAAACCTTACAAATATTAAGAACAACCCCCCCCCCCCCCCCCCCCCCCCCCTCACCCCATCCCCAAACCCGATGGGCCCACCAAGAATTTCCGTCGTTCTTTATAAATATATATATATATATATGTGTGTGTGTATGTGTGTGTTAGTGCATATACATATTTCTCGTTCTGTATTTTCGCGTTTCCCGCGTCCTTCCTGGCAAAAGCTCTTTTCCCTCGAGCGGGCAGAGAGAAAACCTCCGTGCGCGCTACCAAAAGACCCGGAAGCCTTGCCAAAGCCGATTTATTTTTATCTTCTTCCTCCAGGATTTTCAGATAGTCTCGTCTTCCAAAAGCGTCGTACAGCTTCTCCCCTTGGCGCCTGGCGCCCTCATTCTCTCCTCTCTCTCTCTCTCTGGTCCTCTCTCTATCGTATTTATCACGATTTGCCGTCTACAGTCGACAAAATATTGCGAAGCAAGCTTTTCGTTGACCCTGCCGAGACACAACGGAATCTCACGGCATCTATATATTGCGAAAATCTCGCGGGGTTAGAAAGATGGAACGGCGAAAAGAGAGAGAGAGAGAGAGAGAGAGAGAGAGAGAGAGAGAGAGAGAGAGAGAGAGAGAGAGAGAGAGAGAGAGAGAGAGAGAGAGAATGAGAATCTGCACAGTCAGTCTAGTGGGAGTATCTAGAGCGGGTATGGGACAGAGAACGAGGGAAGATGTCTTCCACGGGTTGAAATGGGGGTGAACAAGCCATATATATATATATATCTGTGAGATGGCTTCAACTTCAAACGCGCAATCGTCGAGCGAGCGAAATTCAATTAAACGTCGCGACGACTCCATGAAACGACACCGGAATCGCAGGCTGTCCGCACCGACAAGCTGTGACACAAAAATATATGTAAACTATATCACGATTTTATATATATATATTAGGGTGTCCCTTATATGGAACAAATATTTTTTTTTCTTGAAAATTGTAACGTATATCCTCTAATTTTTATCGAAGTACTGAAGCTTACTCCTACATTAAATTTCCTTTTTCTATTATGACATTAACCCGTATCGAGTGGACCTTGAACCTTTACATAGAATACATTTTTAATATCATCTTTGATTTGCGAATGGTTCATTAAACATAAAATAATGAGTTGAGTAAATGAAAAAACAACGAAATCTACACGTATACTTATGAAAATTGTAACAACATTTGACTCAATTAGGTTAATTTTTGCGATATTTTTTTTTATGTCATCTTTTTGCAATTCGGTTACAGTTCCCTATGTTCTTGTACATTGCGTTACAACTATTGTTACAATAGCCTTATAATATTCCAAAAACATTTCTTACAACTTGACTCGACCTCTGTTTCAACCACGAAATGAAAGTCGCCACGGGTTACAGTACCTAGAATGCGGCAAAATTTATTTTGAGATCATTATAGAATAAAATGAATAAAATTAGGACATCTGCGTTAAAAAAATATTGACTTCGAGAAATAAGAGATACCCGAATATATAAGCTCGTAGATTTCTGGTGCACACGTTAAGGGGATAAATGGATGTAGCGGCATAACAAAATCTATTTTTTAACGTAAAATATTAGTTAAATATCTCAAGAATACAATGGTAAAGTAATTAGCTGGTAAGTTACTGAAATCATTGAGTTTTCGTCGTTCGATACTTTGAACACTGTTTTCTCAAAACTACATTTTGTTTACTTTTTTGGAAACATAACTTCAACATGAGTTGACTGGTCGTTTTAAAATTGTACAGCCCACTCAATAACAATGTTACCTTAAACGTAAAATTTCAATTTTTTTTTCCGACGTGTCCAATTTTTTTAACTTTCAACTTTTTAAATGTTTCTTAGGTATAAGTTCAGCATTTCGATGTTGAAATACTAAAAATTCTTGGTTCACATTTATCGAATCAATATTGAAGTCGTGGGATTTCCCACAAACGGACAACTGCCACCTTCCTGGAAGACCACGCTACAGCGTCGCCATTTTGCAATATTTCACAATGAAAAAATGTACTTAAACAGTATAATCATGTAACAAATTGTACCTAAAGTTTCATAAATGTAAAACGTTTTGTTCCTTTATAAAAAAATTTTTTTTAAAAACATCAAAATCGGCAATTTTTTCGTCGTCTACGTTTATTTGCCCCCTTACGATCGTGGATATTTAGAGAAAAAGCGTTTTACCATGAATTTTTATTAATCAACATTAGGTTTGATATACAACTAATCAATGATAATGCGCTGGTAGTTTTGATTAACCGATTTTTATGGATTATTGCACGAGAGTAAAGTCATATAAAATTGGTTTTTTTTATATATGATTTTTTGCAGCCTCGTATATGCAATAATTGTGGATGTAGCGGGTTCCCAATCGACAAACATCGCAATCATATCGTCTATCACGCCCCAATAACAGCGGAGTTATCCGAGCCTTAGCCTCCCACTGGCTTGCAGGAAAGTGCCAAACAAAAAAAAAAACAGGAAATGGAGTGAAATAATATTTCCAACGTTAGACCAAGCTTGTACAATTCTTCTCGGCGAGGTCAGAAGTAGTGAGGGTTGCGAAGAGAACGTTGGATTCTCGGTGAGTGCGGCCGAGTCTAATCCCCGTGCACCAGAAGCTCGAGACAAGCCGACGGGCAATTAAGAGTGCGGGGCGATGATGACGACGACGATGAGGGACGGGAGCATGGAAAAAATATGATGTTAAAAAAAAAAGCTCGGAAGCTTGGTAGCGGAGATTGAGAGAGATGACGATGACGTGGGGGGGGGGGGGGGGGGGGGGGGGCGAGAGAAAAAGAGAGGAAAAGAGAGAAAAAGAGAGGTAAAGAGAGAAAAAGAGAGAGAGACAGAGAGAGAGAGAGAGAGAGGGAGGCGGAGTGCAGGCGAAAATGCGACTGCAGCAAAACTGCAGTCTTTCCCGCCTTTCGTTGACGGCAAAAGCGTTCTCATAGGGTGGTTTTTCTTGGTCTGCGTAAAACTTCGGAGCCGGTAGTCTAACTGCAGATGCGAGTGACAGTCACCGCTGAAATATTACGTAGCATGTCAACTGAATAGACGGGCGAGAACCGATTTTGCATCTACGTACCCACCATAAATAATCTGCATTCAAATAATGCGTTCCCAATGCAAATTATCAACTCAAATTTGCTCGCCGCCGAAATTCGACTTCCTAGCAAAACACACGAGACTGAAGTTTTTGCATTGCTGGAATGCAACGAAAAGTAATAATTTTTCAATTTCTGAAATTTCTTGTGGCTGATGTTTGTTGAGAAAATTCATCAATAATTTTTTAAATCGCTTATTTAGAGATCTATAATTTTTATCTGGAAAAAAATCATTCGTCAAATATATTGCACGAAGAAATAAAAATATGAGAAAGAATTTTTCGTTGGATTCCAACGATGCAATCTTCAAGACCATGCAAAACACTACCTTCCAGTGAATAAAAATTGATAGTAAAAAACATTGAAGGCTCAGGGCGTTGTGTTGTACCTTTTGAGAATCCTCATAAGATGGACCAATTTTCCTGCTACAAGGGCAAGTTTCGGCAGAACATTTTTCTTTCAAAATCAATGATGAAAACGTGGGGAAAAAATTGTTATCCAGAAACGTTATTACAAATTCAT